>MU128973.1:0-81376 GCA_014904985.1 Hydnum rufescens UP504 | reverse complement strand
AAAAAAGAGAGGAGATGTTTTTAATGGGGGGCAATTCCCATGGTATAATGAGGAAATGGTTTCCATGATGTAATCTGGAAAATATTCAGGTTTGAAGATGCCTCTTCCGATTGTTCAAAAAGCCAACCCTTTTTCTTGCCGAGGCCACCACATGAAGAAGCAAATCAAGTTCTGTTCTGTCAGAAAATCATTAGGTATGTTTGAAATGATCTCTTGATTCGTTCTGGTGTCAATTTCTTGGTATATCGAAAGTTTCTTTAACTGTGGAGGATGTTAGGCAATGGGGAGAGATTAATGATGTAAATCCTTAATATGGTTCTCGTATGACTGATCTCTGAGTTTAGTCCAAGTGGAACAGGAATTTTTTCTTTTTACTCACTGTTTTTACTTCATCTATCTTATGGTTGGTCTGTATAATCTGGGCTAAATGTTGACTGGCTACTTGACTTATTTCTTGAGGTAAGTGGCTTTCTTATAGTCTTCTGTATGCGAGCCTCAAGGTGTTTTCTGCAAATGAGCTGATGATCTCCATGCATTTTGTAGATTTCTTGCAGCAATTCCATGCTTGTTCACCAATGCATCCATAACATACTTGTTCTCCTTCAACTCTTCCACTTTCCTCTTTACCTCTGGGAGTCATAAGGCTTCTGAAAGTTCTCTTCCAAATGTCGGGATTGAAGGAGCATCTCCTTTTAGTGAACTATATGATGGGGTGGCTTTCACTCTTTGATATTGATCTATCATCAGCTCTTCTTCTGTAATGCTGGTGGGTTCTTGTTCTGTAGGTGATTTTGGTGGAATGACTGAAATGGAGTTGACTAGCTTCATCTTTTCTCGTGATTCATTCACTAGTGCTTGCATTAGTACTGATGATTGGTCCATATCCCCATTCTGGAAAGCCTGGATCGTCATTCCCCCTTTTCCTTCTTTTACTCCATATGATATTTGGGCACCCATATCCATAAGCCAAGGTTGACCTAACAAGACATCATCGTCTGCAAATTTCCCATTTTTAACAAAGAAATGATGATCAAAACGTATTCCACCTATTTCTACTTGGACATCTCGACAACATCCTAATAGAGGTTCAGGTCCACTATTGATTCCTTGAAGTGACCAACATTCTCCATCACAATCCATTGGGATGTTCAGTTTCTCCATGGCATCACTTGAGATTAGATTCAATTCGGATCCTGAGTCGATCATTAGAGACACATCCTCTCTTCCCATCACCTTTCCATTAACCTTCCCTGTGGCCACTGCAAACATCCTCCTTGGTTTTGCATGAATCAGATGAGCCCTATACAACCATTCCCAAGGTTCTTTTGCATCTCCTTCAAACTCTGATCCTTCTTCCGATGATTCATCTGATGATTCACTAATTTCTCCTTCTTCATATGCTGCAGAGTTCACAGTAAGAGGGTCCCTGTACTTGTTTCTTGGTTCCCTTTTTAACTTTAGCCCAGCAGCAAACAACTTAGCAGGTCCAGGTGCTATTCCAAGAAAGTCCCCTAAAGATATTTCTATTTTTTGATTTAATACCTTTTTTACTACTTCCTTGTCTTCACACGCATCCTGAAACTCAGTTGTAAACTTGAATGCTGGTCCACTCTTAGGCAAATGTTTCTCTGGAGAGTCCACTTCCATTTCTATGTCCTCCTGCTGAATGTTGTTTTTGAACTTGACATTCTTTGTCTTTTCTTCTGCTGGAAGCTGTTCTTTTGGGAGTGGTTCCTTGGTTTTATGATTTCTTTGTAATATCACCACCTGGGGATGTTTCTCTTCAGGTTTCTGGGTATCAGGTGATGGAGTCTTTGTCCTTGCATTGAGAAACGGAGTTGAAATGACTGGGGTGGTGGAATATGCGGAACATAGGCTGGTTTTGGCTCTTTTTCTGGGCCCTTTTTAACCTCCTGTGGCCGTGTTTTCTCAATTTCATGTGCATCATCTACCTCCATTTCCACAACTGGTTGCTGGGATGGACTGGGGTGAGTTTCTGGTACAGGATGTGCTACATTTCTTGGT
Source organism: Hydnum rufescens UP504 (assembly GCA_014904985.1). Classification (NCBI taxonomy): domain Eukaryota; kingdom Fungi; phylum Basidiomycota; class Agaricomycetes; order Cantharellales; family Hydnaceae; genus Hydnum; species Hydnum rufescens. The sequence goes on along the minus strand of MU128973.1, from coordinate 79,351 downwards.
GGTATCTTGACAGTGACTTGATGCTTAAGCAGATGAGAAACCTTGTTGTGGGGCCTCTCACCCATGGGAGTATATCTGACTTCAGGCTTGTCAGATTTTGCAACTGGATTGGCTCTTGGTTCTGCCATTACTGTATATGATTGTCCCTGAAAAAGCGGTCATCCATATTCATCCACCACACTACAAGCACTAACAGTTCGAGCATTTGGAGGGGTAAGACTCTGCAGCTCATTTATTATTGCTTGCTTAATTCCTCCTTGTCCAGGAATTCCTCTTGGTAAGCACATTCCATCACTCTTGACCAATATTCCATCCACAGCATACTTGATCATCCCCTGACGAATCATTGCCTGCACATCTGGGCAATTCTTCATTCCCACCACATGAACTCCGGTTTTGTCACAAAACCAACAAATAACCGCACTCCTTGATCCTTCCAAAGATCTGTCAGGATAACAATTCGAATTCCTTGGAATATTATTGGGATAAGTAGCAGGACTATCAATACCCTGGTTTTCAATTCTTGTCTGGTGATCAGATGTAGGTAAATTGCTGTTCAGATAAGATCGCACAAGGTGTATTTTCATTTCATTAAATGATTTTGCTAATTCACCTACTTGATCTGAAACTGTCTTCAGGGCTGGAGTTGAGGCTGATTTATGTGGGGCTGATCCTCTCTTTGGGGGCATTTCCATCTGCGTTTTTACACTATCACTATCACTGCTTGACCCTTCCTCCTCTGATTCGTCATCACTGGAATCTGCATCTGAAGAATCTGAAGAATCCAAGTCTGATTTTGAGTGTTTGTAATAGTTTTTCTTGAATCTGACCTTGCCCTTGTAGTAAGTCTTTCCCTCATGTTTGTGCAGGTCTTGAATGTTGTAATACATGTCATCCTTAAGGCAGGACTTTATGCATTTATATGCTGTGAAATGGCTGAGGGGTTTAGAGTCATCAAAACCTGGAAGCACTCGAAGGTAGGGTAATACGACTTGTTGCACTTCTTGGGGTATTCCTTGCCAAAATAAATCATTTTCATCCCTTTCCACGATCATTCCTTTTGCTTGTAAGTGATGAGCTTGAGTCACAAACTTTCGATAGTATGTGTCAAGATCTGCTTCACTCTTGATTGAACAAGGTTTGAAACAATAGCGAGCCAGATGTTCCCTGGTGTACCTCTTCTTGTTATCGGTTTGTCCATAGAAATCCCTAAGCCTATCCATGAGTTCTTTAAAGGAATTTCCTTTTGCTTCAGGAAGATTCTTTAACAACTCTGCAACTTTCCTTCCACAATATCATACCAAATGCTTACACTTCTCCTCATCTGTATATAATGCTTCTTCACAGCATGCTTCATAATCAATAAGAAACTTGTCCAGTCACTTTCCTTTGAAATATGGAGCATCCTTGGCAGAAGGCCTTGGCATCAATTGAGGGGTTTGAGGTGTTGTCATACTGAATTAATTGATTTAGACTTGATTTGAACACACAAAATTGATCAAAATTGAAAAATCCCCCTGTAAGGACCACCAATTATAGAAGAGACCTAATGGGCTTTATTTGTTTCTGACCAGTCTCTAAATGTTATAAGTTGTTTGTTTAGAATGTGTTAGATGAGGACAGATCAGTTTCGATGGGTTATGTGCCACTCAACTGTTGTTTTATACTGGTTTTGTTGTTGGTTTGACCTTAGGACTTGAACACAAGACTCCAAGATAGATGCTTAGCACAAGATTTGAACACAGGACCTTCAGATACTCCAAAACGCAGATAACAAGACACCAAGATTCGAACACAAGACCTTAAGACACTTCCAAGATCCTTCAAGACACAACTGCAAGACTCAAGATTCAAACACACGACTTCAAGAATGGATGTCTAGCAACTCCTGCTCTGAGGGTTCTACAACTATCCACTATACTTCACACAACTAAGCAAGACTGACACACTCTGATTCTCTTATTCCCTTTTATACTCTTCTCCTTGTTCAAGATACTATTATTCTCTCTACTAATGGGTACTTGGATATTAGGGTACAATGATCCTCAGGGAGCACCTTGATCCTTGGAGGGGACTCCTCTTCAGATGATCCTCTACACTAAATCCCCCCTCTCTTTATACCTTTCTGAATCCTCCACATGACTCATCCTCTTACTAATCCCCTTACTCACCCTTTAGTCATGCTCACTAATCACCTTACCAATTGTTTTACTCATCTCCCTCCTTACTAACCTCTTGGTAGATCACCTGCCCTTAAGTCATGTGCCAAAATGCGGATTTCCTTAGTATAAGTGGTTATACTTCTCTTCCAGAGTTCAATGCTGGCAAGATGCAGATTTTCTTGAAGGGCTTAAACCAAGGGGTTTTTGAGGCCAGAACAATTTCTCTTCTACAGTGGGGTTCTCATGTTGGTATTCATTCACGTGAAAGTGAAGACCTAATAGAAAAAAAAAGTCGGTCAATTAAGAAATAAAGGCAGTGCAAAAAGAGCAGCTTTCACTGCTCTTTTTGTGCAGATGTATACACTGGGGGGACTCACCTTCTATAGAGAGCCACACCCCCACCATAGCAGGTGTGCGGTTGGTGCGGCCACTCATTGGGCACGTTGTCATCTGTCATGGTCACATTGGTCGCATTTCTGTTTGTGGGGTTTGGCTTGCGAGCATTCATTCGGCAGTTTTGGAGTTGCAGGGTTCAGGGTCACAGGGTTTGGCTTGCGGGCCGTCGTTCAGTGGCTTTGGAGTCGCAGGGTTTGGCTTGGGTTTGGGGTCACAGGGTTTGGCTCAGGTTTGAGGTTGGGGGTTCACTGGGGTTCAAGTCCAAGATCTAGAAAAATAAGATGTTGTTAGTTAAAAATTAAAGCACTGCAAGAAGAGCAGCTTACGCTGCGCTTCTTGTGCCATGAAATTTAAATTTAAAAAAAACTCATCTTATAGTACCACACACCTGCTGCAGCTGGTGTGTGGTTCCTGGGGCCATATGTTGGGTGTGTTCTCATCTGTTGCATGCTCGTTTGATGTGTTGGCATCTGTCACATCCTTGTTTGACGCGCTGGCATCTGTCACGTCCTCATTTGATGCGTTGGCATCTGTCGTGTCCTTGTTTGATGCACTGGCGTCTGTTGCGTCCTTGTTTGATGCATTGGCATCTGTTGTGTCCTCATTTGATATGCTGGTGTCTGTCACATCCTCGTTTGACACATTGTTGTTTGGCATGTTATTGTTTGCCATATCGCCGTTTAGGTCCTTGTCATTTCACGGGGTTTTGTCAGATGCCATGATCTGGAAGAATAAATGAGTGGTTAGTAAAAGTATTCAAAGCAGTGCAAAAAGAGCAGCTTTCACTGCTCTTTTTGCACTGTTGTATCTACTGATAAGGAAACTCACCTTATGACCACACACCTGCAATGGCGGGTGTGTGGTCATTTGCTTGCCTTTCCAGGTGGTTGTTTGTTGTGGTTGCAGAGTTGCAAGAAAGACGCAGACTCAATGCTGGCAATTGCCGGCATGCAAAGAGTGCCCAAGTGCCAGCACTACAAGCACAATACATGTTAATAGGAAGTATCTGGAAAAAAAATAAAGACTATATAGCGACTATTTTTGCAAAAAAAAAAAAAAAAGGAAAAGGATGATGATAATAAGGAAGAGCCCAATAAGGCATGACATGCCTACATTGCAAAGTGGATTGGGCCACTTCTATGGGTCAGAATCGGCCCAAATTTAAATATGTTGGTTGTATATATGCACCCTATGTGGGCAACTAATTATATTGGATGATCCTTCAATTTTTCAATTTTTCACACCCTCAATTCCCTAATTAGGGAATTGAGGGTATGGATGCTGTGGTTCAGGTTTAAACCTGTGGAACCTGAGTTTAAACCTGAACCTGACCCAGGTCAGGTTCCATTGGGTCAGGTTTCATTTCATTTTCTTCAGGTCAGGTTCAGGTTTTGCCCTTGCCCTGAATCCAAAAACCAGTCTGAAACCAGGTTTAAACCTGAACCTGAAAGGTAGGGTGTAGGTTCCATTCCATGTAAATTGACCATTATTCTGCCACCAAATCTGGCAATTTACACATGGGACAATAGTTCTGGAGTCAGAAGTCACATGATTTGGCCATCAAATGAGGTAATTGGTGCAGGTCACAAGTCACATGACAGAATGTAGTGACTAAATACCATCTCCAGCAGATGTGTGAGCAATAAATTGAAGTGAATGGGAGCTAGGAAGGAGATGTGGATCTAAAGCAGGATGTAAAGGGGGTGGCAGAAGCAGAGACTTGAGCAGAGGGTGTAGATATTCTGTAGTACCCCCTGAAAATGTTGGCTTCCCTCATACCTCAGGTTTCAGGTTTAAACCAGGTTTAAACCTGAACCTGACCTGAATGGAACCAAACCTCAGGTCAGGTTCAGGTTTTGACCTCATGGGTGATTTTGGAACCTGGTCAGGTTTAGGTTTTGCCCAAATTGGGCAAAACCTGACCAAAACCTGACCATGGCAACCATAATTGAGGGTGTGAAAAAATTGAAAAATTGAAGGATTGTCCAATATAATTAGTCACCCATGTAGGGTGCATATATACAACCAACATATTTAAATTTGGGCCGATTCTGACCCATAGAAGTGGCCCAATCCACTTTGCAATGTAGGCATGTCATGCCTTATTGGGCTCTTCCTTATTATCATCATCCTTTTCCTTTTTTTTTTTTTTTTGCAAAAATAGTCGCTATATAGTCTTTATTTTTTTTCTAGATACTTCCTATTAACATGTATTGTGCTTGTAGTGCTGGCACTTGGGCACTCTTTGCATGCCGGCAATTGCCAGCATTGAGTTGTGTCTTACCCACCAAACAGGCCACCATCTAGAAATGCAGGCCAATGACCACGCACCCACAGCAGTGGGTGTGGTCATTCAAGGTAATTTTTTCTTTTTACTGTAGTAGATACAACGGTGCAAAAAGAGCAGTGAAAGCTGCTCTTTTTGCACTACTTTGAATTTCTTTACTGACCACCTTTTAATTAATTCTAGGTCATGGCATGGCATCAAATGAACCCCCCCAAACGAGACCTGATTGGCCAGGGGCCCCAGCAGCAACACGCAAAATGAAATGAAGCCAAACTCAATGAAACAGTGCCAAACAAAAATGTGAGTGGCCATGCACCGCCCCAGGGGCCACACAAACCGCACACCCACTACAGTGGGTGTGTTGTTCTACATAAGATAAGTGCACCCCTATGGCACAAAAAGAGCAGCAAATGCTGCTCTTTTTGGAGTGGTAGACACACCATAGATTAATCAACTCTCTCTAATATGCCGACACAAGGGATGTATCACAGCCAGTGATACATCACTCATTACATAATACTAAAAATTCAATAATGGTGTATTACATTTATTGTATCAATAATTAGCTAAGTACAACAATTATACCTACAATCAGATGGATATGTGGATAATATCCATCATATCCATCACCCACGGGTAGGGAATAGACCAAAAGAATTGTCAATAATGCACCTGCTCAAGTCCCTGCATTTTGCAGGGGCTTTGCACGCATATATCCCAGGTGAGACTTCATTGCATGGGCATTCCAGTGATCAATTTCACAGCACTTCATGGGGGAGGCTGCATGCATCCGTATTTTGGGTGGGGTGTCATCTGTATTTTTATCATATGGGGTTTCATCTGGGGGTAGGTGATCTAGAATAATAACTAAGTTGTAAGTAAAGAACCTGAGACAGTGCCAAAAGAGCAGTGGGAGCTGCTCTTTTGGCACCATTGTACCCTGCTGACCTGGGGTAGCATAAGTATAATATAGTGATAATAAATAAATAATTATAAATGGAACATACTATCCCTGATAAGCCCGTATGGCCTGCTGTCCTGCAAGTCTGAGAATCTCTAAGTCAGACTGAAAGACCATGACTTCTTGCCATTGTCTGAGAATCTCTAAGTCCCAGTCTAAGGTGAGAGGGGCCCCATGGGGCCCCTTGTCTCATGCTGTGAAATCACCCAGTGGGCCCCAGGGGCCCCCACCTAAAAACCCACTCTTAGATTGAATAAAAGCAAGGCAAAAGGGCCTAACTAGATATACAATTATGGCTGACTGGTTTGGCTCTGGCTTGGATCCTACAATAATAGCGTACGTTAGTAAAAAAAAATTTCGAAGCCACGCAAAAGGAGCAGCTTGCGCTGCTCCTTTTGTGTCGCTGTACATATAGAAATTCAAAAAAAAAATTACCTAGTAGCACCACACCCGCTTGGGTGGGTGTGTGGTCACCTTGGTCAGTCATCTAAGCCTACCTAGTTAGGTACCACTTCCAGGGCAGATAATGGTACCTAAGTAGGTCCCATCACCATTTCGGCCGAAATGGCCATTTTTATGATTTCACCTCCTGACCCAGAATTGGCCGAAATGGCCGAAAATTGGCCGAAAATTGGCCGAAACTGGGACTTAGAGAATCTCAGACTTGCAGCAGGCCATATGGGCTTATCGGGGATAACATGTTCCATTTATAATTATTTATTTATTTATTATCACTGCTACCCCCAGTCAGTGGGGTTTAATTTGGCAGTTCTGTTTTATTCTTACTGAGTTGTTTATTTTTTATTTATTTATTTATTTAAAAAGTCACCACACTCACTGAGGTGTGGTACCATCCGTAGAAATTTAAAATAAAATTTAAAAAAAACTATCTAGTGGCACCACACCCACTTAGGCGGGTGTGGTACCGTCCGTAGAAACTTAAAAACAAAAAACTATGTAGTAGTACCACACCCGCTTGGGCGGGTGTGGTCGGGAGTGCGGCTTGGCACTTCACCGTTGGGGTAGGTCGTCATTTCGGGGGTTTGGATCCTAGAATCATACTGTATGTTAGTAAAAAAAAATTGAAGTGATGCAAAAGGAGCAGCTTGTGCTGCTCCTTTTGCATCGTTGCACATATAGAAATTTGAAAAAAAAACCTTTGTAGTACCACACACCCACCGAAGTGGGTATGTGGTACTGTTTTGTACCGGCTGGGCGTCATTTTGGGGGTTCGCGGGCGTCCGTTCTCACGGCTGTCTTCGGCGGGGTCGCGGGTCTTTGATTTGGGGGTTAGTGCGGGTGGTAGGCTCAGGTGAAAATCTAGGAATAAATAACGTGTTAGTAAAGAAAAAATAAAAAAAGAAAGCCACGCAAAAGGAGCAGCATACGCTGCTCCTCTTGCGCGATCCTACTTATCTTGAAATTGCCACACACCCGCTGAAGCGGGTGTGTGGTTCGTCCGGGGTCCCTGGACCTTGCGTCGTGCGTCCCGTTTCTGGGTTTCGTTTGGCGGGTCGCGTTTGGGACTCTCCGTTGGCGGGTGCGTTGTCATTTCCAAAGGGGGGGGGGTTTCGTTTGGTGGTGGTTCAGGCGAGAACCTAGAACCTAGAATAATGAATTTGTGAGTTAAAAATAAAAATGGACGCAAAAAGAGCAGCAAGGCTGCTCTTTTTGCGCCCTTGGGGGTGCATTACTTACCTTGTATAGAACCACACACCCGCGATGGCGGGTGTGTGGTTCGTACCGGTTTTGGCGTCGTCCCGTGTCTTCGTTTGGCGCGTCGTCGTTCGCGGGCGTGTTATCGTTCGGGGGGGGTGGGGGTCGCACCGTGGGTCTTCATTTGTATTTGTGGTGATACCTAGAGTAAAGATTTATTAATTAAAAAATTAAAAGCGACGCAAAAAGAGCAGCTTTCGCTGCTCTTTTTGTGCCACAGTATCTATTGGGGGGACTCACCTGAACTAGTACCACACCCCCGCCGAAGCGGGTGTGTGGTACTCCCTTTGCACCCTGGTCGCGTACTTGGTTCTGTACAGGGGGGCTGGTCGTCACTTGGGCGGGTGTTTTGTTTCGCGGGTCTCGGTTCAGATCCTAGAGTGAGAATGTCGATTAGTAAAAAAAATTCAAAGTGACGCAAAGGGAGCAGCTTACGCTGCTCCTTTTGCGTCGTTGTACATATAGAAATCAAATAAAAAAAATAAAAACCTTGTAGGACCACACCCACCGAAGTGGGTGTGGTCCTTGGTTTGTACCGCGGTCGTGCGGTTCGTACTCGGTACGGGGCTTGGTCGTCATGTTGGGGGTTTGAACTCTCGCGGGTTTCGTTTGGCGGGTCCGTTGCCGTTCTCGTGTGTTTGCTTGGTGGGGTCGTGGGTTCAGACAACCTAAAATAACGTATAATACGTTAGTAAAAAGGAAAAAAGAAAAGCCACGCAAAAGGAGCAGCGTACGCTGCTCCTTTTGCGTGGTTATATGCTCACCTTAAAATTACCACACACCCGCCGAAGCAGGTGTGTCGTCTCGTGTTCGTCTCTTCGTGTGGCACGTCGTCGTTCAGGGGTCCCCTCTGCGGGCGTGTTATCGTTGTGGGGGGCTTGCTTCGTGGGTCTTCGGTCTTCATTTGTGACAATACTGTACCTAGAATAAAAAATCATTAGTTAAAAAGAATTAAAAGCGATGCAAAAAGAGCAGCTTTCGCTGCTCTTTTTGCGTCGTTGGGGGTGCGTTACATGCCTTGTATAGATAGAACCACACACCCGCAGTAGCGGGTGTGTGGTTCGTCTCTTCGTTCGCGGGTCTCCTTTGTGGGCGGGCTTGCTGCTTGGGTCTTCATTTATGGCAATACCTAGAATAAAATATAATTAGTTACAAAATTAAAAGCGACGCAAAAAGAGCAGCTTTTGCTGCTCTTTTTGCGCTGCTGCATCTATTAGGGGGGAGACTCACCTTAAATAGAACCACACCCGCCGCAGCGGGTGTGGTTCCTGGGCTCACTCATTGGGCGGCCTGTCGTTTGTTGTTTTGGTTTTGATCTGGAGGAATAGAGGCTACGTTAGTATAAAAATTCATGGCAGCGCAAAAAGAGTAGCTTGCGCTACTCTTTTGCGGTATTGTATTTACTGAGACAAAACTTACCTTATAACCACACACCCGCATCAGCGGGTGTGTGGTCGTGTGGTCGTGGTCGTGCGGTCGCGGTCGTGCACTGTTGCTGCTGCTGTTGCAGCAGCTGCAGCAGCTGCAGCAGCTGTTGCTGCTGTTGCTGCTGTTGCTGCTGTTGCTGCTGTTGTTGCTGTTGTTGCTGTTGTGTCGTGGTCGTGCGGTCGCTTGCTGGGTGTGGCTGCGTAGAGTTCGAAATTCAACACCGGCAATTGCCGATACTCAAGAAGCGCCCAAGCGCTGGCGCTGCAAGCACAGTACACAATAGTACCAAGCATGTATATTATAAATAAATACTATATAATAAAAAATTGTCCAGGAAAACCCGAAGAAGAGGATGGTAATGAGTCAGAGGTCAATAAGGCATGAGATCGCTAATTACAGAGTGGATTGGGCCACTTCTACGCATCAGAATTGGCCCAAATTTGAATATAGTAGTGTTATATATACGCTCTACATGGGCGATTAATTATCTCGGACGATTTTCGCATTTTCAATTTTTCACGCCTTCAATTCCCTATTTAGGGAATTGAAGGCGTGAAAAATTGAAAAATGCGAAAATCGTCCGAGATAATTAATCACCCATGTAGAGCGTATATATAACACTACTATATTCAAATTTGGGCCAATTCTGATGCGTAGAAGTGGCCCAATCCACTCTGTAATTAGCGATCTCATGCCTTATTGACCTCTGACTCATTACCATCCTCTTCTTCGGGTTTTCCTGGACAATTTTTTATTATATAGTATTTATTTATAATATACATGCTTGGTACTATTGTGTACTGTGCTTGCAGCGCCAGCGCTTGGGCGCTTCTTGAGTATCGGCAATTGCCGGTGTTGAATCTGCATCTTGCTTCCTATCTCCGCAACCACAACAAGCAACTGCCCGAAAAGGCAACCGCACGACCACGCACCCGCCGCTGCGGGTGTGTGGTCACAAGGTGAGTATTTTTTCTAGTAGATACAACGGCGCAAAAAGAGCAGCGAAAGCTGCTCTTTTTGCGCTGCTTTGAAATTTTATACTAACGCGTCTTTTATTATTCTATATTGAAGCCTGGTCCAAAGCACGGCGAAAACCCGCGAAGTGACGAGGGCGCAAACGACAACGCGCCAAATGGCAACGCGCCAAACGACGCGACACACGGCAACGCACCAAACGACGCGACATACGGCAACGCGCCAAATGAGGACGCAACATACGGCAACGCGCCAAATGAGGACGCAACGTACGGCAACGCGCCAAATGAGGGCCCCACGAACCACACACCCGCCATGGCGGGTGTGTGGTCCTATATAAGGTGAGTCCCGCCCCCCCCAGTAGCTACAGCCGCGCAAAAAGAGCAGCGAAAGCTGCTCTTTTTGCGCTGCTTTGGAATATTTTACTAATCTCTTTATTTATTTTAGATTGAGGCCTCGTCCAACGATGAGAGCCCAAACAGCAACGCGACGCACGGAAACGCGACACGGCAACGCAACATGGCAACGCGACATACGCCAACGCGACATACGCCAACGCGACACACGCCAACGCGCCACGCCAATGCACCAAACGCCAACACGCCAACGACGCAACATACGGCACCGTGCCAAACGAGGGCGCGACCAGGCCAAATAACGCCCCAGGAATCACACACCCGCAACGGCGGGTGTGTGGTTCTATACCAGGTGAGTTCCCGCCCCCCCCCCCAGTACCTACAGCCACGCAAAAAGAGCAGCGAAAGCTGCTCTTTTTGCGTGGTCCTTATTTCTTAACTAATTTAAAAATAATATTTTCTAGGTTTCAACTCCCCTCACGAAACGAATACCGACAAAGAACCCCCTAACCCCGCCTATCGACGCCCGAACGACGGGGGGCCGTACGAACCGCCGTGCGTACGAGCCGGCGTATGTACGCACCAACGTACACGGCCCCAGTACCCTACACCTGCGGGTGTGGGGTACAAGGTATGTTTTATATTTCATTTCTTAGTCTTGTGGCGCAAAAAGAGCAGCATAAGCTGCTCTTTTTGCGCTGCATTACTGTTGTACTAATATTTCATTATTTATTTCTGTAGATCCTGAACCAGAACCCCCGCGAGCCCCCAAGCAGAAACCCGCCGAACGAGACGCCGCGAACGATAACCGCGAACGAAGCCCCACAAATGAAGACCGACCCTCTCGAGGGAGTGCCCAAAAGGAACCAGCCCCCGACCGCACTCGCTGCGGAGGGTACGGTGGGTAAATGCGGGCGCGTGACCATGATCCGCATAAACCATGCCCCCCTGTGGTGGCAGACCCCAGGGGGGATAATAGGTATATAGTATAATATGTATATAATTATAGTAGTAATAATAATAATAATAAATAAACAAATAATAATAAATAAGCATATAATCTAGCACAGCCATGGATTGGCCGACAGATGGCCAAAAAACTGAATTGAAATTGCCTGATTTCGGCCGTAAGGTCTGGGGGACCTATTAGGTACCATTTTCTGCCCCGAAAGTGGTACCTAAATTAGGTCCCCCATATGACTGACCAGCCTGGTGTGGTACTGGGGGTGTGGCCTTCACCATTGGGTGGGTTGCTGTTGGGGTGGGTCGTCATTTTGGGCGCTCCGGCTTGGATCCTACAATAATAGCATACATTAGTAAAAAAAAAAATTTGAAGGCATGCAAAAGGAGCAGCTTGCGCTGCTCCTTTTGTGTCGCTGTATGTATAGAAATTCAAAAAAAAAATACCTAGTACCACCACACACCCGCCCAAGCGGGTGTGTGGTACCGGGGGCGTGGCCTTCACTGTTGGGCAGGTTGCTGTTGGGGTGGGTCGTCGTTTTGGGTGCTCTGGTTTGGATCCTACAATAATAGCATATGTTAGTAAAAAAATTTGAAGGCATGCAAAAGGAGCAGCTTGCACTGCTCCTTTTGCATCGCTGTATGTATAGAAATTCAAAAAAAAAAAACTTTGTAGTACCACACACCCACTTTGGTGGGTGTGTGGTACTCAGTTGTACTGCGGTCAGGCATTGGGTTTTGCACACATCGTCATTTGGGCGGGTGGTTCATTTCTCGGGTTTCGTTTTGCGGGTGGGTTGCCGTTCTCGTGGTGGGGTTGCAGGTCTTGATTAGGAGTCAGTGGGGGTACAGGTTCAGATGACAACCTAAAATAATAAATGATACGTTAGTAAAAAAGAAAAGAACGCTATGCCAAAGGAGCAGTGTACACTGCTCCCTTGGTGTAAATAGAGGTGGGGGGGTACTCACCTTGAGATTGTCACACACCTGCCGAAGTGGGTGTGGTTTGTCTGGGGGTTCCATGGTCTTGTGTTGTGTGTTCCTGTTCCCGGGTTTGGTCTGGTGGGTATTCCTTGGCCAGTCATATTTGTGGTTTTCGTTTGGCGGGGGCATTGTCATTTCTATGGGTGGGGGGGGGTTCGTTTGGCAAGTCTTCATGTCAGGTGATAACCTAGAATAATAAATGTGTTAGTTAAACATTCAAACCAGCACAAAAAGAGCAGCATTTGCTGCTCTTTTTGCACTGTAGGGGTGCACTTATCTTATGTAGAACAACACACCCACCGTAGCAGGTGTGCGGTTCGCGTGGCCCCTGGGGCGGTGCATGGCCACTCGTGTTTTCATTTGGTGCTGTTTCATTGGGTTTGGCTTCATTTCGTTTTGCGTGTTGCTGCTGGGGCCCCTGGCCGATCAGGTCTCATTGGGGGGGTTCATTTGATGCCGTGCCTTGACCTAGAATTAATTGAAAGGTGGTCAGTAAAGAAATTCAAAGTAGCGCAAAAAGAGCAGCTTTCGCTGCTCTTTTTGCACTGTTGTATCTACTACAGTAAAAAGAAAAACTTACCTTGAATGACCACGCCCGCTGCTGCAGGTGCGTGGTCATTGGCCTGCGTTTCTAGACGGTGGCCTGTTTGGTGGGTAAGATGCAACTCAATGCTGGCAATTGCTGGCATGCAAAGAGTGCCCAAGTGCTGGCACTACAAGCACAATACAGTCTTTGACCAGTCCTTGAGCCAGATTTCAAGATTGGGCATTGGAGAGGGCAAATTGGCATATATTTTCTCACAATTTTTTTCAGTGTGTAGTGTAGTGTCTTATACTGCAGTGTGTGCAGTAGTATTGTAATTAGGCTAAAAATGAGTGAGAAGGGGGATTATTACTAGGTAGGGTTGATTTCGGGATTACCGGTCGCTGAGCCACTCGTTTCCAACGTTATCCTCATGTTCACTAGCCCAGCTCTCAGCCTCGGAGCCCGATTCCTCATCTCTTTCATCACTGTCCACCCCTCCATCGTCATCTTGGCCCACTCCCACCCCCTTGTCTTGGTCAAATTGGGCGAAGATATCCTTGTGCAGCGTCATTGTGGGCTTTGGGGGCAGACGGGCACCGGCACTGCGACATTGGGCACATGTGGCCTTCCATTCCCTGTCTAGCTGTTCGTTCTCCACCTTTGCCTGCTCCCATGCTGTGGCACGCTCCTTCCGGTGAGCATCTGCTTTGGCATTCTGGTGCTTTGCTATGTGACGCTTCTTGGCTCTAGCAACCCTCATGGCACTCACTTGCTCCCGTCTTGTATCGGCCGCCCTAATTTCATCGTGCAGAGCAGGATCGGTTAAGATCCGGCTCTTACCATTAGCTTTAATGCGCGTATGGTTGGCTCCTTTTTTGTTCTCCTTGTGAGCAAGCTGACGGCGAGTACGGTCTAGGTGCATCCCGGCGAGAGTAAGCTGGGCATTTCCCACATCCACGGCTGTGCGATATGCAGCTAATTGTTCCTTCGCACCATGAAGGTAGGAGCGAAGGACCTCATTTTCCTCCAGGACCTCCTCCCTCGTTCGAGTCTCTGGTGGAGGAGGAGGAGAATTTCCACGGCTCCAGTTAATAGTAACAGGTATGGGATGTTTTTGATATATCCAAGGAGGTAGTGCAGATGTTGATTTCAACGGTGATGAGCTGAACAGGAAATGAGCAGAGGAGTTTAAAAATGAGTCTTTCAGTCTTTCCGGAGTTGATGGTAGCAATAGAGCAGGATCCAGGTCCATAGGTTGTAGTGATGGGCCCGCCGTAGTATCTTGGATTGTGGGAGGTGATGGGAGTGATGGTGAGTGGGTTTCTTGGGTGGCGGAGGCACTACTGACATCATTGTGGAGCTGCCCGTAGGTTCTGAGTAGGCGCTTGACTGGGGATGGGGGATCAATGGGCATTGATCCAGTGGCTGCTAGCTCGACACTCGGAGCCATTTGTTGCACCGTGATCACTTGCGGGTCAAAGGGAACAATGCCGGTCTCTCAAAAGGAGGCAAGAATGTTGTCGTGGGTAAAGGCTTTGATATGAGCGGCTCCGTAGACTTTTAGGAACGTCTGCTTCATGACCTTGAACCCCGTGGTTGTCTCATAGTCGTGTACTTCATCTGCCCATGCACGCTTTGCAACAGAGAAGACCATGACATCCAGGGTTGAAGAGCATGTGTCGAATGTGATGGGAAGCACACAACCACAATCCTATGGTCATCAGCATAGTCAATAAACTTGATTGACTCGTGTGTGCTGTGTCCATCAAGTAGCAAGAGACGGTATTCGCCTTCCTCCAACTTGTCTCGTGTTTTCTCATCAAAAAATCGCAACCAGTCCACTGCTATTTCACTGTCGGTCCATCCCTTAGAGGAGCGGCAATATCTGGATGAATATCTAGCTATCAGTGACACGAAGAATGGGTAATTATTATACACACGCGGCTTCAATAGGATTTTCCTGTTCCCAGTCCTTCATGAAGTACTCCCCCTTGAAGATGACTACAGGTGGGACTGAGGTACCATCTGCACATATTGTCGCAAGTACAGTGACATTTTCCTTGTCACCACCGCATCGCTTTTTCTGACGCTTTGATCCCTTATGACCGATGACACATCCCTTGCCCGGTGGCCCAAATGGATAGCCGCTCTCGTCGAAATTGTAAATATTACAGTTGCGAAATTGGTATTTGTTTAGGGCCCCTCCAAGCATATCATAGTAGTGCCTCGTGTTTTCAGGGTTTAGGGCTGCAGCACGGACGGTGTCAAGGCCTGAGCTCCATAGTGATGTGAGTCGGTCACTGTGCTTGGTGACAAACCGACGAGCCCAGTTCTTCCCAAGCTCGGTGAGGGAGGGATTTCGTTTTTTAGCAATCTCGAGTGCATATGTGGCAATCTTTTCATGAGTCAAAGGAAAACCATGATCAGCCATCTTGAGGATGAAGTCAATAAGTACTTCACTCTCATCTGGATTGAGGTGACTCTTGTCCGCATTCACCTTGCTTGTTGTTTTCCCCCCTTCAAGATGTCGCTTAAGGGTGCTCCTGTCCACCCCAAGTTTCTTTGCCATGTTGCGGATACTGGGGACACTGCCTCCATCAAGGTGGGCTTGCTCGGCTGCTGCATGATATGCATCCACTGCATGACTATGCTTTTCATCATGCATACGAGTGGCAACACGGGCTTTTTGTTCTTCAGATAGTGCATGTTTTGTCATATGGAGTATGCATCCAGTTTAGGAAGGCAGTATGCAGTGACTGTGGGGGTGGAAAGGGACACGAGGCCAATTGAGATGAAGTGCTGTTGTCAGAGATTGCACCTTTATTATTTCCGTGTTTTCTCCGTCACAACAAAGAACTGTGCTTCCTGGCAACAATAAAGATTGTAGCTATACATGCTACCAAAGTCTTTGGAGGGTTTACAGAGGTTGACACAAGGGAGAAACAGGAAAAAAACTTGTAGAACAATTGTGTCTCCTCAAAAATTGCTTGCAAAATGATTAAGGTCCTGACTGCCAATTTTCTGCGCATCAGTTTTGCTTCAAATTTGGTACATGAACTAGACTAATACACCCCTTCCCAATGCACAAAAGAGCAAGTAAATATCTCTTGAATTAACCAAGATATGGGGGGTCGGCTCAAGGACCGGTCTGGCTCAAGGACCGGTCAAAGACTGTACATGTTAATAGGAAGTATCTAGAAAAAAAATAAAGACTATATAGCGACTATTTTTGCAAAAAAAAAAGGAAAAGGATGATGATAATAAGGAAGAGCCCAATAAGGCATGTCATGCCTTATTGGGCTCTTCCTTATTATCATCATCCTTTTCCTTTTTTTTTTTTTGCAAAAATAGTCGCTATATAGTCTTTATTTTTTTTCTAGATACTTCCTATTAACATGTATTGTGCTTGTAGTGCCGGCACTTGGGCGCTCTTTGCATGCCGGCAATTGCCAGCATTGAGTCTGTGTCTTTCTTGCAACTCCGCAACCACAACAAACAACCGCCTGGAAAGGCAAGCAAATGACCACACACCCGCCGTTGCGGGTGTATGGTCATAAGGTGAGTTTCCTTATCAGTAGATACAACGGCACAAAAAGAGCAGCGAAAGCTGCTCTTTTTGCGCTGCTTTGAATACTTTTACTAACCACTCATTTATTCTTCCAGATCATGTTGTCTGACAAAACCCTGTGAAATGACAAGGACCTAAATGGCGATACAGCAAACAGTAACATGCCAAATGACAACGTGTCAAACGAGGATGCAACAGATGCCAGTGCATCAAATGAGGATGCGACAGACACCAATGCATCAAACAAGGACGCGACAGATGCCAGTGCATCAAACAAGGATGCGACAGATGCCAACACATCAAACGAGCACACAACAGATGAGAACGTGCCCAACGTATGGCCCCAGGAACCACACACCAGCTGCGGCGGGTGTGTGGTACTATAAGATGAGTTTTTTTTAAATTTAAATTTCATGGTGCAAGAAGAGCAGCGTAGGCTGCTCTTCTTGCGGTGCTTTAATTTTTAACTAACAACATCTTATTTTTCTAGATCTTGGACTTGAACCTTAGTGAACCCCCAACCTCAAACCCGAGCCAAACCCCGCGACCCCAAACCTGAGCCAAACCCCACGACCCCAAACCTGAGCCAAACCCCGCGACTCCAAAGCCACTGAACAAAGGCCCGCAAGCCAAACCCCTCAACCCCAAACCCCACAACTCCAAAACCGCCGAACAAATGCCCGCAAGCCAAACCCACAAACAGAAATGCGACCAACGCGACCACAACAGATGACAACACACCCAACGAGTGGCCACACCAACCGCACACCCACTATGGCGGGGGTGTGGCTCTCTATAGAAGGTGAGTCCCCCCAGTGTATACATCTGCGCAAAAAGAGCAGCAAAAGCTGCTCTTTTTGCACTGCCTTTATTTCTTAACTGACCAACTTTTTTTTTCTATTAGGTCTTCACCTTTCACGCGAATGAATACCAACACGAGAACCCCCACCACCCCACATATTGAAACCCGGTCGGCAATATATGGGGAACATAAAGTACCACACACCCGCCACCTTGGGTGTGTGGTACTACAAGGTGAGTTGTTTTTATTAGTCTTGTGGTGCAAGAAGAGCAGTGTAAACTGCTCTTCTTGTGATGCTTGTCTAACTAACATCTTGTTTTCTTTTCTAGATCTTGTACTTGAATCCGCGTGACCCCCTGACCCCTCACCTGCTGAGCCAAACCCCAGGACCCCAAACCCACCAGACAAACACCCCGCGAACCCAAACCCGGCGAATGAAGATCCGGCAAGTGACCCCAAACCCGGCGAACCAAGCCAAGCCCCCCCCCACACATCAAGGTAAGGGTTTCTTTGGCTACAATTGCACAAGAAGAGCAGCCTTGGGCTGTTCTTCTTGGGCACATAGGTGAGCCCTACTGGGTGAGCCTATGGATGTATATAATATAATAATAATAATATATTAATATATGATGCATAATATGGCAGGGGCCCCTGGGGTGCTTTGGGGGCCCCTTGATTGTATTGCAGGGGCCCCTGGGGGCCCCGGGCTCTGATATCTAGTTAGACTATATAAATACAACCCTTGAAGCATCTAGTTAGATACAGATAATTGGCTGACCAGGCTGGGGTCATGGGTCTTGATTAGGAGTCGGTGGGGGTACAGGTTCAGATGACAACCTAACATAATAAATGATATGTTAGTAAAAAAGAAAAGAAAGCTATGCCAAAGGAGCAGCGTATGCTGCTCCCTTGGCATAAATAGAGGTGGGGGGGTACTCACCTTGAGATTGTCACACACCCGCCGAAGTGGGTGTGGTTTGTCTGGGGGTTCTGTGGTCTTGTGTTGTGTGTTCCCGTTCCCGGGTTTGGTCTGGTGGGTATTCTTTGGCCAGTCATATTTGTGGTTTTGTTTGGCAGGGGCATTGTCATGTCTACGGGTGGGGGGGGGGTTTGTTTGGTGAGTCTTCATGTCAGGAGATAACCTAGAATAATAAATGTATTAGTTAAACATTCAAACCAGTGCAAAAAGCACCAGTAGACATACCAGTGATTAACCAACTGCCCATAACTCCCAGAAATGGGTGATGTATCACTCTCTGTAACACATCTCTCCAAGAGTTAAAGGCAACTGATACATCACAAGGTCTAATGGGTGAGAAATGCATTGTAAAACTAAGGCTGGGTTTGAACCCTCAACCTCTCAATCACTTGACTTAGAGTCTCAACCCACTGGGCCATGGCAGTCTTACTCATTACTGGGCCTTTTTAGTATTCCTTATACTGCCACTCTTGCCAAAAGCAGAACTCGACTGAGCTGGGATCAAACAATCCCTTTGGGTAGCTTATGTCAACTTCCTGATCTGCTCTGCACTGGAAACAATGTTGCTACAACTCCAGTTAATAGATTTCCTTTTTTGGCACTCTCCTGGTACCCTAGCTATGTCCTTATCTCGGAATCACCACTCCTTATTGCAATATAGTACAATTAAAATACAAGAAAAAAAAGTTGTATATGTACACTAGGGCTTGCCCAGCCTGTCCCAAAGGGACTTCAAGTGGGGTTGAATATGATGCCCTAGTAGAATAAGAAATGGTTTGTTAGTAAGAGGAAAACCTGCTGGGGGGGCCTGTAGTACATGTTGTATGAAAAACTCACATGATATTACCATGCCCATTGTATCTGATTTGTTGTCATATAGCTTGCTGATACTTGGGGGTTGGGGTCTGGTTGGCTGCATGCTCCTGTATTTTGCCCTGGACCTTGTCTGTGTATTCTTCGGGTGGGGTATCACACAGTGGAGGTCCCTAGAATAATAATACGTTAGTAAAGAACAAAAAATCAAAGGCAATGCCAAAAGAGCAGCTGGTGCTGCTCTTTTGGCATTGTTGTACATCCCGTAATCAAAAGACTCACCTGATATTGCCACACACCTGCTGAAGCGGGCATGTGGCACCATCTTTGATTCGTTGTCGGATAGGTATTTGATGGGGGTTGTGTTTGCCCTCATTGGGCATGTCTTCACGCAGGGGAGATCTACAATGGCAAATAATACAGTGGTTAATAAAAAAAACAGAAGCGGTGCCAGAAGAGCAGCAGTTGCTGCTCTTCTGGTGTGGTTGTACATCTGGTAACAAGAAACTTACAAGATATTACCACACCCACTGCAGTGGGTGTGTGGCATGGTGGCTTCCTCCTTTGTCGTGCACCGCCTGGGCATTAGCATGCGTGGCTGTGGGGTTGTTGGGTGGTGTTCGCACAGGTTTTGACAGGGGGGTCTGTATTGGGTTGTGGGTGGCTGTGCACATCCATGTTTTGTCTTGGATCTCAGCTGTGTTCAGGTTGAGTGGAGTTTCATGCATTGAGAGGACACCTAGAATAATAAATAATACATTAGTTTTTAAAAAAAACAGAAACAGTGCCAAAAGAGCAGCTACTGCTGCTCTTTGGGTGCTGTTGTATGTTGCTGTGGAAAACTCACCAGGTATTACCACACCCGCCACAGCGGGTGTGTGGTACCATATTATCCGTCATTGTGTTTGTTGCAGGTGTTTGGGGACCGGGACATCAAATTGGGCCTTGGGTGGCTGTGTACATCCATATTTCGCCTTGAGTTTCATGGCTTTTGTGTAGTGAAGGGGACCTAGAATGCAGGAATAATAATACATTAGTAAAAAGACAAACCGGAGGTAGTGCCAAAAGAGAAGCTCCTGCTGCTCTTTTGGTGCCATTGTACATACACATTGTAATAGAAATTTACAACCTATTACCACACACCCACCTTGGCGGGTGTGTGGTGCTCTATTTCATTTGTTGCTGTGTTCGTTGGGAATTTTGGTACTGGGACCTCAGATCAGGTCTTGAGGGGCTGTGCACACCCTCATTTCACCTTGGGCATCTGGTTTCTTTCATTCGGGTTTTGCACAGTGAAGGGAGACCTAGAACAAATGAATGATACGTTAGTAAAAATAAAATAAAATTGGAGGTAGTGCCAAAAGAGCAGCTGATGCTGCTCTTTTGGTGCTGTAGTACACCCCGTAAAGGAAAACTCACCCAATAGTGTACCACAGACCTGCTGGAGCAGGTGTGGCACTGTATCTAACTTGTTGTGTACATTGCGGGTGTTTGGGGGCAGCAGTTTTGGATGGCTGTGTATGTCTGTATTTTGCCTTGGGCCTTGTCCATGCTGGCTTTGGGTGGGGTTTCATGCAGAGAGAAGAGACCTAGAATAATAAGTACATTAGTAGGAAAAAAAGAGACAGGCAGCACCAAAAGAACAGCTGGTGCTGCTCTTTTGGCACCATTGTACAAGTCATAATGAAAGACTTGCCTAATAGTACCACACCTGCTGCAGTGGGTGTGTGGTGCTGTATTTAGTTTGTTGTCAGATAGATTCAGGGCTGGGCCCTCTGATGAGGTTTGAGTGGCTGCACATGTTGTATTCATCTCGTGCCTCGTCTATTTTCTTTGGGTAGGGTATTGAGGGAGAACCTAGAATAATAATATAAATGATAATATTCCAGTAAAGAAAAACAACCAAAGGCAATGCCAAAAGAGCAGCTGGTGCTGCTCTTTTGGCGTTGTCATACACCCCATGTGAAGAAGAACTCATCTAATATTGCCACACACCCGCCAAAGCGGGTGTGTGGTGCTGTACTTGTTTCGTCATCACATGGGTTGCGGATAATCGAGAATTGGGGTCTTGGGCAACTGCATGCTCCTGTATTTTGCGGTGGGTGCTGTCTGGGCATTCTTCAGGTCAATTTCATGGAGGGAGAAAGAACCTAGAGTAAGCAATACATTGGTAAAAAAAATAACATAAGCAACACCAAAAGAGCAGCTGGTGCTGCTCTTTTGGCATTGTGGTATGCCCTGGAATGAAAAAACCTCACCAAATATTGCCACACACCTGCCGAAGTGGGTGTGTGGTGCCATGTTTGATTTGTCATTGCAGAGGTTGTGGATCACCAGTGATGGAGGTTTCGGGTGGCTGCGCAGGTCCATATGTCACCCTGGGCTTCATCTGTTTTCTTGTCGGGTGGGGTTTTGCTCAGCGAGGGGGAAGGAATCTAGAATAATAAATAATGAATAATACATTAGTTCAAAAAAAGACCAGAACCAGTGCCAAAAGAGCAGCAGTTGCTGCTCTTTTGGCACTGTTGTATATCTCTTTCGATCCCAGCAAGTGCTGGTGTTGAGTTGTTTGTTTTGATGATTACCTAAGTGCATATATCGCAGTTATATAGCCCTTGACTACCCATAACACTGAGGGAAAAACAGGATCACACCCCCATTACAGCGGGTGTGGTCCTATATGGTGAGTCCATCCCATTAGATACAGACACATGAAAGGGCAGCTTTTGCTGCCCTTTTCGTGCTCCTTTGACATTTTAAACTAACATACAATACTTTATCTATTCTAGGTTATCACCCCAGCTGAATGATGACCCAAACAATGATGTGTATGAAACCTGTGATGACCATGTGGACGAAATGTGAGCCGAAACCAACGGAAGACCCTGCATGTGTGCGCAGCCCCCAAACCCACGTGATGAAACATAAATACAGCACCACACACCTGCTGCAGCGGGTGTGTGGTACTATCTGGTGAGTCCTTCATTACAGAATGTACAATGACACCAGAAGAGCAGCATAAGCTGCTCTTTTGGTGCCACTTCTCGTTTTTTTGTAAACTAACATATTAATCATTATTTTAGATCCCCCTTCCTGCATGAAGACCCCCAATGAGATTGTGGATGAGACCCCTGATGAAAATCCCAACATGCACAGGCAGGCTGAAATCAATGCAAGACCTGCATGTATGTGCAGCCCCACAGACCCATGCAATGATTGATAAAACAAAGTACCACATACCTGCTAAGGTGGGTGTGTGGTCATGTAAGGTGAGTTCTTTACAGCCATTGTTGGAGGGATAAATCCCTACACCATAGAATCCTCATCTGAGGCCCATTTTCCCTACAAACGAATCAATTATACATCACCGTGCTCATTTAATTTTATCGCCATTCGTTTATTCAAGAAGTCAATTGGATTCCCACCCCTTTCCAACTCATAATATTGCCTCATTCCTTTACCATGTCCACCGGTCAATTTATGGACTATCCTTTGGACTTCAACAGTCCTCATCAAAAAGGGGCAGTTTATGCCCTACTTCAAGTCCATTTTCTTTGGACAAGGCAATTCAACTTGCCATTCTTCCTCAAGACTGTATGGCTTGACTGTCTTTCCAAGCCATCCTACTGCCTTAAGGGCGATGGATTGTGATTATGTAATGACATGGACTGGGCCTAGTTCCGATTCTGGACTCACGGATCTGTCACATGATCCAGATAGGGGCTACACTACTCTGAAGGAGTATTTTAGAATTTCTCTGTCATTTTTGATCAGATAGACTTGAAACGACCGCGCCCAGAAAGATACGAATTGTACCTATCGAACGGTACCAAACACGAAGCGAACGGATCGAAAATGCGGTCCCTGTAACAATATCTTGCCATGATTCATACTCTGAAGGAGTATTTCTTTATTTTCGAAGCCAATTCTTATCAGATTCGTTTGTGAGTACCACACCCTGAAAGCTGTTAAAATGCTCATTGAACGGTACCAAGGGAAAAATGAGCGGACACGAACTCCATTTTTCACAAGACAACTCCCTCCCCATGACTCCCCCTTTGCTCCACCATTCAAAATAGCAAATTACTTCCGGCCCTCTTATTTCCGATGGAGAAGACCCTCAGGGCGACCTATTCCACTTTTCCTTAAGGGAACTTGTCCAGGTTTGAAGGAGGAATAGCATGTAATGTGTCAATCTCCCCTTTTATCTTGAAATTGGAATATCTCCATCAGTTTTAAAGATTTTAACTTCATTTATTTTTCTCTGTGTGTCCCTTAAGTCCAAATTTTTCACTTTATATTGAGTTGAAGTCTGGATTGTATATTAGGTGCAGCTAGCACACAAATTCATTAGTTCTCCCTATGGTTGCCACGGTCAGGTTTTGCCCAATTTGGGCAAAACCTAAACCTGACCAGGTTCCAAAATCACCCATGAGGGCAAACCTGAACCTGACCTGAGGTTCGGTCTCATTCAGGTCAGGTTCAGGTTTAAACCTGGTTTAAACCTGAAACCTGAGGTATGAAGGAAGCCAACATTTTCAGGGGGTACCACAGAATATCTACACCCTCTGCTCAAGTCTCTGCCTCTACCACTCCCTTTACATCCTGCTTTAGATCCACATCTCCTTCCTAGCCCCTTTCACTTCAATTTACTGCTCACACATCTTCTGGAGATGGTATTTAGTCACTATATTCTGTCATGTGACTTGTGGCCTGCACCAATTACCTCATTTGATGGCCAAGTCAGGTGACTTCTGACTCCAAAACTATAGTCACATGTGTAAATTGCCAGATTTGGTGCCAGAATAGTGGTGAATTTACATGGAATGGAACCTACACCCTACCTTTCAGGTTCAGGTTTAAACCTGGTTTCAGACTGGTTTTGGATTCAGGCAAGGGCAAAACCTGAACCTGACCTGAAGAAAATGAAATGAAACCTGACCCCAATGGAACCTGACCTGGGTCAGGTTCAGGTTTAAACTCAGGTTCCACAGGTTTAAACCTGAACCGCAGCATCCATAGTTCTCCCTCTCCCTCCAGTTTGAAGCTTCTTGAACAGCTGCTGGTCCCTGGGTGATTTCTCATTACAAAAAGAGAATTCTAACTACACTTTGACTAAGGTCTCAAGAAGAGATTCTTAGGGTGTGGTAATTTGACTGAAACACACATTTTCTCACTTAATTGCTTGGGCTTTGTTGGCTCACTGCAATTTCCCTGTTCCAAAGACCTTCCCCCACTCGGACCTGAACATCCGGATTAGATCTGTGATCCCCTCTTTCATCCCTGGCTCAACATCGTGGACAGTGGTTGGATTGGTTTCATAACCATCCTGCTTACAAATTGGTGGTCCTTACAGGGGATCTCAAGTATCTCAATTCGGACCCCTATTACCAACACTTGCAACAATTTCTCATGTCTCAATAATGTCTTCACCAACATTTACTTGCATGCCTGGACCTCGTTCCAGGGATGCCCCAGGTTTACTGGGAAACAGATCTTACATTTCCTTGCAGAATACAAGTTTTGTACATCTGCGGCAGGCCTTACACCAGCACAAACAGTCCACCAAATCACTCATTATTGTGACACTAAGTCCAAGAGGTTCATTGAGACACTCGATGAATACTCTGGCAACGATTGGGCGGATTTTAAGACTCAATTACTCAAGTACTATCCGTCTGAAGAGGAAAAACCATATTACAAGATCAATCACCTCATCAAACTAGCTAGGAGGAGTCGTAATTTAACATCTATCCAAAAGTTTGATGAATATATTCACAAGTTTAAAGTTATCGCAAAGGCACTTGAAGATTGCCAGTCTCTATCTGAGACTGATAAACACAACTATTTTTGGAGAGGTTTAAAGCCTCGTACCTTTCACAAAAACATCACTAATGTCCTCATGAATCTTGAATTGTGGATGGATTTGACGAAACCCCTGCCTATGAATGAGGTCATTAGTACCGTTAAAACCCATCTTAAGCAAGATCTTTACCGTGTTGTTGATGATGATGAAAGCCCGGAGGTCTTGAGCAAAATGGGTGTATCGAGTTCCTCAGATTCGGACAACAAGTCCTTGATGTCTGATTCAGATATTGAGAAGGATACTAGTTGATCTAAGTCTAAGAAACGTCACATTAGACTTGAATCGAAAGTCAAGAAAGAAGAACCTACCACAAAGCTTCAACAGGAAGCTAAGCCCCAGGTGTAGGAGCCCAGGGATTCATCTAAGTCAAATATTGACAATCTTGTTGATAAGATTGGCTGTTTGATGATCATGATTGAGGCTGATAGGTCAACAAAGAGGCCTTCTAGGCCTTCTGGATCATCAATAATGTGTTTCATGTGCATGGAGAATGGGCACTCACTGAGGGACTGCCCGGAGACCAAAGCCTTTATTGCGAAGAAGTTTTTGAAGTTTTTGCCTGAGGGACGTCTTGTGAAGTTCGATGGCTCAGATTTGCCTCGTGGTGACATGGATAAAGGAGGTGTCACCCGAGTTCTACAGGAACAGATAGCAAATGTGTCTAATGTTGAAGCAGATAGCTCACCAAGGTATAATTCCTTCAACCATGAGTTTGCGACGTTTGGGGAGTATGAATACGATGTTTTCCCAGCTGAATGAGTGCAAAACCAAGGCCAGAAGAGGACTGAGCCATATGATAAGGACGATCCAAAAGGAAAGCAACCCAAGCGATCTGAACGGCCTAATCGCGCTTATGTTGAAGTACCTGCTAAAGATGCAAGTCAGCAAAAGCCTTCAACGTCACAGGAAAAGACACCTAGCACGTCTAAATGCGAAGTCTGCACTCCTGATGGACAAAAAGACCAACCCAAGTCCCCAAAACAGCCTGTAACAATCTTGAAGCAAGATAAGGCTCTTCCTGATGAGGATGTCGTGATGGGTGATGGGACACCGACCAGTCCTCATGTTCACAACCCGCCAGGTACAGATTTTCACAAGGAAAAAGAACCCAAACCAAAGAAAAGGGTTAGACCTACCCTCAAAGATGTTGTGACGGTTCACAAAAAGATTGACGTACCAAGGAAGTGAGCTTTGCCTGCATACCGGTGTGCCAGTGAGTTACAAGAAGCTGTCAATGTCGAGGAATTATTCAAGTCCTTGATGGAAAAACAAGTATCTGTTAGACTCGGTGACATCCTTGGGTCTTCCTTTGAGCTGTGTAGGTGGCTGCAGATTGCTACTAAAACCCAGAGGGTGCCAGTTGTGGCAGAGGATCCATGAGTCAAGAACGTTGAGGTTTCAATTAGCTCAGCAGAGTATGGAATCAAACTGCTTGATGCCAAAAAGGGACCTAAGTGCCCATATGTCAATTGTCCTCCAAAAGACATATGTACTATTGGTTTAATCCAAGTTGACTCCAATGACGAAACATCAGAAGATTACCTTTCTGATGATACTGAATATATGTCCAACACCAATGACCAAGCTGAGGAATATTATAAAAGACAGCTTGAAATTGAACATGACCGGGTCTTCAATACAAAGAATTCAGATTATTCATTTAGCCTGTCCTTTTTGGCCATGGTAATGGCAAAAATCCAAGGCATGATTATGGGTCAGTCCTGTACAATGTTAATTGATAATGGAAGTGAGTTGAACATGATAGGACAAGTGACTCAAGTCAAATTGGAGCTCCCGATGGATCCTTCAGGAAAGGACTGGCATCTGTGCGGAGTTTCTGGCCACCAAGTTAATCTTGTTGGGCTTTGTCACAATGTTCCGGTACACATTGGAGGAGTTCCACTCCACCACAATTTCTTTATAACACCCGACAACATTGGGTCCAAAGAAGTAATTCTAGGACAACCTTGGTTATTTTCATACTTGGCCAGAATTGATTACACTCATGGATCTGGGATGAATATCCAAATATGGCAAGATGGAGATTGAGACACCAGACGTTCCGTTAAAGTGACGCTGCCAATAATGTTGGCACCTAGGAATGTCCTTCCTATTGAATTAGTCAAATGTCATGCAAAGTCCACTTCAAACAGTTGCTCTGCTGAAGTGGAAGCCTTTGAAGAAATTCTGGAATTTCCTACGAATATATCCTCAATTCTATTGGATATGGGAGGCAAGCTTATTAAGCTGAGGCCTGTTAACCATGACCTGGATATTCTTAATCAAGCTTTACATGCACCTGTCATTCTTGATGCTCTGCAAACAGCATATCATGTCCAAAACTTGATCCAGGACAACCAATTGGAGGCTCAATTAATGAAAGCCCTTATAAATAACAGTCTTTCATTCACCTGTACAATAGGTCTGGCTGAAGAGATCACAAGATATATCATGGGCAACCGGAAATACAAACCTGTTGGGAAGAAAGTCCATCTGGTAGTGTCGTATAATCCGGATTTCTGTGCTTTAGTCTTTAATCCATTAAGACTTGGGGAATTTCCATCCCTGCCAATGAATCCTACCATGCTAGAGGATATTCAATATACAGAACGAATAACAAAGGAACATCTGACCTATATTCTGGACAAGATTCCTATGGGTTTCCTAACCAAACTGGAAACTGAGCTTATTGCTCATTTAATCATTACACATGGTGATGCCTTTGTGTTTGAGGAACATGAAAGAGGAGCCTTTAATACGGAATATTTTCCTCCATACGAAATGCCAACTGTACCTCATGAACCTTGGATGAGGAAAAACATAAGAATTCCTCTTGGTTGAATGGATGAGGTTTCGAAATTGCTTCAGGAACAGTTTGATAGTGGGAAATATGAGCGATCCACTTCATCCTATTGTTCAGCTATCTTTGCAGTCGAAAAGAAGTCTGGTTTCTTGTGACTGGTGCATGATCTATAGCCCCTGAATGCCATGACTATCTGTGATGCCGGTCTTCCACCTTGTATTGACGAAATGATTGAGCAATTCATGGGGTGAACCTGCTATTGTATTTGTGATCTTAAGAGCGGATACGACAGCTATCTACTCACTGAGAAATCCCGCGATCTAACGACTTTTCATGGATATGCTCTGGGACCACTTAGACTCACAAGATTGCCTCAAGGCTATACCAATTCTATGCAAGTCTTTTGTCATGCGACCTCACATATGATTGAATCTATGGCACTGGATCATGCCAATGTCTTTGTAGATGACTGTGTGGGAATGGGACCTCAGTCTGACTATGGCAATGTTCCAATTTCTGAGAATAAGCAAATTGGTTGCTTTATTTTCAAGTTTGCTACAATGTTACAGGAGCTTCTAATATGAGTCAAGATTTCTGGTGCTACTATCGTGGGCCAGAAGACCATTATTGCTACACCCTGACTTGCGCTTCTTGGAGCTGTCATCTCTAAAGAAGGAGCCCATGTATCGCATGAGATTAATGCCAAACTATGAAAATGGCCTACCTGTGCCAATTCAATGGAAGTTCGAGGTTTTCTTGGAACTGTTGGAGTCGTACGACGTTGGATTAAAGACTTTGTGATAATAGCAAAGCCCCTTACCTTGTTAACTCGGAAAATGGCACCTAGCAAGTTTGCTTGGAGCCAGGAAGCACAGTGTTCCTTAGACAAGTTAAAATGACTGGCCGTGACAGCTGTACTGATTAAAGCAATTGATTATGAACTTGCGCGAGCTGTTGTATCAAAATCGCAACGAAATGACAACTATGGCCTTGTTTCCATCGCAGTGGACTCGTCTACTATGGGATGTGGCTGGGTAGTCAGCCAACAAGTCAATAACGTTGATTATCCGATTAATTTCAGATCACTTACCTTCAACAATACCGAAAGTCGCTATTCACAACCCAAATTGGAGCTGTACAGGGTTTTTCGTGCTTTGAATGCTGAATGATACAGACTACATGGAATCCATTTTTGCCTTGTGCTAGACGCAAGCTACATAGCAAAGATGATCAACAACCCAGGCTTACCCAATGCTGCAATGACGAGATGGATCTTGTACATTTTGCTTTTTGATTTTGAAGTAATGCATTTGCCTGCTTCAAAACATCGAGGCCCAGACGGTTTATCGCGACGTCCACAAGCACATCAAGATTCGGATGAATCTGAAGCAGAATCTGATATTAGCGAGACTATCAAGCTAGTCAAGGTACCAAAAGATGACTTATCTGAACTCTCAGATACTGTGGAAGATCCGATATTGTGATTTATGACCTTAAATCAATTATTGGGAGAGAGGAACTCTCTTGAAGTCGATTGGGTGCAACCTGATTGCGTGTCTAGTGAAATTCCAGATGATGAATTTTCACTTGAAGCCTTTGAAGGTGAAGCATTCGTACCTGCTGAAGATGAGTCAACAAAGAAGTTAACTCATAAGCATAAGGTCTATGAGTATGACACTTCCAAGTACTGGGATGAAATCCTAGTGTACCTTATGAGTTTGAAGCATCCTGAGGATCAAAAGCGAAGAAACCACATAGCCAACCAGGCTAGGCACTTCTTTATTCTGGAACAAATGCTCTGGCGATGTAATGGTGACAAGCTGCCCCTTCAAGCCATATTGAGCAAAGAGATCCATATGAGGATTTGTTGAGACGCACATGATGAATCTGGACATTGAGGATGAGACCCGACCTTTTGTAAAGTCCAAGACTCATACTGGTGGCCTAACATGTACAATTTTGTCACTCAGTACTGCCTGACCTGCCATGAATGTCAAATGCGATCAACTTACAGAAATATGATTCCTATTCAACTGCAGTACACTTGTATGTTGCTTAGGTGATTCAATATGGACTCAGTCCATATGCCTAAAGGGAAACATGGGTTTAGATATGTTGTCGATCTTGTTGACAATATTACCGGGTTTCTTGAGGCCATGAAGCTTAAAGCTTTATTGTCAGACAAGATTGCCAACTTTTTATTCGACATCATGTGTCAATACAGCTGCATTTTCCAGCTTACAATCGATAACAGATCTGAGTTCAAAGGAGCTGTTGAGGGCCTCATGCAGAAATATAAAGTGCCTGTTGTTAAAATATCACCTTATAATCCTCAAGCAAATGGAAAATCTGAACATGGACATGCCATATGGATTAATGCGCTATGGAAGATATCGTCAATCCGAATCTATGATTGGCCTGACTATTTAGGCCATGCTATCTGGGCTGATCGGGTGATGGTCAAACGAAACACGGGATACACTCCCTACTATTTGCTGTATGGCCAGCACCCGCTTATGCCCCATGACGTTAAAGACCACACTTTCCATTCTTTGGATTGGCCATCTGTAAAAAGTACTGAAGACCTTCTTGTGTTAAGGATCTTGCAGATCAGCAAATGAGATGATCTACTGGATGAGGCCATGTTAGCAAATGAGAACTCGCAAAGGAAAGCAGCTGCTGCCTTCAATTGGAAACATGCAGCATGAATGAGATCTGGGGAATATCGCCCAGGAGAATGGGTGATTGTTTATAATGAAGCCCTAGACACTCAGCATGGTCAAAAAGGAATGGCTAAATGGTATGGACTGTTTATAATCATTCAACGAAGGCCATCTGGTGTGTATA
Source organism: Hydnum rufescens UP504 (assembly GCA_014904985.1). Taxonomy (NCBI): domain Eukaryota; kingdom Fungi; phylum Basidiomycota; class Agaricomycetes; order Cantharellales; family Hydnaceae; genus Hydnum; species Hydnum rufescens. The sequence goes on along the minus strand of MU128973.1, from coordinate 48,922 downwards.
TGATACAACAACAGCCCATGTTGTAGTATGGATATATCAAACACAGTATGATACCACCATTAATTCATATATCAAACCCGGTAACTACCACCTGCGGTAACTTACCACCTGATATATCAGGAGGTATCAGTACCACACTTACCAGCCAAATGGGCAGGATTGCCATTTCTCTGCTGGTCACTGCCCATTTAAATATTATTACTATTTTGGGAATTTCCATATTAGGAATTGTTTATTATATAATATTTGTTGCATAATTTAATATTTAATGTTACATTTGATTCTGTGAGTACTACATGGGGAAACCACCATTTTCCTCATGGTTTAGCAGTCAAGAGGAGACAATTTGACTCACCAGAGCCACATGTGTAAGCTGAGCAGCTATGGGTTGCATGATTACAAGTCACATGGCATGGGAATGAATCACGGGAGTATGAGTTGCAGGGGTACAAGTCGCAGAGGCACGAGTCACGGAGGTGTGAGTCGTGGGGGTACAAGTCATGTGGTGTGCAGTCACATTCTCCTCATACTGTAGCTGAGGCAGATCTTGGGGTACCGGTTTACATGGTAGGCTTGTGCGGGGGTTGATTCACATACATTCATTCAAAGGGAATGAATGTGCTGACCTCGAATAATGAATAATATGTTAGTTAAAAAGTCAAAAACACGCAAAAAGAGCAGCACAACTAAAAGAGCAGTTGTGCTGCTCTTTTTGTGTGCCCATATCTAATGAGGGTCTTACTCACCTCCACATGATTATGGGTCATGTGGTTATAGGCCATGTGGGTACAAGTCAAGTTGCACCATTACAGATTTGACTCTTGCTGTTACGGGTTTGGCTTGTGGCAGCACATGTAATATAGGGCCGTACTACGTATGTACATAGTAGTTCGTCTCGTATTGTATCTTACATAATAGCATGGCCGTGAGGATTCTAAGTCCCAGTTGCACCGGAATCAAACTATCTTCTTGCCCAGACCTCTTTGCTCTCGCGAGACCCATGAAACTAACGCCACCGCGCCACTACCCGCGACTAAGTCGTGTGACGATCTGACCGTACCAAGGCACACGATCCATTGCCATAGAGAGAGACGGATACAGGAGAGTCGCATATGAGCGCGACTCTACTAGGTAAGTGCCCACTTCCAGTCGGTTAGCTAACCCACCACCTCGTCCTTAGATAGTAACTGAGCCCTTTGGCCAGTTACTACCACTTCCCACTTCCCCATCCTCTCCTCTCCTCACATTTCTCCCATGCCCGAAGCGAAGCCAGTGCTTAGAACAGTTGGATTATCCTTTCTCTTCTATTCACAGATCCGTTGAATCTGCCTGGTCTAATGACGACGAATACTGCAGCTTCTCGAAGTCAAGAACCGCGTTATTACATTGGTTCCCTCTAGCCGACGAGGCGGTCGAACCAACTTCACCCACAACATCCCGCAACTCCCAGTCCACTCTCTGCCTCCCTCCCTTGTCTCACGAAATGAGTAAACGGGCGAAGACTCCTAAGTTAAACCCGCATATGGCAATCCCCCACCATGTCCCGTCATCCCAGCACGACGATGTGCTCTATCACGCTACTACTCATGAATGCGTGGCTATCCCACCCTGGCTATGCTTGATGGAGCGCTATCGAGAGATCATGCAACGACTGGATGAGCCGGTGAACGAGTATACGGACCCGTTCTCGGCTGCTCCTGTCACCACGTACCAGTTCCTCATGGTGTGGACGAAGTTTGCTCCAGCACAATATACCTCTATGTACTTCATGTATGACGAGGAGCTGCAGGAGTGGCATATGGATCGGGAATCCTCATTACAGTCCAAACGGGCATCGAGAGGCTACAGAACATCATCTCAGACGTTATAGCTATAGTAGGAAATGAGGATCATCGCTTTGTAATAGACTGCGAAGGGAAATTAGCAGAGCAGCTATGGATGTCCAAATGAATTGAAGAATTGAGAATGGCCGACAAGCTACTAAAGCTAAGGGTCGAGCTGACATTCACTCGACTCTACAAACTAAGGAAGCTACATCAGGGCAAAAGCTTATCCACTCCAATGGCCTCTGAGGATTCCCTTCCTCCTATGCCTGAATTAAGAGAGCGCCTGTATAAGGCCTGGCACAATCCTCGCCTCCCCATGAAAAGGGTGGCCCGAAGAGCACTAGCTTTGGGCTGGGAAGCAATCCAAGGCGATATCGATGGAACGCGCCCCATCATACAGGCGATGAGGCACCCGTTCTCGGGCAACCAGGCCATGAAGTATGCAGAATACGACGTGAGGCTAGAGGAAGCACTGGATGTGCAGCTGCTCCCTAGAGTGGACACCAACCCCCATGGCTTAGGTCTCTTCACGCCAAGCTCAGATTTCGAGGAGCCTAGTGGAGATGCCAGCTTTGACCCCTCTCGCAGTCCGAAAGCAGGCCCGGCTCTATTATAAACCTGCCAGCCTGGCCCACTCCTCCCTCTGATCAGACGAGACTGGGGAACTCATCCACATACCGGGCCTCATCCATCAACCTTGACACATCCCCGTTGATGTGGCAGGACATTCCCCTCCACGACTCAATGCCCGGGGAGTCAGCTACCCCTACGCCGAACCCTTGTAATTGGCTGGCGGTCCTCTCACAATGAGTCTCCACGCTGGGGGAAGGATTGAGGAACGTTCTTTGGACCCCTTCGAAGTCACAGGCTCCAATAGGAGAACCCATGGGATCTTGGGAGATGGGGCCTGTAGTCGGATGCCCTGTGGGGAGACATCCTAGTGGAGACTCCCCCACGCTTCAACCTCCAGGCCCTTCTCGTGCCCGCTTGCCCCTAACCAATTACCTGATCGGATGAGCAAATGCTGTGGGCGAAGGGATCGAGTACCCCGGTGGTGCTTGGGACTCGGTCACGGATACCCCCACCTTGCCAGCCCGGGAGCCACAAGAGCCCACGACTACTACACGAACCTAGTCAAGGCAGCCCCATTCTCCCTCTCCCGCACCCTCTTCCCTCGCGATCCCGTGAGCCTCACTCCATCGGAACCAGAGGGGCCCTCCACCATCCTACATCCTCCCAAAGCTCCTCCCAGAAGGAAGGTCATGAACCTCCACGGAGAACTCCAAGGGCAAGAGCCCCCAGCCCCCTCCTCCTCCCCACTCAGCTAGCTCGAAGGAAGGCGGAGGCGGGCCGCCAGATGATGATGGCGGACCTGGGAAAGGAGGAGGAGCCCAGGACGAGGAGGTCCAGACCCTAGGTCCCCTTCCAATGGAGGATCCCGGGCCCAGGTGGTCCCCCTGGCCCTCCTGGCCCTCCTGGCCCCCTGGACCCCCAGGACCACCTGGAGCGTCATCCAACGCTCCCCACCAGGCGTGACCTGGACAACCAGCTGAAATGGACGGCAGTGCCAGAATGGGATGGCGATCAGGAAACAGCGATCGATTGGCTCTACGAGTGTAGTGATCTCGTGAGTTTGGGCCCGGCTGTGAAAGCCAGATAGCACAGATAGCCACCTTCCGGTTCAGAGGAGCTGTCGCCACTGCCTGGTGAGCTCATTCGGCTCCAGTCAAGCACTCCATCCTGCAGTCCTGGGATAATCTACGGGAATGGGTATTACACCGTTATCTCGGAGAGGCTTGGTACACAGCCCAGCGACTCAAGTATAATGAGGGACTTTCCGTAGTGGGGATCACCCCGATGAATCGCCTGCTGAATATATACAGCTGGCACATCCTCCTTTCCCGCATCTTCCTGCACTTCACCCCCAATAGCCCCAAGGAAACAGCATCGTAATGAACAATGCCCCCAGCGGAATGGGACAGTCGTACTGAGATGGAGCTGACAGACCCCCGATTGAATCAGTCCTAATGCATGCCAAACAATTCGAGCAAGATTAGTAATGCAATGGAGGTCCTCGCAACACTATCGACGCCATCAGGAATCAAAGAATCCCAAGAGAGCGAATTTCATCGCGCAGGAGGACGTAGCAGAGAGGAGCAACCAGGAATCGCTGCACTCTCAATACAGCGACGATCCGGAGGGAGCTTTTCGGTACTCTAGCGAGGAAGCAGAAGGAGGAAAGGCTTCCTCGATGGCTTGAACGTAGGGAAGCGCCCCAGCAGTAAATCCTACTGATCACCACATCGCGCCTATCCCCAGGAAAGAAGAGCAGACAATGCCAAAAAGATGTACCCTTATCCTCGGGACGACACAGTAGTCAGCCACCATAAACCTGGCCAGAAGTGTTTTGCGTGTGGTAGCGAGAAACACTGGGTGGGGACTGCAAACACTTCGGGGTGTATTCCAATCATTTAGAAAGGAGAACGCTTAAGAAGGAGCATAGACACTACAAGACGCCCAGTTACAAAGCAGCCTACTCAGCTATGGTGGACGCTATGCAGAATTTTTAGATTCGGAGCAGACGAAGCCAGCTTCACCGTCTCGCTCCCTTGTACCCTATAGAAGGTCCCCATATATAATGACACATACAAACCTGTTGCATAATGTAAACGTGGCCACGGGTAATATACTACCTCCCCCTCCTGTAAGATCCTTCTTGGACCCGCCAAGAAAGCCGCCTGATAGACAGCGTTCTCGCGACCCTGAGGCTGCGAATCAGCAATTCGTAGCAGCAGCCACGATGTCGGGGCTGGGGAGAACGAACCCCCAGGACTACCTAAGGCACCAAATGATCTTCCAGTGAAGGTTATTCGTTGCCTCAAGGCTAGAACTACACCCCCAGGGAAATTGGCTCTCGGCATCACGGCGCTCAGTGTGTATGGGGGCCATCTGGGGTCACTTTCGGGTCTGCAAGTGCAGCTACGACTGGATTCGGGTGCGGACATCACTCTGATATCGGAGGAATGCTATAAAGCCCTGGAACGCCACCCGAAATTACAGAAAGGAATGAAACTCAGCCTTTTTGAGCTCACCAATCAAGCGAAAATCCTAGGCTATGTGAGTCTCCGAGTCTTCATGCCCACGACGGACGGCCAAATGCTAGAGTTCGTCGAAGAAGCCTACATGATACCAGGAATGAACGTTCCAGTGCTGCTAGGAGAGGACTTCCAGGTCAACTATGAGGTCTCCGTACTGAGATCGGCGCAAGGAACGCGTTTGTCGATCAACCAGCCAGGGGAACGATTCAATGTCCCAGCTCACTCAACTCCCCCTTCGACCGAAGATTTTCAGGTCTGACCCCATCATCCCCCAGAAGTAAGAAATCGCGCTGCGTACTTGGCCGCTTCCAGAAACCCCAGCAACACACAAAAAAGCAGGACTCCCACAACGCATTTACTGTGAGCGACCGCAGACGTGAAGATTTGTGCAGGGTGGGTCGCCAGGGTTCCCGTGGAAGGCCCAACTACGGGTTGCGATGAATGGTTCATGGAGAGAGTTGTACTCCCCACCCACGACAGAAGCTTCCTAGCCGCCCTTTGACACTGGTCAAGTCAAAGGAACTCGTACTAGCAGTAGCTAACACATCCCCCTCCATGGAATGGATCCGGAAGGGCGACATATTAGGTGTCTTACACGACCCAGAGCAATACCTTGATAGCGCCAAGGATGATGAGCAAACACAGCGTTTGAAGGCCTATGCCCAGGTAGTGCAGAAGATTGCCAGGGGATCATTAGGAGATAGGGATTTGTCAGATCAAGCATTGGCGAAGTTGCGGGCGCTGGAGATTCCTCCCGAACCTGACGATCCTGAGGAACTGTGGGGCCCTAAGATGTCAGAGCCCGCGGACCCAACTATGTATGACTCCAAGAGACTGGAGGAGCTCATCAACATAGCTCCAGACGCTGCCCCAGATATAAAGGCGAAGACCTTGAAATTGATCAGGAAGCATATCCAGGTGTTCGGGTTTGATGATCGCCTGGGAACCCTTGAAATGATCGCCAAGATCCGTACAAAAGAGGAAGCTCACCCAGTTTCCATGCCCATGTACAGGGCTTTGCCAGCAAAGAGGCAGGTGATCGATGAGCAGATGGACAAGTGGATTTGCCAGGAGGTGGTAGAACCTTCAAAAAGTCCCTGGGCCGCCCCTGTAGTTATAGCATACCGGAACGGGAAGCCGCGATTCTGTGTAGACTACAGGAAGCTCAATGCCATGACCATACCCAACGAGTTCCTGATTCCCTGGAAAATGGAGATCCTGCAGGCCCTGTCAGGATCGCAGGTTTTGTCTGCCCTCAACGCACTAGCAGGATTCCACCAGATGATGATGGAAGAAGAGGATAAAGAGAAAACGGCCTTTCGTTCGCACCGAGGGCTCTGGCAGTTCAAATGAATGCCCTTTGGCCTTAGGAATGGCCCCTCGATTTTCCAGAGAATGATGCAATCTATCCTCGCCCCCTTTCTTTGGATATTCTCACTGGTGTACATAGACGACATAGTGGTGTATTTGAAATCATATGAGGAGCATCTAGAGCACCTAGATCTAGTCCTACAAGCCTGCGCAGAAGCCAAATTGACCCTAGCCCCCAAGAAGTGTCACTTCATGTACACCTCTATCCTCTTATTGGGGCAGAAAGTCTCCCGACTTGGGCTGTCAACCCACAAGGAAAAGATTAAAGCCGTTACCAGCCTAGCTCACCCCCATAATAAAGCAACACTGCAAACGTTTTTGGGGATGGCCGTGTATTTCCCGCACTTTATACCGTATTACTCGGAGCGAGCAGCACCACTATTCGAACTACTAAGGAAGGGTATAAACTGGACCTGGGGAGCCGAGCAAGAATGAGCCTTCGAAGACGTCAAGGAAGGACTAGTCTCAGCCCCCGTACTCAGCCATTCAATTCCAGCTAGGCCATACCACGTATATTCTGACATGTCAGACGTAGCGATAGGGGCTAGCTTACAGCAAATACAGCCAATAGCAGTAAGGGATCTAAAAGGCACAAAAATATATGACAAGATCCTCGTGGCTTACATGAAGGGCGAACCAGTCCCAAAGATAGCTCATCAAGCCTCAAAAAATATCAATGACGTGCCCGACTCTGACACTTGGCCGAAAATGTGGAAGATACGATCATGCATGTTGAACGAGTCATCGCCTACTGGAGCAGATCCCTGAAGTCTGCCGAACGAAATTATTCGGCGACGGAAAGAGAAGCCCTAGGGGTTAAGGAAGCGCTAGTGCGCTTCCAACCCTTCATTGAAGGCGAAAGGAACATCGTGATCATGGATCACGCAGCGCTACAGTGGGCCCGGACATACGAAAATGCCAACAGGCGTCTCGCGGCGTGGGGGCAGTATTCGCAGCATATCCAGGCCTGGACATAGTGCATAGAGCGGGCATCGTCCATTCAAACGTTGATCCCCTCTCAAGGCTGTGACAGAGTCCGCCGCATCAGTCGCCCATTGAAGACAATTCCCCCTCCTTACCGAGTCACCTTTCAACGCAACTGATATTCGCTTGGGAGGACGTAGTAGAAAGGAAGCCTGCCGAGCGAGCAGCATTCCTCTCCACTCGAGCTCAGAGCAGGGCACAGGGTCCTCAGGAGGTCAAGAGGGCCTCCACTAGCGCGATAGAGGAAATAGAGCTGGCGGCACGACAAAGAGCCAGGACAGCGAATCCCCCGAGCCAGGAGTATGCGCCACGGACACTAAACATAGAAATCAGCCCCCAAAGGATAGAAGCTTTCGTCCAGGGATACCAAACAGACCCTAGCTTCCGGCAGCCTTGGAACGAAGCAGCAGAAGACGAAGCAGAGCTCCTGGCAGCTCAGAGATTCTACAAGTCCAAAGAAGGACTCTTGATCTTTCAAGATGCAGATTGGGTGGCGCGATTATGTGTGCCTAGGACAGAAGTACACAGGATACTCAAAGAATCGCACAAGTTGCCCTGGGAAACCGCACATGCAGGATCCTCCAGGCTCTTCCACAAGCTCGCTCCATGGTTCTACTGGCCCAGGATGTGGACGGACATGGTCAACTACACCAAAATGTGCGACGTCTGTCAGAAAATCAAATCTGACAAATGGGGACCGATGGGAAAGCTTTGCCCCCATGCTATCCCACTACTTCCATTTGAAGTCGTGACCTTAGACCTCATCACGGCCTCCCGAAGTTGGGAGGGTATGATGCAGTGCTGGTGATAGTGGACAAGCTTACCAAATTCGTCCAATACATCCCCACCACTTCGAGCTTGAAGCAATATGGCTTCGCTAAGATGTTTGTCCAGCATGTTGTCCTGAAGTACGGTCTCCCGAAACAGATGATTGCGGATCGAGACGCCAGATGGTCTCGATCCTTCTGGGCGTCAGTCGCCAAACATCTGGAGCTGGGTCTACTTCTGTCAACATCACACCACCTGCAGACAGATGGACAAACAGAGAAGGCCAACGACACGCTCGAAGTTGCGTTACGAGCTTACACAGCTGGGAATCGCAGTTCTTGGGCCCAGTGGCTAAGAACACTCGCGATGGCCCACAACTCGACGCCCCATTCTTCTACAGGCTACTCCCCCTTTTTCCTTTTGCATGGATACTCCCCGAAGACTGGGGCAACTGTGATGGACCCAGTGGGAAGGGGCGTCGGACAGATTGAGCTAGACAATGCAGCAGTGTCCTCATTTGTAGGTGAGCTGGAAGCCCACCGTTCGCTAGCCTGGGACGCCCTAGCAAGAGCTCAGGCTAGGCAGGCAAAAGCCTACAATTCGCGAAGATGAGACGAAGAATTCGAGGAAGGGGACGAGGTTCTAGTGAACCCTCACTCTCTTGAGCTGGTCGATGTACAAGGCACGGGGAGGAAGCTGGTGCAACGACGCATAGGTCCTTTCCAGATTTCAGAAAAGATAAACCCCATAGTCTACCGCGTGAATATACCCCCTGAATATAAGATGCATCCTATCATAAATATACAACATCTGGTAAAATACCATCACGATGAGCAAGACGATGAATGGGCTAAACTACCAGAGCTAAGGGAACTGGCGAAAGAGGAAGAATATGAGGTAGAGAAGATCATAGGGCATCGCTACAATCGATCAAGGAGAAGGAGAGAGTACTTAGTGAGGTGGAAGGGGTACGGGCCTGAGCACGACATGTTCGAGCCCGAGACCGGTCTACGGAATGCCTTCTCACACTTCAGGGAATACCGCAAAACCCTGGAAGAATGTGGTGGCAAAAACGAGGACCCCACGAGGCCATAGTGGAGCCTCTCAACCTCAACCTCAACCTCAACCTCAACCTCTGTCTCAATCTCTTTGCAGCCCCATCCCACCTTTCTGGTAGTGCCTCATGCAGCAACCGGGAGCTCATAAACATAGGGGTATCAGGCGCAGATGCCGCTACGCGATGCCCGGGGATAACACTGATCCCATGGACCTCCACTACGCCCAGTACGGGGACGAGGAGGACAACCCGGAACGCTGTCCAGCTGAATATCTCTCTACCCAACGGTGTGCACCTTGGTCAGTCATCTAAGCCTACCTAGTTAGGTACCACTTTTGGGGCAGATAATGGTACCTAAGTAGGTCCCATTACTATTCTGGCCGAAATGGCCATTTTACTGGTCTGCACCTTCTGGCCCAGAATTGGCTGAAATGGCCGAAAATTGGCCGAAAATTGGCCGAAACTGGGGACTTAGAGAATCTCAGACTTGCAGCAGGCCATATGGGCTTATCGGGGATAATGTATTCCATTCATAATTATTTATTTATTATCACTGTATTATACATGGGGTCAGCAGGGTTTCAGTCCTGTGTTTGTTTGTATTGACTTATCACCACTTATTTGTTTATTTATTTATTTATTTAAAAATTCACAAAAAGCATACCACACACCCGCTTGGGCGGGTATGTGGTACTGTCTATAAAAATTAAAACACTATCTAACACACCCGCTTGGGCGGGTGTGGACGTCGTTTCATGCTTCACTGTTGGGGTTCCCCCTCACCCGTGGCCATCGTGTTTTCAGTCGGCGGGGTCATGGCTTTGGTTGGGGGATGCGGGTTCAGAAGAATACCTATCATAATAAATAATAAGTTCATTAAAAAAAGAAAAACCAGGCAAAAGGAGCAGCCCCTGCTGCTCCTTTTGCATAGTCGGACATGTACATATATACTAACCATAAAGATTACCACACCCGCTTCGGCGGGTGTGGGGTTCGTCCAGGGTTTGCATTGTGGTTTCGACTCGTTGCCGTTCGTGGGATTCGTTTGGCGGGCGGGTCGTCGTTCTCCCGTGTTCGTTCGGCGGGGTCGCGGGTGTTGGGTCAAGATCACAAACTAAAATAATAGATAATACGTTAGTAAAAAAAAAAAACAAGAGCCACGCAAAAGGAGCAGTGTACGCTGCTCCTCTTGCGCGGTTGTACTCACCTTGAAATTACCACACACCCGCCGAAGCGGGTGTGTGCTACTCGTTTTTTGCGCCGTGGTCGCGGGTTCTTGGATCGGGTTGCGGGTTGCGGGTGGCTGCGCACGTCCCTTTTTTGTGCGGGGGTTTTCGCGCTGGGAGAGGGTACCTAGATCAATCAGTGAATAACCCATTAATTTTTCAAAAAAGAAACAAAGGAAGCACCAAAAGAGCAGCTCCTGCTGCTCTTTTGGTGCTTTCGTATATCTTGTAATTGAAAACTTACAAGTTATTACCACACACCCGCCGCAGCGGGTGTGTGGTACTGCGATATCGTCGATCGTCGTGTTCGGGGCCGGGAATTCCGGGCTTGGGTGGCTGCGCGTACTGCGGGCTCGTCTGGGTGCTTGTCGGGTGGGTTTTCACGGAGGGAAGGAACCTAGAACAACGAATAAGAATACATTAGTAAAAAGAAAAGGAAACAGAGGTGCCAAAAGAGCAGCTTCTGCTGCTCTTTTGGCACTGGTGGGATTAGGCGTACCTCATATTACCACACACCCGCTTCGGCGGGTGTGTGGTTCCGTCTGCGTTTCCTGTAGTCTTGCGTCGCGGTTTCGTCTGGTGGACTGCTGGTGGGCGGGCTTCGTTTGGTTGGGGTTTTGGCGGGTTGCATTCGTAGGTTGCGTTACGCGGGGGGCTTCGTTGTACGATGATCTACAATAATAAGTAATATGTTAGTAAAAAATAAAATAAAATAAAAAGAAAAGCCACGCAAAAGGAGCAGCGTACGCTGCTCCTCTTGCGCGGTTGTACTCACCTTACAATTACCACACACCCGCCGAAGCGGGTATGTGGTTCGTCTGGGGTCCCTGGGCCTTGCGTTGTGCGTCCCCGTTTCTGGGTTTCGTTTGGCGATTGTTCCTGGGCAGGTCGTGTTTGTGGCCCTCGTTTGGCGGTTAGTCGTCATTTCCGGGGGAGGGGGGGTTCATTTGGCGGGTGGTTGAGGCAATAACCTAGAATAATAGATAATTTGTTAGTTAAAAATTTAAATGAACGCAAAAAGAGCAGCGATGGCTGCTCTTTTTGCGTCCTCGGGGGTGCATTACTTACCTTTTATAGAGCCCACACCCGCGATAGCGGGTGTGGGGTTCCTACGGTTTGGCGTCGCTTGTTTCTTCGTTTGGCGCCTCATCGTTTGCGGATCTCGTTTTGCAGGTGGGTCATCGTTCGGGGGGGCTCGTTCTACAGGTCTTCATTTGTTGCTAGCCTAGAATAATAAATCATTAGTTAAAAAAATTAAAACGGGCACAAAAAGAGCAGCATTGCTGCTCTTTTTGTGCCTGTTGGGGGTGCACTTACCTTATATAGAACCACACACCCTGCCACAGCGGGTGTGTGGTTCGTGTGGCCACTCCGTCGGGGCGCAGCCACCTCTGCGTCCTGTTGCGTTTCGCTTGGTGGGGTTTTGTTTGGCGCCATTTCGTTTGGCAGCGGCTTCGTTTGGGTTGTTTTCGGGTTGTTTTCGGTTCGTGTGTTGCCGTTTAGGACCTGAGCAGTCGGGCCTCGTCCTTTGGCGGGGCCTCGTTTGGTGCCTGGGACAAGGCCATGACCTAGGAATATCAACATGGTCAGTAAAGAAATTCAAAGCAGCGCAAAAAGAGCAGCTTTCGCTGCTCTTTTTGCGCTGTTGTATCTACTAGTATAAAAAACTCACCTTTTGACCACACCCGCAGCGGCGGGTGTGGTCGTCTGCTTGCCTTTCCTTTGTAGGCGGTTGCCTGTCAGTATGTGAGGACGCAACTCGAATGCCGGCAATTGCCGGATCCCCAAAGCGCTCAAGTGCCATCGCCACAAGTACCATTTAAATTAATAGCCAGTATATAGACAAGGAATACGTTATTATGTAATATATATTTTTCCAAAAGATGACAAAGACAACCATAGTAGGTCAGAGCTCAATGAGGACATTTCATGCCTCATTGAGCTCTGACCTACTATGGTTGTCTTTGTCATCTTTTGGAAAAATATATATTACATAATAACGTATTCCTTGTCTATATACTGGCTATTAATTTAAATGGTACTTGTGGTGATGGCACTTGAGCGCTTTGGGGATCCGGCAATTGCCAGGCATTCGAGTCGATTAAAACATGCCATACATCGACCGAACAGGAAACCACCTAGACAGGCAGGCGTAGATGACCACACACCCACAGCAGCGGGTGTGTGGTCATACAAGGTATGTTTTTTTATGAATTGTAGTAGATACACCGGCGCAAAAAGAGCAGCAAAGCTGCTCTTTTTGCGCTGCTTTCGAATTTTTTACTAACGTGCTTTTAATTATTCTAGCTGGGCCCTCGTCCAACACACGACGGTAACCCACAAAATGACCAGAGCCCAAAGACCCACACGACACGCCAATGTGAACGCAGCACAGCAACACGACACGCCAATGCAATGCGACACGCCAACGCAATGCACCACGCCAACGCAACACGCCATGCCAACAGTGCCCAGGACGTGACATGCGGCGCCACGCCAAACGAGGACGCAGCCGCGTCAAACGGGGATGCAACCACGCCGAACTGAGGACACACCCCTGCCTAATGCGGGCACCAGGAATCACACACCCGCCCCGGCAGGTGTGTGGTCCTATGTAAGGTGAGCCCTGTCCCGCCCAGTAGCTACACCCACGCAAAAAGAGCAGCGAAAGCTGCTCTTTTTGCGTGGTGTTTAATTATTAACTGATTTAGATTTCTTATCCTGTAGGTCTCGACTTCTCTTGCGAGTGAATACCAACGTGAACCCCCCCCACAACCCCACTTATCGACGCCTGAATGACGGGGGGGCCATATGAACCGCTGTGCGTACGAGCTGGCATATGTACACACCAACGTACATGGCCCCAGTACCCTACACCTGCGGGTGTGGGGTACAAGGTATGTTTTATATTTCATTTCTTAGTCTTGTGGCACAAAAAGAGCAGCATAAGCTGCTCTTTTTGCACTGCATTACTGTTGTACTAATATTTCATTATTTATTTCTGTAGATCCTGAACCAGAACCCCTGTGAGCCCCCAAGCAGAAACCCTGCCGAACGAGACGCCACGAACGATAACCATGAACGAAGCCCCACAAATGAAGACCGACCCTCTCGAGGGAGTGCCCAAAAGGAACCAGCCCCTGACCGCACTCACTGCGGAGGGTACAGTGGGTAAATGCAGGCGCGTGACCATGATCCGCATAAACCATGCCCCCCTGTGGTGGCAGACCCCAGGGGGGATAATAGGTATATAGTATAATATGTATATATAATAATAATAATAAATAAACAAATAATAATAAATAAGCATATAATCTAGCACAGCCATGGATTGGCCGACAGATGGCCAAAAAACTGAATTGAAATCACCATTTCGGCTGTAAGGTCTGGGGGACCTATTAGGTACCATTTTCTGCCCCGAAAGTGGTACCTAAATTAGGTCCCCCATATGACTGACCAGCCTGACGGTGTGCTCGCTTCTTTGTATACCGCCTCAACACTTTGAACCTCGCTGGGCCCTACCCCCATGTGCAAGGGTTGCCCCCATTCATGAGTGATCCCTATGGCTACCGCTGGGAGCACCTAGACAAGTGGGGACGACTAGGGAAATTCGAATGGACATATCGAACCCAGTTACTCCCGAAGATTTACACCTTCCCACTGCATTGAGCGTTCATCCCCCTTGACGTCCCACAGTTTACTTTTGACCCGCGCATCCATCTTCTACAGTCGCAGGGCCCAAATCCCAACCTACATTCCCTCTCCCTAAAATTCCTCCAGGAAGTTCATACAGCTGGAGAGACGATGCTACGATGCATAAGGCGCATAGACCAGGTGACGGCCTGCTTTCACATTATTTTGCCATCCAGCTATGATCAGGACTGGCACTTCAGGTCATCCTGGCAGTACCTGCTCCAACAAGGAATGACCCCCGCCCTGGCATGGAAAGCAGCGCACATTGTGCAGGAGCTCAGAAGGCGCGTACTTGATGCTACGGGATTCATGACCCTCGCTTTCCGAGTTATTCTCTACCTGCTCTGCTTCAGGGAGCGATTCAGGCCCCCACGCTTCAGAACTACCACCCACCTCACAGGCCTAATCATCTCCAGCCATGATCGTCGCTCCGTTCTCATTGGCAGAGGACTCACTGAATTGGGGGCTCCCGTATGGTCAATGGCCATAGAAAACGAAACACCTGGTCTCGAGCTCTACCCCCATGGTACTACACAGTACTCGCCCCTATGGACGGATGCCGAGAAAGAGGTCAAGACCAAGCATCCCCATCAGGATTTACAGGATGCCTATGCTCAAAAACTGATCTGCGAGTCCTTCGAGAAACGTCTGACGGATCTAGGGCGACAACAACTCATGAATCTGCTGGAAGAGATATGGGTGATGGAGAAGGAGCATCCACGAGAAACGAGGACGACAGGCCCGTATTATCGTCACCACCCATCCTATTTTCGCGCACCTCAAGGTCCCCCCAAGGAGAACTATCTGGAAGGCCTCGTGCGCTGGCTGTCACATGCCCACAAGGGAGGGTACTTACCGATCCTGAACGAACTGCAGGAATGCCTTGGCATGGAAACATTACCTTTGACTAAATGGGCCGATCATGAAGAGGCTACCCCTCCTCCCTCATTCCTATTTCAAAACTACCCCTTATGCCAGGAATGGGTCGAATGTAGAGGATTCGAATGGCACCAGCCCAAATTGCCACCCAAGCCGCAGTTTCGGTGCAAGCTGGCGGTGCGATTAATCGACCCCGCCCTGCAATCTCATGGCACCCCCCCGGTGCTACTCACGTGCATGGAGGACTATGATCCATATGTTGCCGCAGCCACGGGGTCCCTGCAATGACACACTCTGAATCGCCACAGGAGCGTCGTGTTAGGCCTCGCACAAACGCCGCTACTTACCCAAAGAGGAACTCACACCCTACGAGGACGATGAGCAGCTTCACACCTCCAACTTCACCCTACCTGAGGATGTCGGTCTCTCAACCCAGGAAGCTCCGGGGAAGGCGACCGAATCTTCTCAGCCAGAGGACCCTGACGAGGTCTGGGGACCACTAGATACGCGAATGGACCAATTCCCAGTGGAGTTCTACCCGTTCGTGTACCTTAAATCGGAGGAATGCTTGGAGGAGGAACTCCTTGAACAATATGGGTCGGGGGTTAAGCAATGGCTCTATCAGGAGCCCTGTCTTACCCTCATCTTCATGGAAAGGGACCGCGCGCGTAGAGCATTGGAAAGCAGAAACTAGCCACCAAGTTCTACCCATCCGAGCCATCAGCACATGCCGACAATACGACGAAAGCCTCTATCGTCCATGGGGCCCGAAGTCTCAAAGAGAGTACTCGAAGTGCTATCCATGAGAATCTGCCAAGGCTGGAGCTCTGCCCACCTCCCCAGCCATCCTGATAAAAGGCAGTCCTCGCGACCCCAGACATGAGCTTCAAGTCTGTCGACCTGGCTACACTATTCCATCCCAAAGGTCCCCCACGGGTTCAGGGGTTGTCTCAAAGTTTAATGTCCAGGTATCTGCTCACTCCTCAGGAGCTTCTGACATTCCTGGCCAGGTGAATAGAGTACCTAGGCCAACTCCCTGCCTTCAACGCAAGGGAACTGCTCGAGGCCACGCTAAAATTGGACGCTCTGCTTAGAAGGCACCTATCCTATCAGGACCCAGTCAAGTTCAACGTCCAGATACCTTATGGGGGCTCCCACCGGACAACACTCAAATGGCTTGCCCAAACTACCCTGGGAGTCGACCCACTTCCCTTACCGCTCATGGCACATACGCTGGTGAACAATTTCAGTGGAACAGATGGTTCGAGCGCTACGAGATCATGCTGGACGATCTAGATCTTGAGGATATGGGCATTCTCCCTCCCGACTCCTAACGCCACGCTGGGGGGCACTGTAATATAGGGCTGTACTACGTATGTACATAGTAGTTCATCTCGTATTGTATCTTACATAATAGCATGGCTGTGAGGATTCTAAGTCCCGGTCACGCTGGAATCAAACTATCTTCTTGCCTGGACCTCTTCGCTCTCGTGAGACCCGTGAAACTAACGCCGCCGCGCCACTACCCGCGACTAAGTCACGTGACGATCTGACCGTACCAAGGCACGCGATCCATTGCCATAGAGCATGGGGCAGAGACAGATACGGGAGAGTCACATACAAGCGCGACTCTACTAGGTAAGTGCCCACTTCCAGTCGGTTAGCTAACCCGCCACCTCGTCCTTAGATAGTAACTGAGCCCTTTGGCCAGTTACTACCACTTCCCACTTCCCCATCCTCTCCTCTCCTCATGTTTCTCCCACGCCCAAAGCGAAGCCAGTGCTTAGCTTCGTTCGTGGCCCTCCTGTTCGAAGCCAGTGCTTAGAATGGTTGTATTATCCTTTCTCTTCTATTCACAGATCCGTCGAATCCACCTCGTCTAATGACGACAAATACCACAGCTTCTCGAAGTCAAGAACCGCGTTATTACAGCATAGGCTCAGTCACAGAGGTATGAGGTGTAGGGGTACAAGTTGTGGGGATACGAGTCATGTGGGTACAAGTTGTGCCGTTATGGATTTGGCTCACACCATTACAGGTTTGGCTCATGGCATTACTGGTTCAGGTTGCATGGTCCTGGGTACCTTTGAGCATAATAGCCTGACCTAGAATAATGAGTAGATGTGAGTTAAAAATTAAAAAGACATGCAAAAGAGCAGCTTGCACTGCTCTTTTTGTGCGACCCTATCTAGGGGAATGTTACTCACCTTATATTTCCACACCCGCCACAGCAGGTGTGGTTGCCTGTTTTCCTCTTGGGTTGGAACACCAGTGTTCACGGCCTTGACACGTGAGTTTGTACAGGGGCTGGTATATGAATTCATCCAGGATTCGATGAATGACTTTGTGGGTTTTGATGTGTGAGTCCGCCCCAGGTTTGACTTGAATGTGCAACTGGGATTTGATGCACAAGGGATTGACATGGATTTCCATTGAAGTTGGGGGTGCTGGCCTAGAATAAGGAGGTAATATTAGTTAAATATTAAAAAGATGTGCAAAAAGAGCAGCTTGCGCTGCTCTTTTTGCATGACTGTAAGCTTATCAGAGGTATTTGCTCACCTGATGTTGCAACAGGCACACAGCTGCAGGTCTGTGGTCACCTGTTTCCCTCCTGGTTTGGCTGAGCAGTCCTTGTATAGGGCCCACATGGGTTTTTGTACAAGTGAGATGTTGCGTTTCCTGAGAAGGAAAGTGAGTTAAAATAGCTTCCGATTCCATTCCGGCTATTCCTGGTGCCAAAATAGTATATTACCTTATTCGGCCATTGCTCCTACATCCTTTTTAAATTTTAGTAAATCATTCAATATTGATACCTCAATTAGCAGGTACATCGATTGCCACAATCTATTATAGCATATTTTCTGTGAGTGTTGGGCACTGTTCGGGTCCCAGCACGTGCCAGCATTGAGTTCCAGCTTCATGTGATGCCAATAGCACAATCTGTGACCACAGCCAGCCCGAATGAGCACCACTACGCCCAGCATTAATGCTGGGGTGTGGTGATCAGGTATGTATTTGGTATATATGCACAAAAGGAGCAGCTTAGAGCTGCTCCTTCATGCTGCTTTAGTTTTTCTACTAACTATTGCTCTATTTTCATTATAGACTCTCCCCATTGCCTTTACACGCCCTGCACCCCTGATGATGATGAAATATTGTGATTAGCCATGTGCACCCACACCCCAAACAACAACAATATTACTGTCATCTCCCACGACCCCAGGTCTTATGTTGGACCGCCCTCAGGAGTACACCATGCCCTAGCATCACTAGGGTGTTGTGATAAGGTGAGGCCTTGAACTTTGAACACATGCACCCCCATGGTCTTGAACGCACGCACCTGCTCTACAGGTCTTGTGACTGTGTGTGAGCAAGGTCCAAGAACCCGAGGAACAAGACCCGCAGTACACCACACCCCAGCACTGCTGGGGTGTGGTGATAAGGTGAGTATAGTCAGCTGTTTTGTGCAAAATGGGCAGCTTTAAGCTGCCCCTTTTGCACAGCTTCAATTTTTTACTGACAATATGCCTTATCTTTATTATAGGGACAATCGCCAGTACCTACACACCCCCCCTCAAATGATTGCAACCCCCACCTCGAACAATCATACCCCGGCTTCGAACGCACGCAGCCCCCACCCCCTTTTCCTCAAATGCACACATGCCCTCTGTGGGTCTTATGACCACATACGAGCACAGAATCTGACAGACAAACTGACAGGGGAACCAGGCAGTACACCACACCCCAGCAGTGCTGGGGTGTGGTTTTAAGGTAAGTACATGTTTTGTGTGCATGGAGGGGCAGCTTGAAGCCACCCCTCATGTTCTCCAATTTGTTCATTTATCATATCCATTATAGGGACTATTGCTATGACATACCCCTGTCTGGCCTCGAACACAGGCACCGCGTATGAGCAAGGAATCCAAGAACCCAAGGAACAAGACCAGCAGTACACCACACCCCAGCAGTGCTGGGGTGTGGCAACAAGGTATGTACATTGCTTCTGATGCACAAAAAGGGCAGCTTTAAGCTGCCCTTTCAGTGCTGCTTTGATCTTTTACTAATCAAACAAAATATCTTCACTATAGGCTCAATTGCTATTACCAAAGCCCCACCCTGTGTCAAACGATAACGATGATGACAATGATTGTCATGCCATCATCGTCGTTGAAGATCTCATTTGGCTTTTCTGAGCCCCCCAGACCAGTGTGAATGAAGCAAGTGAACAAAATGATGAATAACAGAGCAACCACGGAGCCCAGGCACATGAAATCTTGTGTGCATTGGGCTCCTGGGTGTTCTCTACCTCCTTGGCCCCTTGAATTGTGTTCCTGGTGCCTGTAGAGGCCAGACACCCACATTGTTTTTCCCTTCAAATTCGTTTCTAAGTTTTTGGTTTTGTACTCAATTTGTTGTATAGTATCATAGCCCTAAGTCTATTGTACATAACTGTCTAAGTTGCCAGTGATGAGGTGGCTTGCAGCTGACTGGAGTGTGAGGCAGAGTGAGAAAACCAAGGCATGTGGTTTCCAAATAAGGAAATTTGTGCTACTTTTGAATGCACAATGAGCACCCAGAATGAATGGGCAGGGCTGATTCTCGGTGTGTTGCTGTCATTTGGGGCCATCTGCCACCCCACGCTGCCAGAGAGGGCACTGGATGGCATGGAGATTTTTGGATGTAGTGGATTCAAATTAATTATTTGAATGGGCAGTGACTGATGTGGCAGCCACAGGTAGAGACTGGAGTATAGTGGCTGATAGCAATTCTTTGGGGTATATGGAAGACTTTGAAGACTAAAATATGTATGGGATGAGTTAACCTAGTTGCTAAATCAACCACTGGTGCTCATGTATCTACATGCTGCAGGTTCAAAACCTGTGGTGTGCAAAATTGTTGACTTGATTTTTGAAACCTTTTGGATATCTTGGACCAATTGTTACCAGGCTTACCAGGGGTGGTATGAGACCGCATTTATATATGACTTAAGTGTGGTATCATACCATCCTTGATATATGACCACTACAGCATCTGGTGACAACAACCCGATGGTGTCATCTTGTGCAAACCAATAGCCTGGAAAAGATTAAAGCTTTACCATTTTTGAGAGAACATGGAACCTATCATTACGAAGCCCATATGGAATTATTACGAGGAAGATCTTGCAATATCCTCTGCAGCCAGACCAGGTGACTGATGCAGGCTTAGGCCTTGGGAGATAACAGATCCAGATGAACAAATCAAGTTCTGGAAGTTGAAATATGAGGCAGCCAAACATTGTGCCTTAGGTTATGAACCTATAAAAGAAGTTGATGATGATCTGGACCCATTTATCGAAGAAGAATGCGAGTTATGGGATTACAGCCGTGGAAAGCTAAACAAGGAAAACAATCAGACCCGATTCCCAAATGGGATTAACTTCGTACCTGAGCTGTTTAACTGGCTGCCTTGGGGCATGACATCAAAATGTCTTTGTGCGAATCTTTGGTTAGGAACTCCGTTGATGCATACTGAGCTATTGAGTTCTGTGAAATCGGAACATTCCTATATTGAAGAACAGGAAGAAACGTGCCGACTATTCAGGAATAATGGGTTAACTGAGATCATAATGATGAATAGTGACTTAACAAACCCCAAATTCCTTACCTTCAACTACAATATGGCAGAATGCATTCCGCCCCACTGTTTCAACTTGTACAGACCTAGTGAGAAGAGAGGGTCTTCGCATCGTCCATCGGAACATACATCGGATAAAGGCTCTGGTTTTGAAAACTGGCATTCTCATCTGCCTCCAAGTAAGGGCATGGAAAAGCACTCGAGTAGGAATGCAGATAGACATTCATCTAGTAAGAAGCTGGTTTCGAGATCCAATATGCCTGAACCCATTGGAAGGCCAGAATCTTCTGTTCTGACTGTGGATCGTACCAAGCTTCTTGAAGCCTTGAAAGACTTGAGCAAAACTGGCGATATTAACCTCAGGTTGCCAAGTCTTCCTGAAGAAAAGCCTGAGAAGAGACCTGAAATAAGACCTGAGGCATCGACTGAGGTCAGAACAACCTCAGTTCAAATCGTTAAACACAACCTGTTTATTAGCGTATCTGACCAAGTCTTGAAAAATGTTGGAATTGTGGGTTCTTGATTGGCATTCTACAAGAAGGAATGTCATGATTCAAAGAAGCACAAAAAGAGCAGCTTATGCTGCTCTTTTTGCACCGTTGTATCTACAAGCAAAAAAACACACCTTATGACCACACACCTGCAGTGGCGGGTGTGTGGTTGCATGCTTGCCTTTCCGGGCGATAACCTGTTGTGGTTGTGGAGAGGAAAAGGAAGATGAGAAATTCAACGCCGGCAATTGCCAATACTCAAGAAGCACCCAAGCACAGGCACTACAAGCAGGGTGTCAGGATCAAATTGACATTTGCTTCTGCCTAAGGACTTACCTGTCAGAGTATCATTCTTCATCGACTCTATCATATGGTGCCTACTTCCTCAAATGATCTTGTCTCCTCTCTCCCTCCATTCACTACAGGGGTTATTGTCATCCTTGCCATTATTGGCATTTCTCTTATTATTATTGCCCTCGTTCTATCGGGCCTCAGCCAGCAGGCTATGGGCTGGGTAGCCAACCAGTGGCAGCATTGGCACCCTTGTCAGCACCTGTTGTTCCCTCATTCCCCACGTGAGTCCATGGAGTTGCCAATCCAGCACCACAGGCTGTAGTGTTGATATATCAACTGTGGTAGGTTACCACAGTTAATTGATACATCAACACAGTAACTTGCCACAGTGGTAACTTGCCATAACTGATACATCAGACACAGCCCCTGTGCTTCAAAAGAAATGTTGCACTTTGTGGGATTTGAACCTGCATCCCCACAACAGGGATTTGTCAGCAGCCTCAAGGTGCACTTTAACCACTAGGGCACACCACCCTCTATGAACTTCCTCTTATGAGTTCTATAAGTACCCTCACTGACTTGTGGACTTAGAAAATATTATTGGATCAACATAAGTGGTGGATGGTATGGGGTATGGGGGTGTGTAAGGTGTGTATGGGTGGTATGGGGGTTAGGAAGGGGTGTGGGGTATGGTATGGTATGGTATGGATGGGTATGGTATGGGGTTGGAGTTGGTTGGGTATGGGGGTATGGGATGGAGGATATCATGGTTATGGTATGGTATGGTATGGTATAGAATGGATGGTGTGGATGGTATGGTATGGGGTGGGTTGGGTGGTTAGGTGGTTGGGGTTGGAGGTTGGATGGTTGGAGGTTGGATGGTTGGAGGTTTTTTTTTTTTTTGAAAATTACAAAAAGACTCGTGTCTGGGAAAGTATTTTGCATTTTTCTCCACAACTAAGGCACCTACACAGGTTCTGTCACTGCCACCATACTCAGGGGGACCAGGGCTACAATTAATTTTTTGCTTACATAATCACAAAAAGTGGATATTATAGCACTAATTAGAGGTTGTGTCATAGGGTGGTGCTAGCCTAATGGTTAAAATGGCACTTTGAGTCTGGTTACACATCCCTATTAAGGGGATGCAGGTTCAAACCCCACCAAATGCAACATTTCTTTTGAAGCATTAGGGGCTACGTATCTGATGTATCAGTTATGGTAAGTTACCACTGTGGCAAGTTACCATGTTGATACATGAATTAACTATGGTAACTTACCACATTTGATACATCCATACTACAAGGTGGCCTGATATTGGACCCCAGCCACAGACCCGCCGAATGACATGCCCAAACGAAAACTGGGAACAAAACCGTGCATGACTGCACAAACAAAAACTGGGAACAAAGCTGTGAAGGCCCACATGAATGAAAACTGTGAGCGACACCCCCTTGAGGGATCACCCAAATGGACCCCATGCCTGGACTGGGGTGAATTCCAGGTAAGTGCTTTTTCTTTAGCTACACTTGCACAAGAAGAGCAGCCTCTGGCTGCTCTTCTTGGCACAGGGTGAGCCCCACTGGGTGAGCCTATGGATGTATATACTAATATAATAATAATAACAATAAATTAATAATGCATAATCTGGCAGGGGCCCCTGGGCTGCTTGGGGGGGCCCCTTGATTGTATTGCAGGGGCCCCTGGGGGCCCCCACATGTAAAGACCTAGTTAGATATGATAAATGCAATGCTCATGATATCTAATATGATGTGGTATAGCAGAAGGGTTGGGAGCTCCAATGACTGTCAAATCAAAATCTGGTTCAGCCAGTGTGTGGATGGGAGACTGTATTTCTGTTGTTATTCGTTAGGCTGGTTCGCTTCAATGGTTGATCACACTCTGCAAGACGTGTATGGTGTTCAGTGGGGAATAGGAAGGGATATGGACCAGCTGTAGTCAATGATATATCGTTTGGGATGCTTATAGAAAGGCTTATACATCTGGGATGCTTGTAGAAAGGCTTATACATCATTCGTGTTGTGTTGGTCTGTTTACTGATATTTGTGTATTCTTGTTTATGTTCTCCTGGTCAAAATGCGGATATCTGTGGGTTATAGACTGGTCAGTGCTTGGTTAGTCTTGTTAGTATGTTTCTTTCTTCTTTCTTCAAACCTGATACGTATTTCATTATGCTTACTTTTCCTTGGATGTCCAGCAACTCTAACCTTAGGTCCTGCAACTATCCTCGGCTTTAGTGATTCTAGGCTATTGCACGGGGTCCCCGCGGGGGAATTTAGGACCTCCCGCCCCACGGGGTTGAAAACCCGCCCCCGTGACTCACGGGTGTAAAAGCCGTGGGATACAAGACGGGGTTGAAAAACCCAGGGGGACCCGTGGGAACCCCGCAGGACAATGATCACAGTATTGATACCAGAGAATGACTGTAATTTGCTTGGGTGTGGTCCTCAAGTTCCTTGTGCAATGTAGCAAGAGGGAGTGGCTGGAGGAGAGGAGAGGAGTTGTGAGAGGGAATTACTTAGGAAGGATCAGGTCCTTGAATGAGATTGGCTGCCAACTCTCCACAGAGCCAGTGATTCAAAACTAATGACACTAAGTACTTAGGTGGGAAGGGGCCAAAGGGCTCATACATTGGGACAGTCAGGGTGTTCATCTTCCACTAATCTCACCATCCACATCTTCATCCTCAACCATAATCAAAGATTCCAGGGCAGCCATGATGTCTGATCCTTTCCGAAAGTCGGGTGAATGGAAGTCACTATGTATGACATCACACTCTATGGATGACTCAGCTATGACCGCATTATGACATCATTTCTTTATTTCTCTTTTGTTCTACTCCACCATGACTCCCCCATGACATCACTATGATCTCATAGCTTTATTACTCTTTTGTTCTTGCTCCATGCACAGCCACCTTCAGATAGGTATATAAGCTAGCAGATTTTCTTGTACCCCCCATATCTCCTCACTCTGGAAATCAACCACTGTCAACATACATGTCAAAACATTCTGCTTATGATCTAAAAAGAACCTGTCTATCTCAAAGCTCTGGACTAAGTCATCTTCAAGGTTGTTGATGACCAAGCTACTGGAACCATCTATGCTAAATATTGAAGCCAAGGATCTGTTGCAGAACCTAAGGTTAGAGTTGCTGGACATCCAAGGAAAAAGGTAAGCATTAACTAAAATTATGGAGTCAGGAAAGAAGAATTGAAGCATACTAAAAACTAACCAAGCACTGACCATTTCTTATAACCCACGAATCCGCATTTTGACTAGGCAGGAGTAACAGACACACAAAATATTCAGTAAAACAATGACACAACAGAACACGTTATAAGCCTTTCCACAAGCATCCCAGATGTATAAGCCTTTCCCCCCCCAATAAGCATCTTCCACATATAAGCCTTTCTATAAAGCATTCACATACAACGTATAAGCCTTCCTATAAGCATCATACAAATATATCATTGCTATTGCATTAGTCCATTACTCACATCCCTCCAATAAACACATACATATCTTGCAGAGATTGATCATCCATTGAAGCGAAGCAACCCATCTTTGAATAAACATAAACAGTCTCCCATCTTACACCACCTGGCTGAATCCAGATTGTTGATTTTGACAGTCAATCGGAGCTCCCACCCTTCTTTCTATAACAGGGTTGAGAATTAGATGACATCACCTATGACATCACACTCTATGGATGACTCAGCTATGACCGCATTATGACATCATTTCTTTATTTCTCTTTTGTTCTACTCCACCATGACTCCCCATGACATCACTATGATCTCATAGCTTTATTACTCTTTGTTCTTGCTCCATGCACAGCCACCTTCAGATAGGTATATAAGCTAGCAGATTTTCTTGTACCCCCCCATATCTCCTCACTCTGGAAATCAACCACTGTCAACTACTGTCAACCATTCTGCTTATGATCTAAAAAGAACTGTCTATCTAAAGCCATCTG
The DNA here is from genome assembly GCA_014904985.1 of Hydnum rufescens UP504. Taxonomy (NCBI): domain Eukaryota; kingdom Fungi; phylum Basidiomycota; class Agaricomycetes; order Cantharellales; family Hydnaceae; genus Hydnum; species Hydnum rufescens. The sequence goes on along the minus strand of MU128973.1, from coordinate 23,619 downwards.
GAGCTAAGTCATCTTCAAGGTTGTTGAGACCAAGCTACTGGAAGCCATCTATGCTAAATACTGAAGCCAAGGATAGTTGCAGAACCTAAGGTTAGAGTTGCTGGACATCCAAGGAAAAGGTAAGCATAACAAAATATGAGTCAGGAAAGAAGATTGAAGCATACTAACAAAACTAACCAAGCACTGACCATTCTATAACCCACAGATATCCGCATTTTGACTAGGAGGATGTAAACAAGGACACACAAATATCAGTAAACAAATGAACACAACACGAACACGTATAAGCCTTTCCACAAGCATCCCAGATGTATAAGCCTTTCCATAAGCATCTTCCACATATAAGCCTTTCTATAAAGCATTCCATACAACGTATAAGCCTTCCTATAAGCATCTACAATATATCATTGACTATTGCTAGTCCATATCACATTCCATTCTCCAATAAACACATACATATCTTGCAGAGAGTGATCAACCATTGAAGCGAACCAACCCATTTGAATAAACAGAAACAGTCTCCCATCTACACACTGGCTGAACCAGATTTTGATTTGACAGTCATCGGAGCTCCCAACCCTTCTTCTATAACAGGTTGAGAATATCCTACCTAACTAGGTACCAAAACTTGATTGCCTCAGGTGAGCATGACACAGGCATGACTGACACAAGGTCACCCATGTGGTGTAGCCCTAGTCATGTGCCCCCCCTCCTCCTCCCTTGAGTGTGCCAGTAACTACAAGCATGCAAAAAGAGCAGTGAAAGCTGCTCTTTTTGCATGGTCTTTGACTCTTAACTAATGTATAATCTTATATTCTAGGTCACCACTTCCCACACAAACAAATACCCATGCAAGAACCCCATAACCCCACCTGTTGACACCTGAACAAGGGGACCATACAAACCACCACACATGTGAGCTGGAGTATGGCTCCAGTACCCCCACACCCACTGCAGCAGGTGTGGGGTACTACAAAGTAATATTTCTTTTCATTTTTTATTCTTGTGGTGCAAAAAGAGCAGTGTAAGCTGCTCTTTTTATGCTGCTTTGGAATTTTTTTTTTACTGATGTGCATTATTCCAGATTGGGGCCTGTCCAATGCAGGATGATAACCCATGAAATGATGAAAGCCCAAACAGTGACATGCCACACAGCAACATGACATGGCAATGTGACACATGGCAACACAATACACCAACATGACACAGCAGTGGGCCAATGACACAACTGCACCAAAGCCCATGGCAACATGCCAAATGAGGGCATGGAATCACACACCCACCCCAGCAGGTGTGTGGTTCTATATCAGGTAAGTCCCCACCCCCCTCAGTAGCTACAGCCATGCAAAAAGAGCAGCAAAAGCTGCTCTTTTTGCATGGCCCTTATTTCCTAACTAATTTAAAAATAATATTTTGTAGGTTTCAACTGCCCTTGTGAACAAATACTGACAAAGAACCCCCTGTAACCCCACCTATCAACCCCTGAATGATGGGGGACCCATACAAACTGCCATGTGTATGAGCTGGCATATGTACACACTGGCATATGGATGAGCTGGCATGCATGGCCCCAGTACCCTACACCTGTGGGTGTGGGGTACAAGGTATGTGTTATGTTTGTTATTTCTTAGTCTTGTGATGCAAAAAGAGCAGCATAAGCTGCTCTTTTTGTGTTGCATTAATGTTGTACTAACATTGAATCCCTTATTTCTATAGATCCTTGACCAGAATCCACATGAACCCCCTCTGAACATGCCAAATGACATGCTGGGAACAAAAACTGTGAATGAGCCCCTGTGAATGAAAACCCACTCCCTTGAGGGAGCACCCAAATGGAACTGGCCCCAACTGGGGCAAATGAACCCCACCTGCTGTAGCAGGTGTGGTGGGTATATGCAGGTGTGTGACCAGCAGGAACTATGCCCCCCCTGTGGTGGCAGACCCTGGGGGGGGGGGGGATAATATGTATATAATTATAGTAGTAATAATAAATAAATATATAATCTAGCACAGCCATGGATTGGCTGAAATGAATTGGAATGGCTGTATTTTGGCCGTATTTTGGCCATACTGTCTGGGGACCTATTAGGTACCATTTTCTGCCCTGAAAATGGTACCTAATTAGGTCCCCAATTTAACTGACCAGCCTGATTGGTGAAGCATCCAGCACCCCCATTATGCACCCTGTCCCTCAGCATAATGAGTAGTTTATTGACATTCTGTCATTGTGATTGCACCAACAAATGGTTCAGCTCACTCCACCTCAATCTAGAAACCATCACAGTGTACCTACAGTGTGTTTCCTATCCATTTTATTTCCTAGATTGCTTTAAATTGACTTCCACTACAGTCCATTCCTTATTCTTTGAATCCTGCTGGTTGCTCCCCATCTCCTGTTGGTTCTCCCACTCCATTTCCTGTCTTTCTCATGCTCAATTGCCCTGTATTCCTCATGCTCAATCACCCCATATTCCTCATGCTCAATCACACTGTATTCCTCACACTCAATCACCCCATATTCATTGTGGTCATCCTTGCAGTCAGTCTCCTGCTCAGTCCCCCACTCAGGCTGCCACTTGGTCTCCCCAGCCCCCAAGTCATACCTCATCTCACATGTTTGGCAATTCTCCATTCTTTGGGGATTTTGATCATGAGGCTGAGCCTTCTGGTCTATATCATCAGTGTGAAAACATGGTCATTTTGGATCCACCAAATCCAAATGATGGGAATCCAGATGCTGAGGATGATGACTCAGTTGCCAAGGAGGGTGACACTGTGCAAATCAAATCACAAGGTGGACCATTTATGGACAAACAAGTTGCTGAGATCAGAGGCATTGTTGAATCCATGAACTGTGAGCTTGAGCACAAGGTGAAAGAGTGGGACAGGCCTCTTGAGTCTGTGATGTGGATTGGGAACTTTGCAATAAGCACAAGAGAATGGTGAAGTGCTGGGAATCCATGGAATGCATATCAGGCCTTGTACGAGAAGGACCCTGAGCCAGACTGTCCCCATCATGAGTATGTGGAAAACACCTTGGTCAGTCATCTAAGCCTACCTAGTTAGGTACCACTTCCGGGGCAGATAATGGTACCTAAGTAGGTCCCATCACTATTCCGGCCAAAATGGCCATTTTTATGATTTCACCTCCTGGCCCAGAATTGGCCGAAATGGCCAAAAATTGGCCAAAAATTGGCCAAAAATTGGCCAAAACTGGGACTTGGAGAGAATCTCAGACTTGCAGGACAGCAGGCCATGTGGGCTTATCAGGGATAATCACCAGTAATTATTATTATATTCCCCCCTCTGGTGTTTCATATATAGTTATTTATTTATTATCATTATCACTATATACACCAGGTGGGGGCTGTTTTCATTTGGCAGTCTCATGTTTTGTTCTTATGAACTAATGTATTTATTTATTTAAAAATTCAATTAAAAAAACATACCACACACCCGCTAGGGCAGGTGTGTGGTACCATTCATTGTTTCCTCAGGACTTAGGATGGGGGGTCATCCGGTGTTCAGATGCGGGTTCAGGGGGCATGTTGCTGGGGTGTCAGGTGGTAAAATAGTAAGGAGGAAATTCAAAGCAGCACAAAAAGAGCAGCTATCGCTGCTCTTTTTGCACCACTTGCAAATAAAAATAAAAGACCACACCCCACTGAGGGGGCTATGTGGTACTGGGCATTTCTGCCTTGGGGCTTGGATGGGGGCTCGCCTGGCTCATTGGTGGCCATTTGGGCGGGCATGGCTTGGTGGTTCACCATTGTGCGGGTCATTCAGGGGTTGCGGCTGTCTGTCATCATTTCAGGAGCTTTAAATTTGATCCTAGAATGGAATGATAACATACGTTAGTAAAAAAATTCAAAGTGATGCTGGAGGAGCAGCTTGTGCTGCTCCTTTGGCATCACTGTAGATGTAGAAAGTTAAAAAAAAAATACCTTGTAGTACCACACACCTGCATTGGTGGGTGTGTGGTACTCATTTTTGCCTGGGGTCACATACCCTCGACTGCCGGTTTTCCGTACAGTGGGTTGGGGGGTTTTTGGGCACATACTCATTTGGGGGGAAGGAAGATCTAGAATACAAAATTTTAGATTAGTAAAAGTTAAAGCAACGCAAAAAGAGCTGCCTTTGCAGCTCTTTTTGTGCCGTTGGGGGTGCACTACATTACATACCTTGTATAGAACCACACACCCACTACTGCAGGTGTGTGGTTCATTTCTTTGTTCAGCGTGTTGTCGTTCACAGCGATGTTGTCATTCCGGGGGGGCTTGCTTCGCAGGTCTTCACTTGTGGTGATACCTAGAATAAAAAATTATTAGTTAAAAAATTATAAGCGACGCAAAAAGAGCAGCTTTCACTGCTCTTTTTGCATCGTCGGGGGTGTGTTACATACCTTGCATAGATAGAACCACACACCCGCTATAGAAGAAGGATTGGGAGCTCTGATGACTGTCAAATCAAACTCTGGTTCAGCCAGTGTGTAGATGGGAGACTGTATTTCTGTTTTTACTCAATGGGCTGGTTCGCTCTGATGGTTGATCACTCTCTAACAAGTTAGGTATGGTATTCAGTGGAGGATAAGATTGTGGTATGGACTAGCTATAGTCAATGATATATCGTGGGATGCTTGTGAAAGGCTTATACGTGTTGTATTGAACTGTTTACTGCTATTTGTAGGTACCTATTTGTGTCCTCCTGGTCAAAATGCGGATTCTAAAGAGGACTCTAGACTAGTTTAAGCTTGATTTAGTATGTCAATGTGTTTCTTTCTTCTTCTGACTTAACTTTGTTTTTACTCACCTTTCCTTGGATGTCCAGCAACTCTAACCTTAGGTCCTGCAACTATCCTTGGCTCAGTATTTCACGTAGAGGGCTTCCAGTGACTTAGTCTTAACAACCTTGTATATGACTTAGCTCCAGATGGCTTTAGATCAGTACTCTCTTAAGATGCAAGCAGATTTGTAGACAGTAGTATATTCCAGTAGTGAGAAGATGATGGGGGGATACAGGAAAATCTACCAGCTTTTATACCTTTCTGAAGGTGGCTGTGTTTAAAGAATATGACTCACTCCTAGGTGAGTCATATGTGAGAACAATAGGGTTGTCAAGGAGGGTGAGTCATTCATAAGGTGGTTGCATGATAGGTGAGTCATTCATAAAGTGGTTGCAAGGAAGGTGAGTCATTCATAAACAGAACAAAAGGGTTGCTAAGAAGGTGTTATCTTTCATAAAGTGGTTGCAAGGAGGGTGAGTCATTCATAAACAGAACAAAAGGGTTGCTAAGAAGGTGTTATCTTTCATAAAGTGGTTGCAAGGAGGGTGAGTCATTCATAAACAGAACAAAAGGGTAGTCAAGGGAGTGTTATCTTTCTTATCTGTGAGGTTCTAGAAGTTATTTGTGGCAATGGGAGATGAAATCAAAGGACATTTCCGAGTTCTTGGAGATTAATTTGTTTGTAGTCCAGTGGTTAAGATGTTTTTGTTGCTGGTTGATAATGGGGACAAGTGCATGGGATGGGATTTGATGCAGAAACAACAGTTTACATCTGTAATAGACGTTCTTGGTATCATTCGATGCGGATTTTTAACAGCTTTCTGGGCGCGGTGGTTCCGAGCAGATCCGGTGTAAACTGACAGAGAAATTTGTTTTTTACTGATGGGTGTTGATTCTGATAGTAATATTGTTCTGTAGAGTTCAGTTTTGATCTGTTCTTCGCGTGCTCAGTACCGTTGGATGCGGATTTTTTATATCTTTCCAGGCGCGGTTGTTCCGAGAGGATTGGATGCGAACTGACGGAGAAATTCGTTTTTTACTGAAAATCCCGGATTTTGACAGTAATATTGGTCTGGAGAGTGCATTTCTGGTCCGTTCAACTTGTGTTTGGTACCATTCGAAAGGTATGAATCGTGGCTTTCCGAGAGTTATATGGGCGTACCTCTCCGATCAAAACTGACGGAGTTATAGAACGAATTCGATTTCTGCGCGTAGCCGTAATTGATTTCGTAATAGGTCACATGATCATTCCAATGGCTGGGATCAATGGATATTCGCATTTTCTGATACTGGATGTTTTTATCTTCCACACCACTACTGCGGGTGTGTGGTTCTCTTCATGTGGTGCATCATCATTCACGGGGTGTTGTCGTTCTGGGGGGGCTTGCTTCGCGGGTCTCCATTTGTGACAATACCTAGAATAAGAAATCATTAGTTAAAAAATTAAAAGCAATGCAAAAAGAGCAGCTTTCGCTGCTCTTTTTGCATCATCAGGGGTGTGTTACATACCTTGCATAGATAGAACCACACACCCACTACTGCGGGTGTGTGGTTCTCTTTGTGTGGTGCTTTGTCATTCATGGGGGTGTTGTCATTCTGGGGGGGCTTGCTTTGTGGGTCTCCATTTGTGACAATAGCTAGAATAAGAAATCATTAGTTAAAAAATTAAAAGTGATGCAAAAAGAGCAGCTTTCGCTGCTCTTTTTGTGTCATCGGGGGTGCATTACATACATAGATAGAACCACACACCCACTACTGCAGGTGTGTGGTTCGTGGTATGTTGTCGTTCGCCAGTCTCCCTTGCGGGCGTGGTGGGCTTGCTCCATGGGTCATCATTTGTGAGGATACCTAGAATGAAAAATTATTAGTTAGAAAATGAAAAATGATGCAAAAAGAGCAGCTTTCGCTGCTCTTTTTGCACCGTTGGGGGTACATTACATACCGAGTATAAAACCACACACCCACAGTAGCGGGTGTGTGGTTCTCTTTATGTGGTGCGTCATTTGCAGGGGTGCTGTCATTCTGGCTTGCTTCGCGGGTTCATTTGTGGCGATACCTAGAATAAAATATTATTAGTTCAAAAAATAAAAGTGACACAAAAAGAGCAGCGACAGCTGCTCTTTTTGCACCGTTGGGGGTACATTACATACCTTGTATAGAACCACACACCCGCTACTGCAGGTGTGTGGTTTGTCCCTTCGTTTGGCATTGTTGTTCGCCGGTCTCCTTTGTTGTTCTGGGGGGCTTGCTCTGCAGGTCCTCATTTGTGGCAGGTCGGGCCTCCTCGTTGGCACCTGGGACAAAGCCATAACCTAGAATAATAAAGTTGTTAGTAAAGAAATTAAAACCAGCACAAAAAGAGTAGCTTTCACTACTCTTTTTGTGCCATTGTACCTACTAAAATGGAAACTTACCTTATGACCACACACCTGCAGCAGCGGGGGTGTGGTCATGGGGTCGGGGGTTGTGTGGTGGTTGTGTGGTGGTCATGTGTGTTGCCTTAGGATGTGGCTGCGTAGTTGCGAAATTCAATGCTGGCAACTGCCGATACTCAAGAAGCGCCCAAGTGCTGGCACTACAAGCACAGTACACATTAATAGTAAGCATGTAGATGCAAAATAAATACTATATAATAAATATTTGTCCAAGAAAATTCTAAGAAGAAGAAGATAATGAGTCAGAGCTCAATAAGGCGTGATATGGCTAATTGCAAAGTGGATTGGGCCACTTCTATGCATCAGAATTGGCCGAAATTTGAATATATTGATGGTATATATGCACTCTACATGGACGATGAGTTATATTGGACGTTCTGGGCATTTTTCAATTTTTCACGCTGTAAGCGGGAAACGGAAGATGAATCCAGCCACAGTCCACGAAATGGAAATGAGGACAAAGAATGGGGATCACGGGGCCAATCCGAATGTTAGGGTCCGAGGGAAAGAGGGGTCTTTGGACGGGTAGAATTGTCCTGTATAGACAGAGCCTATCCAGACAATAAATGAAGGGGTTGTTAAATCAGGGAATCACACCCTAGGTCCTCCTCTTGAGAGCCTATCAAAAGTGTGATAAGTGGGGTTTGAGATGTGGAATTTACCCTAACACCAGCAGCAGTTCAACTAGCTTTTCAACTGGGGATGGGGGGAAAGACAATGGAAATTCGCATCTCCTGCACTTAATATACATCACAGAAAAATACTATGGTAACCGGTGGAAAGGTGGGATTAAGGCGAAAATGATGAAAAATGAATCAAGTCAAAAGCTTCAAAACTGAAGGAGATATTCAATTAACAAGTCAGAATAGGGGAATATGGCTTAACCAAGGTATTCCTCCTCTCCTACTGAACAAAGTCCCTTGGGGAAAGGTGGAACTGGTCGCCCTAGATGTACCCTCCATCGGACATAGGGTGCCGGAACCATAATTGCCTTTAGTAATCAGAAAAAGCGGAGGTAAAAGTGAAATGAACCATGGGGAGACTAAATTACAGAATGCCGAGTTCTAATCCGCTCGTTTTGCCCTTGGTATCATTCGATGCGTATTTTTAGCGTCTTTCCAGGGGTGGTCGTTACGAACGAATTGGATCAAAACTGGTGGAGATATTTGCGAAATACTGAAGAATAGTGTGGAGCATGGGTAAAATCGACCTGGAGGATGCAGTTCGCATCCGATAAACGCATGTGTGGTACCGTTCGATAGGTATTGATCGTAGCTTTCTGGGCGCTATCTTGCTGAGTCGATCCGATCAAAATTGGTGGAGATATTCGCGAAATACTCCTTGAGAGTATTGGAATAGCCCCTATTTAACATGTGACAAGTCCGCGAGTCAAAGTGGGAGTCGTGTTATGTAATCCAAGGTCAAATACAGCCCTTGAGGCAATTGGATACACCGGTAGTGATATAATAGATGGATGAAAGTAAGCAAGTTGAATTGCTATAGCCTGGTTGAACTGGCTTGGAAATAAGTACAATTTGGATGGCCTGTTGAAGTGCCAGGGATGGACAAGTAATTGTCTCATATATAGGGTGGAGGAAAAGTAAAAAGGACCATGGATCCTAGGATGTGAATCCATGCTATTTGACAGCCAGAGGAATAACAAGTGTGGATATGAGAGAAAAGTAGAAATATGGATTCATTTGAGGAGGTGGTTGGGCCTGGATGAGGTGTGTACATAATGGGATTTTATCCTCCAACAATGCCTTCAATTCCCTATTTAGGGAATTGAAGGTGTGAAAAATTGAAAAATGCCCAGAATGTCCAATATAACTTGTCGTCCATGTAGAGTGCATATATACCATCAATATATTCAAATTTCGGCCAATTCTGATGCATAGAAGTGGCCCAATCCACTTTGCAATTAGCCATATCATGCCTTATTGAGCTCTGACTCATTATCTTCTTCTTCTTAGAATTTTCTTGGACAAATATTTATTATATAGTATTTATTTTGCATCTACATGCTTACTATTAATGTGTACTGTGCTTGTAGCATCAGCACTGGGCGGTTCTTAAATACTGGCAATTGCTGGTGTTGAGTTTGCATCTTTCCTTTGCATCTCCGCAACCAAAACAAGCAACCGCCTGGAAAGGCAAGCACACGACCACACACCTGCCGCTGCGGGGGTGTGGTCACAAGGTGAGTGTTTCCCCTAGTAGATACAACAGCACAAAAAAGAGCAGTGAAAGCTGCTCTTTTTGCGCCCCTTTGAACCTTTTTACTAACATATTTTGTATTTTTCTAGATTGAGACCTGGGGTCCAAGGCACAACGAAAACACGCAAAACAAGGGCCCAAATGGCAATGCCCAAGCAAAGGCATGCCAAACAACGTGACATACAGCAACACCCCAACACCCCAACGACGCGACCTATGGTACCGCGCCAATGACATGACCTACAGCAATGCGCCAATGACACAACCCATGCCAACACCCCAACGACATGACCTATGGTACCATGCCAACAACGCAACATACGGCAATGCAGCAACGATGTGACCTACGGTACCACGCCAATGACATGGCATACCGTGCCAACAATGCGACATATGGCACCGCGCCAAACAAGGTCCCAGGAACCACACACCCACCATGGTGGGTGTGTGGTCCTATATAAGGTAAGTCCCCAGCCCAGTAGCTACAGCCACACAAAAAGAGCAGCAAAAGCTGCTCTTTTTGCATGGTGTTTAATTCTTAACTAATTTACAAGTTTTATTCTGTAGGTTTCGACATCCCCTGCGAACGAATACCAACGCAAACCCCCCCCCCGTAACCCCCTTATTGATGCCTGAATGACGGGCACCCATGCAAGCCCCCGTACAAACTGCCATACAAACTGCCATATGTACGAGCCAGAGCCCATGGCCTCAGTACCCCACACTGCTGCAGCGGGTGTGGGGTACTATAACATATGTTTTCTTTTATTTTTTTATTTCTTATTCTTGTGGCACAAAAAGAGCAGCATAAGCTGCTCTTTTTGCACTGCATTACTGTTGTGCTAATATTTTATTATTTATTTCTCTAGATCCTGAACCAGAATCCCTGCGAGCCCCCAAGCAGAACTGGCCGAACAAGATGCGGCAAACGATAATTATGAATGAACCCCCACAAATGAAGACTGACCCCTCAAGAGAGTGCCCAAAAGGAACCAGCCCCTGACCACACTTGCTGCAGAGGGTACGGTGGGTATATGTGGGCGCATGACCCGCAATAAACCATCCCCCCCTGTGGTGGCAGACCCTGGGGGGGATAATATGTATATAGTATAATATGTATATAATAATAGTAATAATAATAATAATAATAAATAGCAAACAAATAATAGTAAATAAATATATAATCTGGCACAGCCATGGATTGGCCGATAGATGGCCCAAAAACTGAATTGGAATAGCCTGATTTCGGCCATAAGGCCTGGGGGACCTATTAGGTACCATTTTCTGCCCCAAAAGTGGTACCTAAATTAGGTCCCCCATGTGACTGACCAGCCTGGTGGAAAAAGTCATACAGCCAGCCTATTGTGAGCTCATTGCTGAACATGGTGGTGAAGACTCTGATGCATGGAAAAAGAAATTGAAGGAGCTTGTGGATCAGCACAATGCCTCAAAGGCAGCCCAAGCTTTTGATATTGCCCTCTCACCAGCCATGATGGGCAAAGTCATTAAGCAGACTATGAAATGCTGGAAGGATGACTTGAGATGGATGGCCACTATGAACATCCACAGGTTCTGTGGAATCATCAGCAGTGTTCCTGATGAGGTGGCTTCAGAACAGAATGCTCTATTCACTGGCTCACCAGTGATGAAGGACTGGCTAAATTTGTCTTTCCCAAAAGACAGTACATTGTTGAAGATGATTCATTCCCACATCCTGGTCTATCAGGGGCAACATCTTTTACACCAAAATCAGAAGCAAAAGATCCCAAAGTCTATGGATCTGATGTGGAAGGGGGTTTTGGAGGAGCTCAATAACCTTCTGACTCCTCTGATTGGTCAGGTACCATGTATACCTTGGGCAAGTCTCCCCCAATTCCTTGTCAACAACAAGTTGAAGATTGAGAATTGGGTTACAGAATCCAAATTTCCAAGTCTCTTGTCCCTTGATGTTGCTGTAGTCCAAACAGAGAGTTGGAAGAAACTTTGGTGTACCTTTTTCCAGCCATTGGCCAATTCAACAAAGGTCTAAGTTACTCAGCTCAAGCATATCACCCAGGATAATAATGGGAAGCTTCCCAGTGACACTGTAATCATCTCTGATCAATTCAATAACCCACTCCTGACTGTTGCTCAAGTGGATGGACTGGGGGAGCCAAAAGAATCCAATGCCAACAGTGCCAATGGGACTCCCATTGCAGGTGGTGCTTCTGGGCCCAGGAAGTGGGCCTCTCAAGGTGATGGCCACTCACAGAAGAAAAAAAGGACAGGCCCTAAGCATCTGATGTCTGCTGAATTCATTGATGAGCCCAGTGACAATGATGGCCCTGCAACAGATACCTTGAAAATCCAGGTGGAGCAAGTTCCATTGGTGGTCAATCTAGTGGAACTACTTGGGGTGGTGCTGGGTCTTCTGTTGACAGTGTTGTCAATGATCAATTTAGTGGGAATGCTTTGAGCAGTGTCATCAATGGTCCAATGGACTGGGCCAGGGGATATGGTCAAAACCAGCAAGAATATGACCCACACAATGATCCCTTGATGGCATCCCTGTTTGCAAGGTACCCTGATTTGAACCTTGGCTTGAATCAAGGGTTTGATGACAGATTTCCTCTATAAATTCTTCCACCTGATCTCCACTTGCAGACATCTTGGATGTGTCCTTTGCATGATTTTGCATGCTTCATGCACTTTGAGTGCCTCTGCCTTCCCTTGGCCTTTTTTAAGACAAATGTTTTCCCTTCATCTAACATACTACACCTATTTCTTGGATTTAATTTCTTAATCTCTGAAGAACTCAACTTCTTGTTAATTGCTCTATGCATATATAACACATTAATTGACTTGATATCTGCCACTGTACCATGAGAAACCTTAAATGTTGTGAGTTTGATATCAAAATCCCCAAGGGCAGACTTATGGATTGACCTAAGGTCACCCTCCTGAAATTATTTGATATCAAAGGATTCTGATGCCTGCTAGGCTTTTGATTTGACACAGTTTGACAAACCTATTAAGGCCCTCTAAGTGGCTGACCAAGGTGGACTATGTATAGTCAATATAAACTTTGCATGAGGTTTTATGTTTAACTTCAGTTCAAAGTAACCTATTTCTCCACCATGGAACCTGCTTACATAACTCTGGAACTTGCCAGAATTGATGACTCATTCTGGATTATGGTTAAAATCAGTGTTCAGGTCAGATATTTCTCATGTCTGAAGGGGCTCATGATTTCAGGTTTGAACCTGGGTTGAACCTGAACCTGACCTGAACCTGAAAACATGGAGGCCCAAAACCTGAAATCACCCCTGAGGGCAAAACCTGAACCTGACCACAGGTCAGGTTCAGGTTCGAACTCAGGTTTCCAGGGTTTGTAACCTGACTTCAGCAACCATAATGACAGACACTGGCAACCCAGAGAGGAAACCTCCCACTGATCTGAGGAAATCTCACAACAATCCAGCACATCCAGATGGCCATGTTCATCAGACTGCTGGGCCTACCCTTGAGGATCATCATACAAGGAGATGGAGAATTGATGAGACCCCCTGTCACAAGCCATAGACAGGCACTATCCACCCAGGCCCAGCCAGATGGACCCACTCCAGTACACCAAACCCTCCTGCCTCCCACCCCCAAGTAGTGGGCCATGTACCTTTGTAAATGCCACAGACAGCTCCTGGCAAGCAGCCCCATAATCCAACTGGGCTCATTCACCCCTAGGCCAGACTGACTCCACCCTCACAACAGAGCAGAATTAGAAATGGTGTGCACAGGATCCAGTGGAGCCCAAAGATGGGCCATATGCTCAGAGGTATGCAGGGACCAGCACCAAAACTTGTACAATAGCAATAAGGACTTGTCCTTGAATGATTGACAGGGATACCCTCCCAACAATAGGGCCATCATCCTGCCAGACTGGGGGGCATTGTTAGTGGTGTATGAGTCCAGCAGGCATCCAGCCTTACTATCATTCTACTTATGTACATACAATGTACCACCCCTCTTCCTACTTGGTTTTCTCTTCTTTTCTCCTTCTCAAACCAACCTGGTGGAAAGCTTCTCCACTGGAGTTTGGTGCTGCCCAGTTATAGCTATATTTGTCTATGTTTACATAATCAACTCACATAGCTAGCCACAGGAAGACCCAACATGTACTTCTTTTCTGCTCCTCATTCAGGCTGCCACCCTGTTAGGGGTCATTCCTAGTACAGGGAGGTGATTATGTAATCAGGCTGACTAAGAACAGGGAGCCCCTAAGATGATTGACAATGAGATGCACAAAGTGTGAGGATTATGTAATGTTGCAGAAGACAAGAATGCAGAATGAATGAACCAGGACAGACTGAATTCTCAGGAGACTTGAGACAAGGGAGGAATTGGTGAGAAGAGAGTCGATCTAGTAACATATATTCTTGATCTTCTAAGGAGCAAGGTTACAAAAGGTAGCTACTTATATACTGAGAGATCAAGGAGGGATTGGTAAGGTAGTTACTAAGAAGGGAAGGATGAATAAAGGATGGGGAGATGTCAGCAGGAAGGAGTGGATTAATAAGGGAGGATGTGCAGTGCTTCTGTGGCAAGGCCACAAGGTCATGTGACATGCTTATATATGAGGTTATGAGTATGACTCATAACACACCCACAGTGTACTGAAACAGTACACTACAGTCTCTGCACTGAGTGACTATATTATCAACACCTACTCACTAGCTACCTTATGGTCTACCCCAAGGATACTGTCTCCTGACTCCATCTAACTCCTGAACCTTCCCTTGACCTGACTTGTGAGATGCATTCCAGACTGGAAGCAGTCATGGCCTGAAGCCCAGTCTAGAACCCCCACTGGGACTACTTCACCATGCTAAGCTTAATTCAGATACTACCAAATTAACACCATATTTCAGCTGTACTGTCTGGGGCACTTATTAGATACCATTTTCTGCCCCAAAGTGATACCTAATTAGGTCCCCCATTTAACTGACCAGCCTGTAGACATGCCTAAATCAACCCTGGATAGGCCTCTTCAATTCAAAGTCAATAATTAAGCTCTAGACATCATTAGACACAACTGATTTAGGCATGCCTAAATCAACCCCAGAATGCTTATCAAATAGTTAAAAAGCCTGGGAGCAGTGCCTGCAGTGGGCACAGATAGGCACACCTATTATAGGGACTTAAAAAAATTTCATTTTCTGAACACCTTTAGACACTGCCTAGACATGCCTATATAAAAACCACCTCTTAGGTCATATCCCAATGCAACCAGAACCCACCTAAGAGGTACCTTTTTGAGGGTGCATTAGGTGGGCAGTCTCTGATTACCCAATCTGCATGGTTCTCAGCTCCCTTGCTAGGTTCCTCCTTATAGTTGTCACCAGTGACATAATCAAGGAGGTTGTGTGCTTCAAGGATTTCTCTTATGCAATATTTCCATAGCATGAAATTTCTGCCATCATTGGCAAGTTTCAGGATAGAGGCAAATAAGCATCCAGTTGGGTCAGCAGGTGCCAGAGTTCCAGCAGAGGTGCCAGCAGAAGTAGATGGAGCTGATGGGCCCATAACCTATCAAAGGCTAAGGGAAGATCTCAGTCTCATGTAAGAGGACTGAGGAAAGCTTTGGGGGTATCCACAGGAGCTGTATAGTAGGGTAACAAACAAAAAAGGAAATCCCTCAGGGGATGATTACATAATTGTGTCACAATGTCCTTGAATACTCACACAAACCATGGGCAGTCCTGTAGGGACCCACCAATGGAGTTCTTACACACTCCACCAGTGTTAACTCAGTCATATCCAAGTTAAGGAGTGGGGAGGAACCAAAGGTGGAGGAGGTTCCAGATCCAATGGATTAGCCCAGTCTGTGGGACTAAGACCATTCTGCCTAACCTGACAAACTAGGAGTTCCTGGAGGGATAGGGTTTCTATGCCCACAAGGGCAAAGTAAGAGGGCTTAGTCATAGAACTGGGGGTTGCACAGTGTGTAGTGCATAATCAACAAGTCTGTGACCCTGTGGGATGGACAGTTGATGGTGGTAGAAAAGATGCATTATCCAGGCATTGCCACAGCTCTTTCCATACAGGAAGTATGACTAAGAGAGCCTATGTAAGAAGAGGGGGAATTCCTGGGGCAGCACCAAACTCCTCTATGAGGAAAAGCTTTCCACCAGTTTGGGTTTAAAAAGCCATAGTAAATCCATTTAAAAGAGTGAAATTACCCTATGGCATAAGGGACTCATAACATCACTAATACTGGCACTTGTGTCACACTTTTGCTTTCAGCTTTGCTCTAGTTTTCTCCACCATGAAGCCCCTTGGAACTGTGGTCTGAAGTAGAAGCAGAAATCCTGAGATTGATATTAGGAAAGCAGAGGGTACAGGAGAGCTAACCTGTAGTCCAAAGTAGAAGTGGAAATATGAGAGACCAAAGCTGAAGCTTCCAGATCTTGCTCTCAGACTACTTATACATGATCACTAGACTATGGGGGTGTGATCTTATAAGGGGGAGGTGGTTACAGGGGGGCAGGAACAAGAACAGGCAAGTGGGCTGGGGAAAGGAATGGGAAAGCAGAAAGGAACAGGAACAGGTGGGTAAACTGGAAGCAAAGGAAATGAAGAGGAAATGAAATAAAAGTGGGAATGAATCAGAAACAATCAGGGTAAGAATGGAAACCAAATGGAACCAAACTGGAATCACCCAAAAAGTGGACATGGGTAGTCAGGTCTTCATCCAGTGGTGCTAGTTTATGTGATGGGTGAAAAGTGATTAAATCAGTCACACTATGTGGAACAGTGAGAATTACTGTGCAACCATCCATACATCCAAAAGCAATCTGAGTGTGGGTTTGCTGGCTTGATGCAACAAGTTCAGTGATGGGTGTGTGATGTTGAGGGATGTAACAGATATATCGGAATGGACTGTCTTCTTTCTGTGCTGCTACCCACTGGCCATGAAGAGACCAAATGGATGGAGTCAAGCCCACAGAGGGCTCAGATATTGCTGGATGTGATGCAGCAAGGAGGTGATAGGAAAGTTGAGAGGTCAAATCCAAAGTAAAGGTCTCCCACAGTGTGTGTATACTCAGACTACAACCATCAGAGGAAAAGGCAATCATCTGAATTAAATGAGGACCACCCTCTAATTTTGCAATGGATGCACCAGATCTGCCATCCCACAAGCATACAGTTTGATCATTGGAGGCAGAAGCCAGGCACAATCCATTTGGGGAAAATGCAATTGTCTTGACTAATTTAGCATGGCCCTCTAATTTTGCAATGAGAGTACCGGGTCTGACATCCCACAAGCATACAGTACAATCCAGGGAGCCAGAAGCCAAATGCAATCCATCAGGGAAAATGCAATTGTCCTAACTGCTTTGGAATGACCCTCTAATTTTGCAATGGGTGTGCCAGATCCACTATCCCACAAGCACACAGTACAATCCTCAGAGCCAGAGGCCAGGTATGATCCATCAGGGGAAAATGCAACTGCACACACAGAATCAGAGTGACCCTCTAATTTTGTGATGGGTGTACTGGATCTACCATCCCACAAGTGTTCAGTACAATTCTCAGAGCCAGAGGGCAAGTATCCACCAGGTGAAAAAGCAGCACTCTGAACTGAATTAGAATGGCCTTTCAGTTCAGCTATCACCATGCTGGGTATGGCATCCCACAAGCATACAGTATTATCCCAGGACCCTGAGGCCAGGCATGATCCATCAGGGGAAAATGCAACTGTCCAAACTGAATCAGAGTGGCCTTTCAGTTCTGCAATGGATGCACCAGATATGCCATCCCACAAGTGTACAGTATGATCAAGGGAGGCAGAGGCCAGGTACAGTCCATCAGGTGAAAATACAACCATCCGAACTGAATTAGAATGGCCTTTCAGTTCTGTGATGGCCACACCAGATATGCCATCCCACAAGCGTACAGTATGATCCCAAGACACTGAGGCCAAGTGTGATCCATCAGGGGAAAATACAACTGTCCAAACTGAATTAGAGTGGCCTTTCAGTTCTGCAATGGATGCACCAGATGTGGCATCCCACAAGCATGCAGTATGATCAAGGGAGGCAGAGGCCAGGCGCAATCCATCAGGTGAAAATGCAACCATCCGAACTGAATTAGAATGGCCTTTCAGTTCTGTGATGGCCATGCCAGATATGCCATCCCACAAGCGTACAGTATGATCCCAGGACCCTGAGGCCAGGTGCAATCCATCAGGGGAAAATGCCACTGTCCAAGCTGAATCAGAGTGGCCTTTCAGTTCTGCAATGGATGCACCAGATGTGGCATCCCACAAGCATGGAGTATCATCAAGGGAGGCAGAGGCCAGGCGCAATCCATCAGGGGAAAATGCAATCATCTGAATTGAACGAGAATGGCCCTTTAATTTTGCAATGGATGCACCAGATATGCCATCCCACAAGCATACAGTACAATCCTTGGAGCCAGATGCCAGGCGCAATCCATTGGGTGAAAATGCAATCATCCTAACTGGATGAGAATGACCCTTGGATTTTGCAATGAATGTGCCAGATATGCCATCCCACAATCGGACAGTACAATCCTCAGAACAGGAAGCCAGGCGCAATCCATCAGGTGAAAATGCAATCATTCTAATTGAACTAGAATGGCCCTTCAATTTTGCAATGGATGCACCACATATGCCATCCCACAGGTGTACAGTAGAATCCCCAGACCCTGAGGCTAGGCGTGATCCATCTGGTGAAAATGCAACTGTCCAAACTGGACGCCGATGGCCACGTAAAGTACTCAAGTGCTGTGGCCATTCGGACCCCATGCCTCGGACCACCTTGATAGAATCTTTTCCATCTTCACAATATGCCTTATACAGTGCAGTGTCATATGGGGTGAAAGGCAATGCAGAATGATACACATGCAGTGCACTGCCTCTTATCACTTCCGCATGGGCAAGAATGAATCGACGGGAATCGGACAGGATTCTTACCACACTCGACCCGCATTTCGAACTCTTCTGTCATCAGAACCATTCCCCACTCAGTGACTGGATCAACAATCGATAGGAAACACATACCGCCCAGCGATGCACCTCTTCAATCGACTTCACAGCATTTGACACACTCCCAAGCAGACTCATTGCTTCGAACCACCATAAAATTGATTGCTTCGAGAACCTCTCCAGTGCCTCCACCAACCTCTCCTCTCCAAACTCCACACACAACAGATGTGACGCCCAGTAGCGGCATGCATACTGAACCTCCGGTGACAGTGCGTTTCTCACTTTCTCCGCAAATCCATCGACCTCCTCGTTCAGTAGTGACGGATCCGAGAACCCAGCTACATCGTACTTAAGATGTATTGCCATGAGCTCGAAGGATCGGAGAGCATGTCGCAGTTCTTGCTCTGGCTTGGGAACAATCACGAATTCTGGCATGGAACATCGGGAAGGATCCGTAATAAATTCGAGAAACGAAGGGTGGTAGATACGAGGGGCCTCATGAACATTGGACGGAGGGATGATAACAGAGTGAAGATGACTTAAGCTAGCCTCAACGACTTGGCTTCCATACTGAACAAAGTTAGCGAGCGAATGTAGCGGGAGGGGCTCGCGCAACACCACGATGCTCCCAACAATGATTTGAAACCTCGTTAGGATTTCTCCATCGTTATACGGGGGACGAGAGTTGCGGAGCACTTCCACATAGAGGTCGTCCAGGTGGGAATAGGGCATCACGCGAGATTTTCGGAGGGACTCGGTATCAAGTAGAAGCCTTAGATATCGGCGGGGATTCCGTGCACGATCGTCCCCGATGAAGCGAATCGCCGTGGCTGCGTAAACAAATAGCTTCCCGCATTTCTCTACGAGCGAGTTCCTCTCCGCATCCGTCGGCCAATTCCCGGGCGCCGCAAGATTAAATTTCAACGAAATTCTAGCCAATTCGGTGGAGATGTAAAGGTGGATATCTTGTTGAATGACCGATGCCTCGATATCGTGAAGAACAGTCTTTGCCAGGTTTGGGGCCTCGTTGAACACTGACGATAGGTGAGGTTCGGGGCGACTCGTGATCAAAATCCGTAGGAAAGGTATTGCGGCAAGGTGTTTAAACACAAGTGATAAAATCCTTGCAGCACCCTTTTCCTCACACTCGTCGAGGGCATCAAGGATGATAAGTACTGGGTGCGGAGGGGAGTGGATACTGAGAAGAGGAACCAAGATCAATTCCTGAAGCTGAGACCATAGGTCCTTCCGCCCGACGGTCGGATCTCGACTTAGGGCCTCCACGACGAGGTCCTTGAACGCCTCCTTGAATGCACTGCGTGAATGGATGAGTTGGAAAGCGAGTGTCGGCAGTACGAGACTCGGATCCCGTAAAGGTCTGTCGCTCCGAGAAAAGAAGAAAGAGGCGCCTAGTATCCTTTTCCCTTCCGCCCGCTCCGCGACGGTTTTTGCGATTGTCGATTTGCCAATGCCAGCGAGACCGCTGAGCCAGTACACAGGCGGTCTTCCCCCGTTCGCACTCTCCGACCAGGATGCAATCTCCTCCAATATAGCAACACGAGTGCCCTCGAGACAGGGCGATGGCGCATCCTCGCGACCAGAGTTGTGGGCCGCATGCGGAACACAAGGGAGAGCCATTAAAAGGAAGGTATCAGGAGACTCTGGCGAGTCTGGAGGATCAATGATCAGGGACAAGGAATCAAAATGGGTTGAGAGATAACTATTACTGTAATGATTATGGATATCCCCTCCATCACCACCTTTACCGCCACGTTGGCCATTTCCCCCGCGACCAGTAACTGAGGAAAAGGACGGATGAGGATGGGGACTGGAATGGATTGAAAGAGAACTGACCGTTAAAGACAGGATTTTTCATCGTAATCAAAGTGTGGGATGCCCCTGGCGAGATCGGCTGGGAAGTTTCACCAGCCATTTTGAGGATTGGAGAGACAAGGCGGGTGTCGTTCGATCGGAGTATATCACACAGTGATCCACAGGTAGAGGTAGGCTCTAAGAGCGCAGTCAAGAAATGTTCGTGCCCTGCCCCTCGGGAACAACCGACATTGACTAGCCTCACAATATTCGTACGAAATCAGATAATAAATTGCCTGTTCGCTTAACGTCCAGTTCGTTCGCGAAGGGAGTGGCGACTAACCAATCACCATCGTGGCTCACGTTCTACGTGACCTGATTCGCGTACGGCACAGTTCCGTTCCTCGAGCCTGCCCGGTTTGTATGTGTTTCGATCTACTATATGCGTACCATTAATATTCGGTGCCGGCGACTTCCCCTGAGCATGTGCTGATAATTTGGAGCTCCACACTGGCTCCAAAGGCTCTCAAAAGATTTGAATTCGTCCTCAATGCAGTAGATGATTCATCTGACTTGTCCTCTCTCTCTTTCAAGTACACAATTCCCCGTGCCCTCCAGAGGACTCTTGTTGCTTCGGAGAACTAGCGTCCGGTCGCTATCACCTTGATGTGATGATCCCTCTCCCATCCGACCATCCACCTCCATCGTCCTACACACTCTGCTTGACCCTCCTGTCGCCCTCGCGCTTATATGCCTCACTCAATTTTTCTATGTCGTGTAGGGATAAGGGACGCAGTTGAAACTGTTCTCGGAAAAGATGGATGCACCCATCTCATATTATTTCGAGTCCCAAAGTCTCTTCTCTCCTCGGTGGACCGGTTGAAGGGGAGGAACATCGCCGATAGTGCCCCAATGGCTTTGACAGGCCCGAACAATAGCCCCCATCGAATTTACGGACGGGTGCTCTTGTAACGTCGTTCGCAGAGAAGCATAGTAGGCTACAGGTGTAATATTTTGCCCCTGCTCCTCAAGGGTGCCTTCTACAGCGACGACGGTTTTTGCTGGAGCAGACTAGTCATATGTGGCCATATTTTCCCCAGAGTTTCCTCGAGAGGCTCCATGGTCGCAGTGGATTTGAAAACTGGCGACGAGGAATCAGCCGTTTTCCCGTGGAGTTGAAACTCTTATCACTCACCCTCCTCCCCGATCACACATAGACAGTGCGATAAACCACACTACGAGCCTTGCTTTTTCGACACAGGATTCGGGGGGAGGCAGATGCATGTGACTCTGCCTCAGACTCTGAAAATCTAGCGAATACTCGGGGTACCACTCCTCTTCGAAAACAAAGCGATCCAAGCATCCCGCCGAGCGCCCATCCCAATATCTTCTAAGAGAGACTTTAGCTCGCACGCTCATTCCGTTCGTGGCAACCATCGTAGGAGCGCGAGTTCAAATAGTGCGGACCGACCCCTGCCTCCATTGGCAGCCTACCCCTCTCGTTTACTCCTGTACAGGTCCCATTGCCCTCATCTTACACTCCCACCCCGCTACTCTCTTCCCATGTTGAGGATGTTGACTGGCAAGAAAGAGGCGAGCGTGAAGGGGCCGGTTAGACGATCGTGAGCTCGGATGCAACGAGTGGTACCGAGCGGACATCGATCTAGCACAATGCCAATCTTGACAGCAGTACGGCACCTGGTGAACTTGACTCAGATGGACTGCATGACAAAGATATGTGTGTACAAAGGAAGGGGGAAATGCCTTCAAGGTCGATGTAGACGAACTCGTTAAAAGTGAGTGCGGTTGGTATCTTATTGTGTTCTATTGTCACACTGAAATGGATGAAAGACCCAATTCATGCCCTCGTATCATATCGCTCATGCTCGCCGACGGCTTCGTTACACGGAGGGGGGGTAAATCCCGATCGAATTCGCCCTTCAGGTTATCAAAAGTAGTGCGATAGGTGCGTGGGCGAAGCCTTCGAACTGCCCGCCGATATGCAAAAGAGTCGAATGCCTCACTCGGCCAGACGTCAATATCGGTGAGTCACAGCATTACCCATTCTCAGTATGAATTCCGACAGATATCTTCTTCAGCGGATCTTCAAAAACTGGTCTGGTCAGGTCTCCTCTCCGAACTCCGGCCCATAGTTTGGTTCCTCCTCCTTGGCTGCCTCCCTCTTCCTCAGTCATCCCGTCTTCAGACTCTAGCCCGGAAACGCGAAGAATACGCACCGCTTGCGAGGCTTACTTTTGCACGAGGACATGACAGATTGGACCAGCGTATTTGGCGCCAAATTGAGACTCACGTACCACAAACAAGGCCGGAGTACCATTGTGGATGGAAGGGGGGACATAATGTGTTTGTTCCCCTTTTACAGAGTCTTTTGATGCTTTGTATAGCTTATATGGTCAAGCACATTAGAGCGTAGAGTGGTCCTTTACGTATGGGTGATTCACCATTCAGCTAGTGGGTATGTGCAAGGTATCAATAATCTCGTGACCCCATCTTATGAACTTTTTCTCTCAGCATATATAAGCAAGTAACATCCTATTCTCTCGTCTTGCTGGCGTAATGGCACTAATCATCATCGTGTTACCTCGACTTCTAGATTGCGATCCTGAACAATTTGATCCTTCAATCTCCCCGAACACGTTCTGGATGCAGTGGAAGCGGATTCCTTCTGGTGTTTATCTCGATTATTGGATGGGATACAGGACAATTGCATCTCGTAACAACCTGGAATTCACCGCAGTGTCCGTAGAATGCAAGACCTCATCATGCGAATTGATGGTAATTTTGTATCCCCTCACTGCAGAAGTGTTGTCTAATGATCCGGACGATTTCCTTTTCTCACTTAGCTCCGCTTGCAGCGCATCTTCAGGCCGAGAGTGTTGAATTCATACAGTTCGCCTTTTGTTGGATGAATTGTCTCCTCATGCATGAGATCAGCGTTGCAAACACAATACGGATGTGGGATACGTATCTCGTAAGGCCATATTCATCGTTGTGTGGGTTTTCGCTGATGGGACATTGTGTTCCAGGCTGAAGGAACGGATGCGTTCTCACAGTTTCACCTGTATGTATGTTCTGCTTTCCTGGTTAAGTGGAGCGAGAAGCTTCGGAATATGGATTCCAGGTTTGTTTTGTGATTTTGCCTTGTGGGCATGTTCTTTGTTCCTTCGCTCAATTGAATTTAATGGTCAGGGGATTATCATGTTCTTGCAATCGCTCCCAACACAAGACTGGACGGATCACGACGTAGAACTACTACTGAGTGAGGCATTTCTGCTGAACAGTGTGTGGCACAATGCACAAAGCCATTTTAGTGCGAGCACGAAGGTGACGATGAACGGACGTTGAATTTGCATCTTAACAAGTAT
>MU128972.1:221378-254222 GCA_014904985.1 Hydnum rufescens UP504 | reverse complement strand
TTCGTCTCGGGTGGTGGTGGTGAGCCGTGTCACCCGTTTTTGCTGCCCTTGATATCGTCTCCCCCGATAATATTTGCGCTTCCTAGTGGCTTATGCTTTTCCTGGTGAGGTGATGATTGTTTCTAATGTTGTTTGTTTCAGTTGTCTTGTCTGCAATAATCGGCCAGTTATTTATACCATCGTGTGTGGCGTGATTCTGCTTTTCTCGCGGTATCCGGTGAAATTGACCATCTGAAGTTTATTCTGCATTCGACTCGGTGGATTTGTTGAAGTCCCCCGTTTCTATCGGTCAGTGTTACAGTGATCCCCGCTGTACGTGAAGGCACAGTTGTCTTGGATTCTACCGTTCCGTCTCTACCTACTGGCTTCTCTGGCTCCCGAAGCGTCTCTCTCCTGCCGGGCTCTCTGGCTTCTTGGCTTGTGTGTCTCTGGATGGAATTTTGGTTCAGGCTCCGCTTCGTTATACAATGCTTATTGGATGTCGCTGCGTCCCGATATCTGATCCCTGGTGTGCATGCATGCACTTTCTGTGGGGAGGAGGCTCTAATCTCAATTCTTGACGATGCAGATTCCTTTCAAAGAGGTTTTTGGGGAGGATCGCCGCCGTTCGTTCTGTGCATTGTGATGGACGCGCAATCTCGGGTAGTTTCTGAGGGGGGGGCTGTTGGATAGGATATAGGATATAGTATGGGCGGAATTCCTCACAAAACAGCAGGGAGGATGGTGGATTGGATCGAGGTTTTGGGGGTGCTGATGGGATGTGTAAATGGGGCTGGGTGGCTGGTGCCAGGGATCTTTGGGTAACAGGATGTTGGAAATGGGGATGTCCCACAGGCCATGATTATGTAATATTATTCATCAGTGATGTGACCTCGTCACCGACAATCGTGACAATTGTCGGCACTCACGGACTTGGGCGACATGGATTATACCAAATCTTCCAGATGTGATCACAAACAAACTTACGATAAAACAGGAGCATATTTCAGTCTGACAATTGATATCGTGAGAGGCACCAGCGAGCGCGCGGCTGCCTCAATCCCGTGCGCACCCATCCCAAACAGTACTTTCGTTCCACTGAATTCCCTCATATTGCCCAGAAAGTCAAGTCAGATCCACGAGCCAGTCAGCTACTGTGTGTACGTACCGCACCTCGAAGGGAGTCTCTGTATTTTCGTAAGCCCGAGGGCAGCACACTGAACCCAGACACCTTGAAAGGGCCATGCTACGTCTGTCACAAATATAATGTGCTCTGCTGCAGCCAAGAGATTGTTAGGCCATCGGTGTGTGGTCATGCCACTGCTTGGGATCCACCCGTGACTTAGCTTAATCAGAAATATGTGTGCTGGGGCTGGGTCAAGAACTGGCGGGACAAGTGCGAGGTGCGCGTGCGACCAATAGTTGGGTGTTGAATTGTCCCGACCGCGCGCGTACTCGTGCCACCCAGGCCTTCGATCAGTCGTACGTTTGGAATCATTTGATATCTTCTCCGACAACTTCCCTTGCCGATCCTTCTTCGGTAGTTTTGGATTCCTGACGCTTGGTCCAAGTCTGGCTTCGCCACTGCCCCGCTCATGTAGTAATTTAAGCGATACGGCTCGTTCAGGCCAGCAAGGAACCGATGTTTTCCTGATCACTTGGTGCCGACATCCTGGTTAACAATCCTTTGAATCCTTTGCCTGCCGTTGGAGCCCGTTCTATCACCTTGCTCTGCGCCAAGTTAGCTCGAGTCGAACGTGAGTTCTACCCGGATTCGCCAACTAGCTCAAGAACCTGCACACACGTTCTTGAGCTTACGAATTGTTGGAAGCGGGGTATTGATTCGAGTGCACTGATCCTGGTTCACATTACAATAGGGTGCTAGTCAAATCGACAAGGAATCTTCTTGATCTCGTTAAGAGAGGCATCTAATTGGTTCTATGATTACGATTCCAACGCAAGTCACTGGCTGACACCGTTGGTCTTGTTACACGGTCATAGAAGCACAAGTTCTGGTGGACGCGATAGAAGTGTTCGAATCTGTTTCCTGTGATGAGGTAGTCGGGACAGGGCAGATAGAAAGTCAAGATTTAATTACATCCAAAGAAGTGTCGCGCCAAGGGTCTACACGCACTTGCTATATATTTGCTTGATGTCAATACAAGAAGGTTAGATATACACCTAATGTACACCAAATTTTGTGCCAGCCCAAGGGACCTTAATGATTCGTCGCAAGGGGCACCTGGGATTAAGGGAGTGTGAATGTTCCTACTTGTACGCATGCAAAGCTACATCAAAATTCCAACCTAAACCTCAAGAATACCTAGGCCTCGAGGCCGCATCGAAGCCGCGGACACGATTTCAGGTCCCCCCTAAGACAGGGCTCTGAACCGCCGTAAACCGAGCCTTTGTATCACTATGCTGATGAGAGTAACCACGATGGAACGCGAACGATTGAACAGCATGATAAATGCACGGGTCATCTAATACGAACCATTGGTTTGATGTCCACATCCACATCCACATCCACATCGTCCCATCTCACCTCTCTGGTGATATTTATCCTTATCTCCCGGAACCTCTCTTCCTAGAAAAACAGACATGTTCCAATCAGTGTCAGTTGGCACCACCTCATCGCTCTTCCGTCATAGGGGCCACGACATAGAGACGTACACGTCCAGGAACCCTCGCTTTCCATCGGATTCTCTTTTTGATCGAGGTGCTAATCAGTTCAAGGGGGCTTGGTGTTTCAAGCCTCGCCCGGAGCGTCGTTCGCATGTGCAGACTACAAGGCCGAACATAAAATTCAGCATCGCACGCACAACGAGAGATACTATAGGGACGTACTTGGCGAGCATGGTGATGGAATAGAATGTGCCCAGTGGCTAAAACAGGATCAAGGGATTAGTCTTGCATAGAACTACGCTCATTCTCGAACAAGCAGGAGACCGAAAAATGAGCAACCTACCATGCCGATAGTAAGTTCACTAAAATGGAACCCATATTTGACAAACTGCCCCCATTAGTTCAGCACTACCAATATCGTGCTGAAAAACGAAAGAAAGTTGCTCAAACGCACCACTACAAGAAGGAAACACGAGAGAACACTAGTGATCAACCCCGTACTAATGGTGTACAGTACCATACGGTTGATTACTGAATCAGTTCTGTGCCACGCAGCGACAGATGAGATCATTAATCAGATAATGGGACTCGTTTAGTACAGGAATGTACCATCACAATGTATCAGGACACGTACTTCTGAAACCCGGTGCGCCGACGTCGCAATAAGAGACACATGGATGTCGCAATTACAATATCTGCAGTTGCCTGAAAGCGACATAATTACACCATGTACCATGTATCAGCGAAGGGAACAGTGTGTGTCAGAAACAAGAGCAGATAGATTGCGGCCAAGACGCACTTGAACAGTAAGCCATGACACAACGAGCCATGTACACTCCTTGACTATCACTTGAAATTCCAGATTCATATTCCTGAAATAGTGAGAGACACAACCAAATCAAATAAACAAGTTGTTGGCTGTGGTCTCGCCGGAGAGAATACGGGAATACATACGCTCTAATGGCGGTTGCTGCAGGACGCCAAAACATCGATTTGGTCGGGATACAAGAAGTCTTGGTCCATCGAGACAGAAGATAAGTACTAACCGGCACCAAACCCTAGTACGAGAAGAACAAGATAAAAGCACATTGGAAAACGATGGCAATCGGGAAAGACTAACCGAACTGAAGCAACACAAGGACTTGCTACAAAATTATAATGGAAGACTTTCAGACTGATCCACGACAATATCAGGGCCACAACACACCACCAACACTCCTGCGTAGAGATTGGCGCTCACTATGAAAGTCAAGGGGAATTGTGAATGGGATGGTTCTCTAGCAATGACATGTGGCAAGACCCACAAGAATAGACGCGATACGCAAAGAATGTCTGCACAGTGACTGATGCGCAGACCTTGAAGTAGATAGCGCCGAATCCAGGATAAGGGTACCCAAAACAAGAACTGACTTAGTACTCACGGTGTTGATTTGATATACGGCGAACTCCCTATAAGTAGGCGATTATTTCATAGGTAAAGGGATCGTTAGGGAAAGGAACGGTCAACGGACTTGATACACCCGATACGCACCATGTCGCCCACCCCAGAGCCAACGGATTACTATAATTTATGACAAACCACCAATATAAAGACCTGGAAACGCATGCACTGTATAACGTGGATAGTATCGGTGAGCAGTAAGCCTCCACACTGTTTCACGGGAACAGTGGAAGAGCACAGAAAGGGAGATACCAACAGTTGTAAGGCATCCACAGTCCTATAGAATGGAAGATGATGAATATGCCTCGAAAGATAAGTGTGCGAGGCTCACCATAAAAACGCCACCTGAGAAAGGGATAGATAATGGGCGATGAATGTACATTTCAAGGGAATATGGAGGAACATACCGCCAGTTTCAACGGCCTTCTATCATTCGGGAATGCATGATAATAGGTAGAAATCTGGACAGTGAGGACACCGAAGCATCTAACAAATACGTTAGCTACGTCAGCATTGCTGTGGGCATCCTTAAGGCTGGAGGAGACTGACAGAGCGGTGAGGAGGTTGCCAAAGAACGAGCCACCTAAAGATGTTGACTAGGGTGACATTCATTATCTCCATGGAGAAGGAAAGAGCAGGTGGATCGGGGAAGGAATGGGGGCGGAAAGGTTGGATGCACTATCATGTTACCTCGGTTGGTCGAGAGCCGAGGTAAATGAGGTGTAAAGTTGAACAGTATAAAGGATCCGATCATTCTTCTTCAACTAGGTTTGCTTGAGCTTGGGCGGCTCCACCATTCACACTAGATTGACCGGAACCAAATTAAAGACTAATATATAAAAAAGCAATTTTGAACTCTTGTGCCCACATAGGAGAAGAAGATTTGTGCTTTTACGGGTGCCTACATTCGGGGTCATCTACAGGAAATGGCCGGCCCTGTCCGTGAGTGCAACACCTCCACAGATGACTTGGAGGTGGACAAAAATAGCGTTCGAATCGTATATCTAATTTCTTTCAGCAGACGACAGACGGCTCCCGGTTCCTTCCCAGCAAAGCGGTACGTGATGTTCTTCCTGTCTGCTGTAGTTACGAAGTACCTTCGGTGGCTAAATCGTCCAATTCACGTCGCCCCTGCCCCATGACAAAGTTGCAGTGCATATCGGCCTATCTGAAATAATCCACTACTGGCATGACGCCTTTCCGCCCATGTTCCCAGTCAATCAACTGCGGTATTCGACGGATCAGGGGATATGTTTGCCCGCCCAGTTCTATTACAGCCGGAACCCGCTTAGATGACGCCATCAGTGATTTGTCAATCTTCCTGGGACGGGAAACTCACGATCTATTACAGAATTATAGAAGGCGAACACGCGTGGTGAGCCATGTCAATTGTGCTTGACTTCGTCCCCTGCGGCTCGCACAAAAATCAGGGGTCTCCAATATACATATAACCCGCGGTGCTGAGGATAGGTGTAAGGTACACAACGACTAGGAAGCGCGGATACATACCCACCCCTTTTTTTGGTCTCACATGTTATTCTAAATCTCAAGCCCACAGATAGAGCCGAAGGTCTGAGGTGCTATCGATTGAAATTCTGGCAAGAGGATGCTGGTTGGTGTTTTCCAACGCCCCTAGGCACCTCAGGGTGAGAATTATCCCTATCGATCCGGATACTGTAAGCGCTATAGCGGCGGTACGCGAGAAGTCCAAGGCAGACATAAAATACAGTACGATTCGAGATCTCAAGTCGGATCCTCGAAGTAAACGCAAAATACCTGTCTAGCAGCACGCTCATCTCTGAAGCCTTCCCTGAGTGCATAGGTGGTAGCACGTGACAGCCCTGTGACCTACTTAATATTGGCCGAGCTTGAGAGTGCTGAGGCTATTAGCCTATTATATATACTGTATGGCTGAATGCGGAACCGCCGCCGGGTGTTGCCGCACTAGTCTCATTGAACATGACTGGTTTCGGACTCGAGCTGGCTGAAGCCTGAGTCCTTGGCAGAACTACGTGGTCACTGGTACACTGAATGGACTTGGACGGCACGTAATACACCAAAACCCGCACTGGACGCACGCGGCCTCGTCGATATGTCTGGGTACCAGACCATATGTCCTCAGGTCACCTCCATGCAAATCAAGAGTGATGCTTTGCCCCCACCGTTTCTGAAATTCTTTATTGCACATGGGGGAAGTCAGCTGTCTCGTCTTAGTACCAAATAATTGATACCGCTCATCCCGGCCCGTCCGATACTCATGGCGATTAAAGAGCCGATGTCTCTCCAATCACTTGATGCTTGATGCTTCCATCCTGGCCAACAGCCGTGACAGGTCCTCGGGAGACGGAAGCCATAGCACGCTCGATTCATATAATTGTGATGCAAGTCTCGCCCGCTTTCCGATGTTCATGCCCCTTATGTAGTTGGTTTCGCCTACGGCTCCCAAGCCGATTATCCTGCCTCATCTCTCTCTCTAGTTGCTGCGCTCCAATTGGAAGCACGCTTTCACCTTTGGTCTCGCAGCATTGGTTTTCATGGTCCCGTAGACTTTCTCCTGGACATTCAGTTGCTCGGCCATGAACTTTCAGGGTGAAATCGATGAGCTTTCATGACCCTGAGTCCAAACCGATGCATCCCCACCTTTCCTACCCTTGACAGCAATTTGAGGAGATGCTTGTCCCTGCTGACGTTCTCTTTCAATTCTTCGCTCATACTTGTGCCTTAGCCCCTGCTCCGAACCCAGGCTAATGCCCCGGCCTGCACTTTTATCCCCCTGATCAGACTTGTTCGTTGGGCACTCTTGGTGCGGACCCTGCTTCAGACTGTGATGACGATCATGTCTCCAGGTATTCTCTTCGATAGAGATGAGGGCGTGCTGCCGTTCTAAGCCCTAATTTCCCCTCAATCATTCTTTGCAGCTCTGCGTCAGGCCATTTGTTCGTTTCTCGACAAGCTATAGGAAATGTTTTCTGATGATCCTTTAGCCCATTTCGTTGCCTCCAATACACTGGTGCCTCGTCATTTTAGCATTGCATAGAGTACCATCCGTTCTCGTGAAATCGACGATCTGACTCTCACTCAATTTTCCGGCTTTGGTCGGTCACTCTCTCCAGTCCTATCCGCTGGTGTCATTCTGCGAGAAGGCGCTGTGCACCTCGCTTCCTGTCTCCGGTGATCAAGAATGAGCGTTTTACGACCAGGGGTTACTAAGACACGTCAAACCTCAAAAATCTCGTGGAAGCATACTCGGCGACGGTTTGAATCCTCTGCCAGCCATTCTGCCCCGTTCCATCACCTTTCTCTGCGTCAAGTCTGCAATCGAGTTGAAGGTGAGGTGAGTTCTACCCAGATCCGCCAGGTAGCTCAAGAACCCGTATAGGCGTTCTTGAGCTTACAAGTTGTTGAGAGCAGGGCGTTGATTCAATTGTACTGGTCCTGGTTCATATTACAATAGGGTGCTAGTCACATGGGCGAGGAATCCTTTTGATCTCGTTAAGATAGGCGTCTAAATGGTTCTATGAGTCCAACGCAAGTCACCGGCCAACACCGTGGGTCTTGTTACACAGTCATAGGAATAACAATTCTGGTGGACGCGATAGAAGTGTTCGTTGTTTCATGTGATGAGGTCGTCCGGACAGAGCAGGTAGAAAGCTGGGATTTAATTACACATGCAGTGAGGTGTCATGCTAAGGATTTATCGCGAGAGGCACCTGCGATTGGCGGGGGTGGGTTTCTCTACTTGTACGCATGCAAGGCTACATCAACATCAACATTCAGGTCTGATCGGGGGTGCACCGAAAACCTTGGACTCGGGTTCAGGTCACCCCCAAAGCAGGGCTCTGAACCGCAGTAAACCGAACCTTTGTGTCACTATTCTGATGGGAGTAACGACGATAGAAAGTGGATCACTGAACAGCATGACAAATGGAGGTAACATCCAATACGAACCATCGAATTTGTGCCCACATCATCGAACACCATCTCTCTGGTAATATTTATGCTGTAGCCTGGAACCCCTCTTCCTAGGAAAAACGGACAAGCTCCGGTCAGCGTCAGTTAGTATCACTTCATACCCCTGACATCACAAAGGGCACAATATATGCATTGAGACATACACTTCCACGATCCCCCGCATTCTTCCACATTCGCTTTTTGACGGAGCGGCTGATTAGTTCAAGGGGGGTTGGTGTAGCAAGCTTCACCCGGAGTGTCGTTCGCATATGTAGGCTGTAAGGAAACAAATTAAGTTGTTCAGCATCACACGCATAATGAGACATTATAGGGACGTACTTGGCGAGCATAGTGATGGGATACAACGTGGGCAGTGCCTAGAACATAATCAAGGAATTAGTTTCGTGTAGAAATATGCTCATTCTCGAACGGGCAGAAGACCGAAAAATCGAGTAACGTACTATGCCGATAGGAAGTCCACTAACATGGAAGCCGAATTTGACAAACTGCCCCAGTTAGTGCAGCACTAGCATTATCGTACTGAAAAATGTAAGGAAATTACTGAAACGCACCACCACAAGAAGGAAACACGAGAGAACACTAGTGATCAACCCCGTACTAATGGTGTACAGTGCCATACGGTTGATTACTGAATCAGTCCTGGGCCACGTAACGACGCATGATCATTAACCAGACAAGAGACTCAGTTAGTGCATGGATGTGCCATCACAAATGTAACAGTATACGCACTTCTGAAACCCGGTCCGCCGACGTCGCAATAAGAGACACATACAAGTCGCAATTACAATATCTGCGGTTGCCTGAAAGCGACATAATCACACCATGTACCATGTACCAACGAAGCAAGTGGGTGTATGTTAGAAACAAGGGCAGACAAATTGTGGTCAAGACGCACTTGAATGGTAAGCCATGACACAACGAGCCATTTACAGTCCTTGACTATCGCTTGAAATTCTAAATTTATGTTCCTACAACAGTGAGAAATGCAGCCAAATTAGACGAACAAGTTGTGAGTTGTGGCCTCGCCGAAGAGAATACGGGGATGCATACGCTCTGATGGCGGTTGCTGCGCCACGCGAGAACACCGATTTGATAGGAATACAATAAGTTCGGTCCATCGAGACATACGAAGATGAGCACTAACCGGCACCAAACCCTAGTACAAGAAGAATAAGATAGAAGGACATTGGAAGACGATGGTAATCGGGAACGACTAACCGAATTGAAGCAACACAAGGACTAGCTACAAAGCCATAGTACATGACTTTCAGCCTGATCTATTACGACATCAGGGCCACAACATACAAGTACGCCCACATAGAGGCTGGCGCTCACTATGGAGGTCAAGGGCAATCATGAATGAGTGGTTTCTCCGGCGAGGATATGTAGCAAGACCTACGAGAATAGACACGATACGCGAAGAATGTCTGGACAATGACTGATGCGAAGACCTTGAAGGAGATAGTGCCAAAGCCAAGATAAGAACATCCACAACAAGAGCCGACTCAGTATTCACTGTGTTGATTTGATATATCAAGAATTCCCTATAAATATGCAATGATTTCATGGGTAGAGGGGATCGTTAGGGAAAAGGAGCGGGGAACGGCCGTGATCCCTCCGGTACGCACCATGTGGCCCGGTCCAGAGCCAAAGGATTATGGTAATTTATGACCGACCACCAATATAAAGACCAGGTAATGCACGCTCTGTATAACGTACATATTAGTGTGGGCCAACGATAAGCCTCCACATTATTTCCTCGAAGTAGTTGAAGAGCACCGAAAAGAAGACACCAACAGTTGAAAAGCCTGTGAAGTCCTTTACAATAGAAGATGAGGAATATGCCTTGAAATATCAGTGTGTGCGATGCTCGCCATAAAAAGGCCACCTGAAGAAGGGGTAGATAATGGGCGGCTAATGCACATTTATCGAGAGACGTACCGCCAGTTTCACCGGCCTTCCGTCACTTGGGAACGCATGATAATAGGTAGCGGTCTGGACAGTGAGAACACCGAAGCATCTGACAAATACGTTAGATCAGTGCTGTCGTGCCCGTCCTTAAGGCTGAAGGAGACTGACAAAGCGGTGAGGAGACTACCAAAGAACGAGCCACCCAGGACGTTGACACGAGTGACATGAATTATCTCCATGATGAAAGAAAGAGGGGGAGGATCGAGGAAGTGGAATGCCCGGCGGTGCTACATATCACATGAGAACTGAGGTAAGTGAAATGTAAAGTTGAACAGAAAGAAGATCCGATGATTCTTCTTCAACCAGTAGTTGGCTTGAGCTTGGGCAGCTCGATCACTCCC
The DNA here is from genome assembly GCA_014904985.1 of Hydnum rufescens UP504. Lineage (NCBI taxonomy): Eukaryota > Fungi > Basidiomycota > Agaricomycetes > Cantharellales > Hydnaceae > Hydnum > Hydnum rufescens. The sequence goes on along the minus strand of MU128972.1, from coordinate 243,893 downwards.
CACGTCACCCCCCTGCATCACTCACCATACATTGGCGAAAACGGAATTAAGGACTAATTATAAAGAGACAACTGTGGTCTCACGGCTGTGCATTCCAAGCAATCCGCAGGAAAAGGCCTGCACAATGACTGTGCGATGGACAAAGGAGTGCTCGAATCGATTTCATTGAGCAGATGACAGATAGATCCAGGCTCCTTTCCCAATAAAACGGTGAGATTTTTCTGTATACTGCAGTCATCAAGTTCCTTCGGACACTTTCAGTGGCTAGACCGTTCCATTCACGCCTTCGCTCGTCAGCCGCACCAATGAGGTATACATATAAATACGACGTCGGCGCATGAGAAAGTTGCAGCGGATATCAGAATAGCATGATGCCTTTCCGCCCACGTTGTCAGTCAATCAACTGCGATATTCGACGGATCACAGAATAGGCACCCGTCCAGTTCTATTACAGCGGGGCCCGGTGAAATCTGTTTCCAGACCCCTATCAGCGATTTGCGAAATTCTGTGCAGAGGATGCTGGTTTTGGAACGACATTATGCCCTGGACACCCTCGGGATGCAAAATAGTCGCGTCGATCCGAATAAGCCCTGTACCGACGGTGCGCGAGAAGTCAAAGGAATGAAACGCAATGCCTAAATTGGATCGACTGTCTCCGCAGTAAACAGTTCAGCAACACGCTTATCGCCGAAGCGTTTTCCCGGGTGCAATATATTCCAACATCAGCGGGTGGTATGTGCCGCTAGTGTTGCCGCGACTTGACTTGAACTGACTTGGACTCGACTTCGGGTGACTTGGCGAGATTTCCGTGAGACTTGACTTATGTCCGAAGTCAAGTCATATTTCGGATTTGACTTGGACTCAGAGTTGACTTGAAGAAGACTCGGCATACTCTTTATGTACATAATGTTAAGTCGGTTAAGAGCTCTAATCTTCTTCCCCCAAAAGACGGTCCAGCATACTGTTGGTGTGATAAAAGAACCTCGTGCAATAGATCAAGGATGCGGAGGTACAAACCAGTGAGAAACTAAGTCTAGTACCTATGCTATATATAATAAAAGGGGGCGGCCCTAGAATGGGCCAGAAGAGCGGAGAGGGGTAAAGGCCGCCACAAACGGCACGTGACACTAATACGCCGTAGCCGATAACCGCCTACAACAACAACTGTCTAATTCTGCCGACTGGGTACTTAAGACTTTGCCAAGCATGTCACTGTTGTCCGGGTCGACTGTCATATCGGTGATCGGAGTCTCCCAATCTTTCATGAAATTTAGTTGGTCCTTCTTACAGCACTTTGCACTGGAGTGTGTGATTGGTTTTTTTTTTCTTGAGTGTGTCCTAGATTCAGGGCCACCCGATTCAGCTCTAGTATTGATCTGCTGATTGCCAGGCCTCAATACATTTTGTATATACCCATTGGTGCACTCTGCCCTACAGCAACCACTCATCCCTCTTGTCCACTCTCCATGACATGCCCAAAGCATTGTCTGACAACTTGAAGGCCTGTATCCCCATCCTTCACACTGGAGGGCTTCAACCAATGCAGATTGCTGAGAAGCTGGGTGTCTCACTCTCAATTGTCCACCTCACCCTTCAGCTTCAGAGCAAGTATGGTGTTCCTTACTGTCTGAGTTGTGTCTGACTGGGGTGGAAGCACATTCTCAGTGCCAGTTCTGTTGAATTTATTTTGACAAGCTGCTAGTTGCTGATAACACATTATACCTTGATGAAATTCAGGAGCAGCTTTTCTCAGTCTGTGGTGTCAAAGTATCCATTTCTACAGTCAAGTGTACCCTTGATCAGATGTGCTTTTCTTGCAAATGAGTTTCCAAGGAAGCTAGGGAACAAAATGGGCTCCTCCGGGCGGCTTTTGTAAACCAAGCAGCTGAGCTCATTCCAAACCCTGATATGCTGCTGTGTGTGGATGAGTCCTCCAAGGATGATCATACAGTGGCTTGGCGATGGGGATATTCACATGTTGGTACACAATGTATTGTCCGTGAACCCTTTGTGTGCAGTAAGCGATTCTCAATCCTTCCAGTCCTTAGTATGGATGGCTACCTCTCATATGATATCTTTGAAGGTTCAGTTATGGGGCAAGCATTTGAGAAATTCCTACGAGAACATGTGGTATGTCAAATAATGATTCATGTCTGGCTGTGGCCATCCTAACAGTTTGGACCAGCTGCCATTGATGTGTCCTACCCAGGGCCATGGAGTGTTCTTCTCCTTGATAACTGCTCAATCCACCATGGTCTTTCTGTCAAGACAATTATTGAGGAAGAAGTGGGTAAAATTTGTCACTTATGCTCCACTCAACTGTTGCTCATTAGGATCTGGTTCTCACAGGGGGCAGGCTCCTATTTCTGCCACCATATTCCCCTGATTTCAATCCAATTGAAGAGTCCTTCTCTTGTGTCAAGGCATGGCTCCACTGTCACTACAATGAAGAAGTTGATAGGCTCAGTCCAATTAGCTTCATACAATGTGCATGTGACACCATAACAGTGGAAAAGGCTCATGGGTGGTTTAGGGATTCAGGGTACACCATGTGATGTAGTTACAAGGAAATTCTACCTATGCTGCTGTGAACACAAAGAGTCCAATAGTGGCCTAAAAACTGATAGGATTGAACCTTCCTGGCTCCATTGTGGTCCAAGAACCATTGGGGTTCTGCATCCTATCAATACACCCTTCCTCGCCCACCTGCTCTTGAAGATTCGTCAAATAGTCAGTATTTTGTTGCATAGAATGGGCTGTCCCACCCTCCCCATCACCCCATGTCTGATTTTCCTGATCATACTGATACCATAGAGTATAACCACCACCTTCAGGATATATGTGCTCACACCATCTCCAGCCATCATTGGCAGGCTCCGGGAGGGGGTGCTTTTGGCCCACAGAGAATTCGATACTGCTATCACCATGAGTCTGAAGGTTTGATGGTGAAGGTGGCAAAGGATTGGGGATGGGTAAAGAGGTGGAAAAGATGGGATTGACATGGGTGGATATGGGAGGACTGGTGATGGACATGTTTGTACTTCCTGTTCCAGTATTCACAATTGTAATAGGATTGGAATTCATAGAACTGGTTGTATTTGTATTTGCCGCAGGTGATGGCAACGAATGAATGGATGAGGGAAAGGTTCGAACGGGTGGGTCATGAGCAAGCCATGCAGGGAGATTGGCATCTGAGTCCTGGCGATGATGATTCAGCCTTGAGGCTTTAGAAAGCCACAGCCTGTGCTTCCAGTACCCAGCACAAGCCTTATGGAAGTGAGGGACAGTGGATACCTTGAGAAATGGTATACATTCACACAGATCCTTGTTTGAGAGGTCAGGGACTGTATCATCTGGATACAGCTCCTGCTCAATCATGGTATCATGAAATGATGAATAATTCCCCTGATTGTTCTCACAACACCAGGCGATAAACAGGTCAATATCTTCAATATTTCCAGCTGCAGTCCTCACACCTGGGGATGAGAGGTGCTCAGAGGCATTCAGATTGTGTTGGACTGGCAGCTGGGTATCAGGTTGCTTCAGTGTTACAGGAGGCATTGGGAGAGCCATAGTCATATGAGGGGTATCACATTTTATAACAGCTGTCAGAAGCTCCAGAAACTGCGATGTCACAATACCACCACTGGCACTTTCTGCTTGTTCCAACTGAGTATTCCAGTGATGGTGGGAAGCGAGATCGAAATATTTCACATTCAGTGGATTTTCAACTGATGCTGTATCTTCATACTGATGGATATTGATTATATGGGGGGTGCCATGATCAAACTAATCACTCACTATTGCTCTGGCCCATATACCAAATGCTGCGACATTGAGTCGGATGCTGTAGTCATCCATATGGCACCTATAGCACCAATCACCAAGGTGAAGCAAGCATTTCCATCAGGCTTTCAGTGCAATGGTGTGTTTTGCCTGGGTGGCTTCAAGTGGGGTTAAATCCTGTACATTCGGAGCCTCAATACTGAGTAAGTGCTGGCTGCAGCTTTGTAGTTGAGTAACAAAAATATTACCTGTGAGGCCATAGCATACCCAGCTCCACCACTGTTGATGGCTGGGGGATTCGTATCCACATTGATATCGGACTATGGTTACCCATTGAGCCAGATGAAAGTAATAAGGGCTTTATCTGAGACTCACTGATACATGAAACACTGCTAGGTTGGTGTCTTTGACTTTGATGCATACAATTGTTGTGCAGTGACTCTCAATCCCTTGTTTCATACTGTTATATTCCTCTTTGGTTTCAACAGACGTTCCTAATCTCTCCCTTGAAAACCACGCCAATTAGTACTGATGAGTCCAATGCATATTTTGGAAAACTCACACCCTGCCATCAACCTGCCATTTGAACATCACATTTGAACCTCATATGGCCTTGTATGGCCCATCAAAGCATGGCCCCAAAGCATGGAGCCCACATTTCCAGAATTCATAGAGGGATGAGTCCAAGCTCTCAAAGTTGAAGTCAAAGGCTTTCTGAAGACTTTCCTTGGTGATTTTTGGAGCCAGGGCTTTTCTCCCCGGAGCAGAGGGCTGGACTTGGATAACCTTAGTTTCCTGAAGACATATAATCACTGTGACAAGGAAAGGTTCCTTGTCCACTGAACTTTGAGACTGTTCTTGTGACATGTAGGCAGGAATCAGGACAGAAAATTGCATGCAGCAGAAAACCATCAGTACCTGCAGTTGTCGGACAGCTAATTCAAATTTCTGAATCAGGTGGCTCTGAATCTAGGACATGCTCAAGAAAAAAAAACCAATTGCACACTCCAGTGCAAAGTGCTGTAAGCCAAAATTTAAGCATTTGAAGAGCCTCCATAATGTTGGGCTTCAGGCAGTTTCATCTTTTTGTCATGGTTTCTGAGCTTGAAGAAAAGACCCACTCACATGGAATGGATGATGCTTGAATAGGTAGATAATCTAATGCCATTTGGAACCATGTTGGGTAGGTATGCTCATGTTCCTATACAGATGAGTGCTCAAAATATATTTGGATAATAGAACCAAAAGTTGAATGAAAAGGGCAGACCTGCCAGAATGTAAGGATGGGTTGCATGGCTTGAATCCAAGGTGTCAAACTACTGATATACACAGAGTACTCATCATCCACACTGATTTCTTCACCGTCAAGGTCATCATCCATGTCAATAAGACCAAGCTTTACATGGGCAGAGTCAGAAAGCTTGGTGAGTGGTGTTGTGCCCAAATTCATAGGGCTATCCACTCAATACTTTTGAAGCTAGATTGTACCACAGGTAAGAGCCACCACCGATGTTGTGCTTACCTCATCCTTGATCCATATCTCGGCCATTTCTTGTTCTATTGGGGACCAATGCTTTTGTATGAATGGTAGTTTGATGGTTGGATTGAGAACTAAGAGGATATAGATGGACATAAGCTTGATGGTCAGTGGAATGTGAAGATTTACTTACCTAAGGCTATCACATAAGCACATGTCCTTCCTGCCTTCTCATGGTACTTATCCAACCATTCCATTCCTCCTAATATGTGTTTTCCATGTCAGGGTGTTTTCCTGCATGGTCCTCCCAGCGATCTTGAAGGCATTGGAAGGTGGGTAAGGCACTACTGAGGGTAGGGGTGGCCTCGCCTGGTCATTAGGTGCTGGAACAAGTGTGGATACTATTCCAAAGCAGTGAGACAATTGGTATGTGGTACGGATAGGCCATGGAATGGTCAGGGGACACTGACATACATCTAAGATATCCAGAATCTTCTGGGCCATGGTCCACTGCTCATTGGTCAAGTTCTTGCTCTGTATTTCACGATATTTTTTCTGTATCATCATGGCCTCGATGGCCTCAAAAAAAAATCAGTATTAGACTGTCCTTTTGAAAAGGAGCACTTACTGGCTGTGTGGGTATTGTTGTTCTTAACATACCATGTGCTGAGTCCCACCTTGTCTCAACCTCTTGAAGCAATTCTACTTCAGGGACAGGTGGCTGGAATAGTTTTGAGGCATTTCCTTGTCATACAGTATCCAGGAATGCCACACAATGGTCACTGGATGTTCGGATTGCATTAACAAGTCCATGCAGCTGGGCCATGATGTCACCCTCAGGTGCCATCTTCAGGAGCGCATGAGTACATGTTGAACAGCAATATTAATGACATGGGCAAAGCATCTAGTCACCATGACATGTAGCAGTAAGGAATGGTTTGGTGCAAACCAGATGAGTTCCATGCACTGGACTCTATTATTTTCTGAAGAGAACATGACACCCACCCCACTCAATACCTTTTCAAGCTCAACCATGAAGGTATTATTGTTTGATGCATTATTGAGTGTCCACCAACTGATCTTGAAATACTAGATATCAGCCAATGGAGTGGGTGGATCATACTCTAAGTTCACCTTGTTTATTATGTGAGCACATTTGAGCATTTTCATCACAGCAGTACATAGAGATTTTCCATCATGGCTTCCCAGATAGTGGAAGGCTATGAGATCAGCTCGAAGAGCTAGTGTACAGTCTTCTTGGTGTTGTATCCAATGAGCAGTGATAGCTAAGAAAGGGCGAAGTCAGCTGTCCATCCATATGTCAGCAATAAATGATATTTTCCCTAAACTGGTCTTAAGTGATAATAAGTAGGGGCATGTGGTGATATAAATAGTTGGTTTGATTCCTACTGCCATCTTGCATTTCAGCCTTGAAAATTCTTCACTCCACATCTTGACAATGATGTTTTGGATGGTTGTATGGTGGGGTATATCTTTGTCAGCAAGACTCTGCATTCACATACAGGAGGAGCTCTCGAAACTTGGGACATTCAACTACATTTAGAGACTCAAAATAGGAGCTGTGTTAAATTGGATATACATTAATTTTGAGTCACTGACACACTTGATCATCTGCTGCTATCCAATGGACAAGATGCTGAATGAGTCCTTCCATTGTGAATGCACCCCTTCTGTTAGGGCCCTTCACCAGTTTCTGTTTTTCACAGAGAGATTGAATCCCAATCTTCCAGCCATGTGTTGGTAATCAAGACTTGTGGACATCTTCCGTATATAGTAATTACCCCTATTTCCTTTCCTGTCCTCACTGTGACTATAGTATAGTTTCTTCAGTAACATCTGACTCTCCTCAGTTCTCCATAATGAGACTGAGGTGAGCTGTGCTTCTCCATACATTCCCTTACATATTCTCATTCCACTTTCCCTAGTCATATACCTAGGTAAACCTTCCTTAATAGAATATCAGTTCTCCATAACAAGACTGAGTCATATACCTAGTCTCACCACAGGTTATGGGCCCATCGACCCCATCTTCTAGTACTGCCATGCCCACTACTGTTCCCTCATCTGCCCTTCCTACTCCATCTACTACTATGGCAACTTCTGCAGATCCAACCAGATGCTTATTCACATCAATCCAAAGCTTGCTAATGATGGCAGAAATCTATAACAGAATGGACTTAGGTCAATGATTACCTCATCTTTGGAGTTTCAATTCTGCTTAGCTCATCTGCAGAGTTTGAACTGGGCAGTGAGCTGGCACATCCCATGTGATGAGAGAGCCAAGGTGCCAAAAACAAACACCCTCACTCAGGTTTGAACATGGGACCTCTCAATACCATTACAGCAGCAGTCTACCTTAAGCAATAAGACTAAGGAGATTGCATCTTTACTTGATAATTAGAACCCTATGTACTGGCACTTCTAAGTGCTATGGAGGGAGTGTAATCAATCCACTTGCCCTGGGGGTTGTTAAGGGAGGGGATTATTACCTTCAGAGGGGGGGGGTCTAATTCCAAGGGGGGTTTGTTAGGGGAGGTTGGTAATTCCAGAGGGGGGGGTATTACCAGCAAGGGAGGGGGGTGTCACCAATAAGGGGGGGGGGTATTACCAGCAAGGGAGGGGGGTGTCACCAATAAGGGGGGGGGGGTATTACCAGCAAGGGAGGGGGGAGTGTTACCAATAAGGGGGGGGGGATAACCAACAAGGGAAGGGGGAGTGTTATCAATAAAGGGGGGGGGTATTACCAGCAAGGGAGAGGGGTGTTACCAGCAAGGGGGGGGTTGTTGCCAGCAGGGGTGGGTTGTATTAGCAAGGAGGGGGGAGCAGGGGGGAGCACTGGATGAGAATATGGGCATATTCTGTAGAGTGCATATGGGGCATTGTCTTGATTCCACAGCTGAATTTGACATCCTCAGAAACAAGTGTATTGGCCCCAGAGTCCCAAATGCTATTCTAATATGAATTTCCATTTAAAGTTCCTTGATGAAATGCATTTCAATTTGGCATAATCAATGTGGTTATCTCATGAAAATACAGATTATATCATTTTTTAAATCCAGGCATACAGACTTATGGCTGTTAGTGAGAGAAAAACTTAATAGGGGGGTCAGGGGATCCTGAGCTATATACTGTACATCATGTGGATTACATAATCAAGATGAGACTGATCCAATCCCAACAGCAGAGGACAGGTCTCAATCAGAATAGAAAAAAAGTCCACCAGGAACAAATGAAAAAAAAGAGTAGCAGGGTTGGTTACATAAGGGATATCTGTACTACAAAGGAATGGAGGGTGTGCATGTGATAGGTGAAGATGGGGTGTAACAGCATCATGGGTTATGGATTACAGTCATGGGTTTGGGTTATGGGTGCAGGTCAGCCACAATACAGTCAGGTAACTTTTTCAGGGTACAGGTATGGTTTCAGTTTCAGTTGCAGGTTAGCCACAGGGGCCATGGTTGCAGGTTATAGCTTCAAGTCAATACAGGCTATACTTTCAGATACAGTGTCATGGGGTTGAATATGAGTTTGGGTTTGGTCATGTGATGAATCCACACACATGGTGGGATTCATGGACACAAGGAGGGTGGTGCATGCAGCATGGGGACATTAGAGCCAGGGAGACAGGAACACCACTTCACTGTGGGTTAATCTCCAGGTATCACAGAGCTTAATTGGGGCCCATAGCCTGTTGGCAAAAGAAAAACTTGATAGGAGATCAAGAATTCCCAAGCTATATACATCATGTGGATTATGTAATAAAAACAACATTGATCTGATCCTCTCATACTAACAATGGCAGGCTCAAAGCCAGCACCATAGGCTCACAACAGCCACCTAAGGCAAGAGTACAAGCTGGCATGCACAGGTGACAGCCTTTACTTGTTTTATGCTGTGGAAGTATCATGTAAGAGAGATTCTTGAAGCATGTCACCTACTTGATTACGTCACTGGCAACAGTATACAAACTGAAACCAGCACTGGCAATGCAAACCATGGTGACTGGATTACCAGGAACCATGAAGTGCAACAGCAGATTACACTTACACTGGGGGATGACCCACTTCTTGGTGTCATGCACCTAGACAATGCTGTGGCTATCTGGGATGCCCTCTGTACACACTATGAAGGGACCAGAGTACAAGCCATCTCATATCTAATGAGTAAAATTTGGTGTGAGCAATTTAATGATACCTTGGACTTGCAAACACAGATAAATGAACTGCATGTGAGTGCCCTTAAGCTCAAAAACCTTGGATTCGACCTCCCTGACAACATTCTTGCCATCACTATTCTCCTTTCACTACCACCCTCATATGCCAATCTCCAAACATCAATTGGAGTAGCAGGTGATGACAAGCTCAGCTCACATAAGGTCACAACCTTAATCCTTGCTGAACAACAATGTAGGCATGAAACTGGCAAGGCAGCTTTTTGGGCACATGCCACAAAATCTAACAGTGGAAAGGATGCAAAGGATGGTAAAAAGTACAAGAAGTGCACAAACTGCAAATGGCTTGGACATACTGTTGAGAGATGTTACTCAAAAGGTGGTGGAATGGAGGGACAGGGTCCTCTGAAACAAGACAATAAATGTGCCAACAAAGCCAAAGTAGCCAAGACATCCAACCAATCAAATACAACCAACTTGAAACCAATTGCACTGTTTATGGTGAGTGTGGATGATGATGACAACAAAAGCAAAAGCAACAATGAACATGTTGAACTACATGTTGCTAATTGACTTGTAAAGCCTAGGTATTGTCAAGGGTGGATCATGGATTCTGGTGCATCAATGCACATGTCTTCACACCATGACTGGTTTACAACCTACTGGAAAATCCATCCACCATGCCACATCTGGCTAGGTGACCACCACTATATAGAAGCAGTGGGCAAAGGTCATATTATGGTGGAGATGGCTGTTGGTAATGGGAGAACCATTCCTGGAGCATTCCAATCTGTCTTACACATCCCCTGACCTAAACAGGAATTTACTCTCTGTGTGGCAACTTGGCTGCTCTGGGTGCTTGACCCAATTCACTGCGAATGAGTGCATCATCTGAGACTCAAAGAATGAGGTTGTAGGGCTTGCCCCTATTGACAGAAACCTATATACACTGCAAGTCTCAGTCTATGCTGAGGAAAGAGCATGTATCAGTACTGTCAACACCTCAAGTCAGTATGGACTTGCTATAGGATCTCTATCTTCACATGCATCCATTGAAATCTGGCATCATCAACTTGGACACATCCATTACAACTCCATCTGCCACATGGTTAATAAGGACTTAGTCAAAGGAATGGAGATTCCCTCTGACTCAAAGGAACCTTCAGCCATCTGTAGCCCTTGTGTTGAGGGTAAACACACTCAGACACCTATTCCAAAGGAAACATCAATGTGTGCTGACACAGTACTTGGCCATGTATTTTCAGACATCTGGGGATCAGCCCTGATACTCACACCATTGAACAAACAATATTATGCACTATTCATTGATGACAAGTCTTGCCGAATTAGTGTTTCACTTATTAAGCACAAGAGCGACACATTTGCAGAATATAAATTGTTTGTTGCGCATGCCAAAAATGAAACCAGACAACATGTCATAGCCCTATGCACTGATGGTGGGGGGAGTATAGTTCAAAAGAGTTTCAAGCTTATCTCAAAGAGAAGGGACAAAAGCATGAACTCATGAATCCTGATACCCCTCCCAAGAATGGTGTTGCTGAACATGCAAATGGATATATCATGGGACATGCTTGGTCCCTACTCCAAGATGCTGGACTCTTGAAGGCCTTTTGGGGCCACACAGTCCAACACACAGTACATATTCATAATATAACACCATCACGAGCTTTGCCCAGTAGTATCACCCCTCATGAGGCCTATTTTGGCCAGAAACTGACTCTATCGCTACTTCATGTATTTGGGTGCAAAGCCCATGTCCAAATTCCTGTGAAACATCATGACAAATTAGGTGCATGTAGTATGGAATGCATTTACTTGGGGTATTTGGAATCCAAGAAAGCCTACCAAGCTTACCACCGCCAATCTAAACACTTCTTTGAATCTCGCGATGTGATATTTGATGAGGGAATGGGAGTAACGGAACATGTCAAAATTGAAGTTGGATCTTCAGTTGAAGGGGGGGAGAATAACATGCATGAGGATAATGATCAGAAGACAAATCCTGTTGATAAAGTCACTGACTCACCAGCACTCAAATCCTCAACTGCTGCTCCACCATCCCAACCATCCACACACTTGTTACCTAACAAAGAACCAGTACTCTGTTGATCAGGATGCATGGTAATCAAACCTATGCATGTCAGGGCGACACTGCCATTGAAGCCACAAACAGAAAGAGGAAAGAGATTAATTAACCACACACTATCAGCAGTGGGAATCCTGAGAGATCGAAACTGGTGATCCCCCAACTGCAAAGGGCTATAAATACTATTTCCTGCACACAGCCACCAGCCTTCCAGAGCCTTCCACCATCTTCCATAACCTTCTGGATCCTCCTAGAATGCCAGCTCATCATCATCTGGATCCTCCTAGAATGCAGCTCCACAGCCATCAGTCAGCCTCCACAGCCACCATCACTAAGCCTCACTAAGCTGATGCAGCCATGTTATGAATCCTGTGCACACCTCCACATGGCTATGCCCCAACTTCCATATGTATCCCCCTTAGCATATGTACTTCCAAGGCAGTGTATGCCTGGGTACTCCAAAGGTGTCCAAAGTGTTGAAGGGCTGTAATGATGTGGATGGAGTATGGATTGGGATGGGTGGTGTGGATTCAGGGACTGGGGGCAGAGGAGGAGGGGGAGTCTGGATTGGCAACTCCATGGACTCACATGGGGAGTGAGGGAATGACAGGTGCTGACAAGGGTGCCAATGCTGCCACTGGTTGACTACCCAGCCCATAGCCCACTGGTTGAGGCCCAATAGAATGAGGGCAATAATAATAAGAGAAATGCCAATAATGGCAAGGATGACAATAACCCCCTTAGTGAATGGAGGGAGAGAGGAGACAAGAGCATTTGAGGAAGTAGGCGCCATATGATAGAGTTGATGAAGAATGATACTCCAATGGGTAAGTCCTTAAGCAGAAGCAAATGTCAATTTGATCCTGACAATGCATGATGACGAAAACCTGAAACTCACCCTTACCTCATATAGTCATTCCAATTCAATGCTGAAGAGCTCAAATCCTATGGATGCTGTTTCAGTGGGCAATGAACATGCTAAATTGGCCATGCCACATGAACCTTTGAGTTACAAGCAGGCCATGGCATTGTCCGAAGCATACCATTGGATGGAAGCATGCATCTATGAAATGGATGCCCTGGCCAAGAGTAAAACTTTTGAGTGGGTAGAGAAACCTGCAGACTGACAGATTGTTGGCAGTCAGTGTGTAGGGGTTTCTTCTATATAGGATGTGAGAAACCTAAGGGAGGATTTGAGTTTAGAGCTCAAAACCTTGCCTTAATATGCCAAGGTGAGACAGGTACTTCCCTTCCAATATAGATGGGAATGCCTGTAAGCTTTTTAGAACAGTACTAGGATAGAAAGCTATCTGTACTAGCAATAAGAGTGTTGAGACTGACTGTCTCAGGATTAGTCAAATGGGTAGGGCTCAGAAGAGGGGATTATACTGTCCACAAGCAGTTGCTGGTTGGTAGATGAGAGGAGCTGCCAGTCCTCAAGATGGGTATGAGTCAGAAACTGAGGGGTTTGGCTATCCTCAGATTTTCAGGTAGGTGTCAGGTGTCTCAGAATTCAGTCTTTCTTGTGCCAGCTGGTTGTTAAGCTGAGTCCACAGAAATCTTACAAGGTCTAGGTGTTGACCAGGGAATACCTTCACACAGCTTCACAAAGCACTGTCTGGCTTGTAGTGGTAAGAGGGAAAGAATTATTATTATTGGGGGTGTAATGTACAGGCTTTTATATGCTGGCCCAGAACTCCTGAGTAGCACATGGTATGGATTTTTATTTTTAGATGGGCTCTGGATCTGGCTGGCCTCTTCCTATTATGGAAGGCTCCACCCAGCCTGGAAGGTCCTTGATCTATTTATGAGATTTGCTAGGGAGTCTAGGCAATGACATGATTCAGGTGACATAATTTTCATTAGTAAATGACTTGTCAGTTCTTAGTCATCCCGGTTTCTGTCCATTGTCCAACTCCAAGTCTGCTTGTGTATATAGGTAGCTTAGCTGAGGACCTAAGGTTCAAATAATGAAAATTAGGCATTTTCTTACCCTAAGTTTCCTACCCTTCTACACAGTGGGTATTCAAAATTAAACAAGACTCCAGTGGCAACATCACCAGCTATCAAGCTCATGTAGTAGCAAAGGGCTATACTGAAGTTCCCAGAGTAGACTTCTTCGAGACATATGCCCCAATGATCTGGAAACAGTCCTTCCTAGTAATCCTCACACTTGCCACCAAACATGACCTTGAACTTGTTCATTTCGATGTAAAATCAGCCTTTCTCAACCCCATACTTAAAGAACTCATCTACATGGACACTCCCAATGGCTTCACTCCACCAAAGCCTGGCATGGTTTGGCAGTTACTGCATAGCCTCTATGGACTTAAATAAGCTGCATGTGAATGGTACCTAGAGATGAGAAATGAATTTGGAAAAGTCAGGTGGAAAAGGACAGAATCTGATTATGCTGTCTTCACTCAGTGTGATAAGCACAGACTTGCAATACTCAGAGCCCACATCAATGATATCATGCTTGCCATCCCAAAACCCTCACTTCCTACATGCAAAGACAACCTCCTTGGAACCTTTGACATGCACTATATGGGAGACCTCCATTGGTACACTGGTATCAAGATTGTACATGATTGAAATCAACACACCATCACAATCTTGCAGGACTCCTACACCCACGACATACTTGAGCATTTCAGTATGGCTGATGCATGACCCATGACTACTCCAATGGCTACAAAATTGAAACTCAAGAAATTAGACATACCTATGACTGATGTCCAATTCTATCAGTCAATGCTTGGCTTGGTTATGTATGCAATGATTGGTACTCGACCCAACCTTGCTTTTGCTGTTGGCTATCTCAGTTGACATGCATCTACCCCCGGACCTGAACATTTGACTGCCCTTAAACAGATCTACTGTTACCTTGTCAAGACTGCCGGAGTGAGCCTAACCTTTGATGGCTCAAAGTCAGACACACTGTGTGGATTCACTGACTCAGATTGGGCAGGAGACCCTGCAGATTGCCATTCAATCACAGGAACTCTGTGGCTGCTCTGTGGTGCTCCCGTTGGCTGGACTTCCCACAAACAGTCAAGTGTCATTATTTCGAGTACCAAAGCAGAGTACATTGCAGCGACACAAGGCACACATGATGCAATCTGGTTCCACAATCTCCTCAGTGACTTGGGCCACCCAATGACAAGCCTGACTACCATCCATATCAATAATCAGTTGGCAATTGCCATTGCACAGAATGAAAGATTCTCGGAGCAGATGAAGCATTTCAAAGTCGGCCATCACTTTGTTTGCAAAAAGCTTGAGGACAGAATTATTTCCCTTGAGTACATCCCCACAGATAAACAGCCAGCAGACATTCTCACTAAGCCTCTTGCTGCCAACAAATTCTATACATTCATGGACATGATGGGTTTCAATGGAATCCACTAGCCTTGAGTGGGTGTGTCAGTAATCAAGACTCACAGACATCTTCCATATATAGTAATTACCCCTATTTCCTTTCCTATCCTCACTGCAACTATAGTATAGTTTCTTGGTAACATCTGACTCTCCTCAGTTCTCCATAATGAGACTGAGGTGAGCTGTGCTTCTCCATACATTCCCTTACATATTCTCATTCCACTTTCCCTAGTCATATACCTAGGTAAACCTTCCTTAATAGAATATCAGTTCTCCATAATGAGACTGAGTCATATACCTAGTCTTGTGACACCATGTGTCTGGCATGCCTCCAGATACTCATCCACATGGTATTTCTCAATGTGAGTACGGAGTGTCCCTGTGCCTGAATTCTGATAAACCCAAGTACAGCCATCATCAGGCTTCATGCCATTTGATTGTGAAAAGAGAGATCTGTTGAACAATCAAGATTTTTTGTATTCCTAGAATTGAAGGGGACAGATGCACTTGCAAGATTTACACTTTGCCCCCCTCAACCTCCCTTCTTGGATTCATATCTTTCAAAAAAATGATCAATGTCAGTAGTCTTAGGGGTACCCCTTTTCAGCTTTTTTGTGAGGGAGCGAATGATGAGTGAATTCCAAATGGCTTGAGGTGAGGAAGTGCTTGGCTGATGTTGGCGATGTCATGATGGCACAGGTGTTTTGAGTTGTGGGGGCATTAGGGGTGTTCATGGTAGCAAAACTGGAGCAAAAGTGTGACACAACTGAAAAATCAAAACTGGAAAAGACTTGGCAAAACTGGGCAAAACTGGAACAAATGTGCAGTTTTGCTCCAGTTTCTTGAAGCAGCTCCAGAGGTCCAAGTGGCGGAAAACTGGAACAAAACTGGGCTTCACCCAGTTCTGTGAAGTACAGCCACTTCTGGAGGACCATTATCAAATCTGGTGTATTGCTGCAAAAACAAAACTGGCACTTGTGTCACACTTTTGCTTTCAGTTTTTCTCTAGTTTTCTCTACCATGAAGCCCCCTATTACAACTTCATGCTCAGTTTCGGCAGTTCTGGGTACATCTAGCAACTCCCCAAGATCATGCCCAGGTACACCCAATGGCATGGCTGTCTTTGCTGTTGCTGATGCAAGCTCTAGATTCAGCTGAGGATCGATACAGAGAGCCTTGTGGGTGCCAGATTGAGTCTCATCACTTGAGCACTTCCTGGAGGTTGACATAGGATGGGGGAAAAGACATGGAATTCGGATTGTATTCATTTTTTTTTCGGTGATTTACCGCCTGCCAATGGGAGTCCTTAATACTCTATCTGTGTGGCACACAGGATAGTGTTCTTCAAGGATTATATCTATGTACATATTGGTTTACCTAACTACACCCAAGTCGAACTCAAGCCCCAGTCAAGTCAAGTCAAGCCCAAAGATTGGTAATCAAAGGATTTGACTCGACCCAAAGCGGACTGACTCCGGACTTAAGCCGACTTCATCCCCACGAGAGACAGTCCCGCGACGTGTTTTGCCTGGGTCCCGGAGACGGTCTTGGAGTCACGTGATTGGACTGGGGGGTCCTCGTCGCTATGGGAATGAATGAACACTATCGCTGATGGTTATTCTTACGGTGTTTTTCTGGGCTCCCCCGAATCAAGCAAGGAAGCAAGAGTATATATATATATATATATGTGTGCATGTGTGTGTGTGCGATTTTTCTGTTTTATTTTTTATTATGGGGTGGAAAAACAAAAGCAAAGACAAGAAAAAAAAAAAAAAACCCCCCCGTCCCAATGCCACTGTCAGTGACAGTTGCATGTTCGCTTGCAGGTACGGCAGTGATCCTTGATGGGAGGCACAGGATGTAGGAACATCTCACGTGTGCGAGAGGGGTCATCGCTCCAGGAGATAAGATATTTGAATACTGAACCAGGATTGTCGTAGGAATAGGTCCAGCCACCCCATTCGCAAACATCCTGGATGGACCATCGTTCACGCTGATGTAAGTATTGGCAGCCACCACATCGGAAGGAGTGGGTGCCATATGGCTGTGGGTCAATGCCAACGTCCATCAAATTATGGCGGAAGAGTTCCAGGAAGTGGGTCTGAGTCTACGGAAGAGCAAATACACATGTAAGTCTGGCCCACATGGGTGTCCACCAGCCCTGTTGGATTTGAGAGTTACTTACCAATGTGTGCGAGTCACACCTACGACCGTGAGCACGGATGGCTGGGAAGAGTGGACCTCACATAATAGGCACGACAGAGATCCACCATGTGTAAGCATAAAGGGGACAAATGTGCGGGGTATCGGGTTGTGGGTACAAGAAGAATGGCTGGATGTCTGAACAGTCAGGTCAGTTTGCAATCATCCGTCCCCCCTCAATTTGATTTCAGAAATGGCCACCTCACCTCCATACTGATTCGTCTTCCTGAATGGCAACATGAGCTTGAGAGCAAGGGCTTTGATGCCCTGCTCACCCTTGATGAATTCCAAACTCACCTCCGAGCATTGGATCCGCAATGCCTCGTCGTACCGAAGGAGGCACCAGAAGGATAGAACATAGAGGAGATGGAGCATAATTCGAGTGTTTGAATCCCCCCATGATGCCAGCCTGGGCTGTTTCTGGCTAGCTGGAGTGAGTGTGCTTGCAGCCGCTTCAGCATCAATGAAGGATTTGTTGAAATGGAAAAGTTTCTTGATGACTTCATCTGTGATCACTCGCGCACTCGTCACCTGCTCACCAGATCGTGCCTATTGGGATTGGGGCATTGGAGGTGTTTCAGTCTCTCTACAGACAGAGTTCGGAACGAGTAAAGGCTGTCACCCATGCATGCCAGCTTGTACTCTTGCCTTAGGTGGCTGCTTTGTCCATACATGGCTGGTACTCTTGCCTTAGGTGGCTGCTTTGTCCATACATGACTTGTACTCTTGCCTTAGCTGGCTGCTTTGTCCATACATGGCTTGTACCTTGCCTGAGGGCCTGTTTGGATACCCCAGAAACATTTCAAAGAAACACATTTCTCAATATAAAAATGGCAAAATGACCCAAAATGTTTCGCCATTTTTATATTGAGAAACACATTTCTTTGAAATGTTTCTGGGGTATCCAAACAGGCCCTTAGGTGGCTGCTGTGAGCCTATGGTGCCAGCTTTGAGCCTGCCATTGTTAGTATGAGAGGATTGGATCAATCTTGTTTTTATTACATAATCCACATGATGTATATAGCTTGGGAATTCCTGATCTCCTATCAAGTTTTCCTTTTGCCAAGGCTGTGGGCCCCAATTAAGCTCTGTGATACCTGGAGATTAACCCACAGTGAAGTGGTGTTCCTGTCTCCCTGGCTCTAATGTCCCCATGCTGCATGCACCACCCTCCTTGTGTCCATGAATCCCACCATGTGTGTGGATTCATCACATGACCAAACCCAAACTCATATTCAACCCCATGACACTGTATCTGAAAGTATAGCCTGTATTGACTTGAAGCTGTAACCTGCAACCATGGCCCTGTGGTTAACCTGCAACTGAAACTGAAACCATACCTGTACCCTGAAAAAGTTACCTGACTGTATTGTGGCTGACCTGCACCCATAACCCATGATGCTGTTACACCTGATCTTCACCTATCACATGCACACCCTCCATTCCTTTGTACTGCCAGTGCAGATATCCCTTATGTAACCAACCCTGCCACTCTTTTTTTTCATTTATTTTTTCATTTATTCCTGGTGGACTTTTTTTTCCTATTCTGATTGAGACCTGTCCTCTGCTGTTGGGATTGGATCAGTCTCATCTTGATTATATAATCCACATGATGTACAGTATATAGCTCAGGATCCCCTGACCCCCCTATTAAGTTTTTCTCTCACTAACAGCCATAAGTCTGTACCTGCATTTAAAAAATGATATAATCTGTATTTTCATGAGATACACAAATTGATTATGCCAAATTGAAATGCATTTCATCAAGGTATTTTAAATGGAATTCATATTAGAATAGCATTTGGGACTCTGGGGCAATACCACTTGTTTCTGAGGATGTCAAATTAGATGTGGATCAGACAATGCTCCCCATATGCACTCTACAGAATATGCTCATATTCTCATCAGTGCCCCCCCTGCTCCCCCCCCCCTCCTTGCTAATACAACCCACCCCCCCTGCTGGCAACAACCCCCTCTTCCTGGTAACACCCCTCCCTTGCTGGTAATACCCCCCCCCCCTTATTGGTAAACACCCCATTCCCTTGCTGGTTAGCTGGTTATACCCTCCCCCTTATTGGTAAACTCCCCCTCCCCTTTGGTTATGCCCCCCCCCCTTATTGGTAGCACTCCACCCTTTATTGGTAACACTCCCCCTCCCCTTGCTGGTTATACCCCCCCCTTTATTGGTAACACTCCCCCTCCCCTTGCTGGTTATACCCCCCCCTTATTGGTAACACCCCCCTTCCCTTTCTGGTAATACCCCCACCCCCCCCTTATTGGTAACACCCCCTCCCTTGCTGGTAACACCCCCTCCCTTGCTGGTAATACCCCCCCCTATTGGTAACACCCCCCTCCCTTGCTGGTAATACCCCCCTCCCTTGCTGGTAATACCCCCCCCTATTGGTAACACCCCCTCCCTTGCTGGTAATACCCCCCCCTATTGGTAACACCCCCCTCCCTTGCTGGTAATACCCCCCCCACCCTATTGGTAACACCCCCCTCCCTTGCTGGTAATACCCCCCCTATTGGTAACACCCCCCTCCCTTGCTGGTAATACCCCCCCCCACCCTATTGGTAACACCTCCCCCCTTGCTGGTAACACCCCCCCCCCCCCCTTATTGGTAACACCCCCCCCCCTTATTGGTAACACCCCCCCCCCTTATTGGTAACACCCCCCCCCTTATTGGTAACACCCCCCCCCTTATTGGTAACACCCCCCCCCCTTATTTGTACACCCCCCCCCTTATTGGGTAACAAACCCCCCCTTCCCTTGCTGGTAATACCCCCCACCCCCCCTTATTGGTGACACCCCCTCCTTGCCACCTCCCCTCCCTTGCCCACCTCCCTGCTGTAACAACCCCCTTACTGGGTAACACCACCCTTCCCTTGCTGTAATACCCCCCACCCCCCTTATTGGTAACAACCCCCTTCCCTTGCCCACCCCTTATGGGTTCACCCCCCCTTCCTTGCTGGTAAATACCCCACCTTGCTGGTAATTACCCCCCTTGCTGGTAATACCCCCCCTGGGCTGGTAATACCCCTCTGGAGTTACCAACTCCCCTAACAAACCCCCCTTGCAAATTAACCCCCCTTGAAGGTAATAATTCCCTTCCCCCACATTTACAAACACCCCCCCGGACAAGTGGAATGATTACATCTTGTACCACTTGAAGTGCAGTCATAGGTTCTAATTCCAAAGTAAATTATGTAGTCTCCTTAGTCTTATTGCTTAAGGCAGATTGCTGCTGTAATGGCATTGAAAGGTTCCATGTTCAAACCTGAGTGAGGGTATTTGTTTTTTGGCACCTCAGCTCTCATCACTGGGATGCACCGGCTCACTGCCCAGTTCAAACTCCACAGATGAACTAAGCAAAATTGAAACTCCAAAGATGAGGTAATCCTCGACCTAAGTCCATTCTGTTATAGATTCCTGGAGTTGCTCCCAGGGACCTAGGTACATACCTTCCTTTGTCTGAGGCTGACCATATAGGTGGCCAATGAGGGTGCCATGGATGGGTTCCCTGTTGTGTGATCACCTTCAATCCTCCATGGTTGAGCCCTGAGTCCAAGGTCCTGCCCATATTTGTGGCTAATGGCGGCCCTTATTTTCTGGGCATGTCCATAGGTGCTGTGTGGTTCATTGACTGTGCGTTGCTTGTTTGTTTCAATATCAATCTCATCACACCTTGGGAAATTGATTGGGGTAAGAGGCTCATGCTACCACAGTTCGGGAGATGGACACTTGACTCACACTGAGGCAATATGGATTGCAAACCATAATGGTGCATCAGCTGGAAGGGAAGAGCCCACGAGCTCACTCTCAGCCTTGATGAATCCACGGTCTGTACATGAGCACACGATATCACTCCATAGCCTAATCAGGAAATTATGCATTTAAGTGGCCGAAATTATCACATATATATGCTCACCTTCGATAACCTTTCAGAGTGTTCGGAATGACAACGCCCTGGGATGCACTCTTGATGTTGTCTCAGAGCGCCGATATAGCTGTAACATTTGACTCCTCCGCAGGTGGGTCAGACACATAGTGATCATCACCAGAACTGACATTGGCCACTGTGGCATTGAAGGCATCGCCCTTGGCCTCCAGATCATCAGCAATATGAGATGCTAGCACACCTGTTGAGAGCGCAAGAATTGCTTGGAGGGCTGTTCCGGGGGGACAGGACTGGGCGGACTCAGCCATTGCTGTAGTTAGGAGGAGGAGCGGTGAATGTCTCAGTCCCGAAATCTGGGATTTCATCTCCATGGCTGTCTCAGTAGACCCAAATGAGCTTAGGCTCCCCTTAAAGAAGGCACATGCCAGTGAAGAGCAGGGCTATGTTGTCTACCATGACCCGTGAGTCCCACCGCCCAGCATCATGCAGCCTAGTGCCATGGGTGGTTAACAAAACTAATGCAACTGTCCTGGAGGCAAATTTTGACAGTGGTGCAGCTGAAGACACTCCTTACTGAGCACAACCTCCCTATGGGAGGGAACAAGAGTGTGCTTATTGAGCGCTTGGCCAAGTTTGCAGAAAATCCAAGTGGATGGAGCATGTATGAAACTTGTCATTAATTCTGTCTTTTGGCCATCGTACTTGCCACTCATATGTTGATTCCCACAGTATGTACAGAGCTGTCCAGTAAGTGCCAACGTGGTGGCAGTGTACCCAATCCAGCCAGTAAACGGACAGGCAAGTCCAGTGCTGCCATCCGTGCACAGCAGTTATTTGGACCCAACACTGCGAGCCCTGGCGATTTGTCACTAGTAGGTGTGTACAATA
This sequence comes from Hydnum rufescens UP504, assembly GCA_014904985.1. NCBI lineage: Eukaryota > Fungi > Basidiomycota > Agaricomycetes > Cantharellales > Hydnaceae > Hydnum > Hydnum rufescens. Next base: position 221,961 of record MU128972.1, on the reverse strand, counting down.
ATGAGCCACCCATTCGGGACACTCGGACAGATGCCGAGGTCAACGTCCAGAAAGAAATGGCAAGTGAAAATGATTCCACCTAATCTTCTACCTGTGCATGCCCTGTGTGGATCATTATTGACAGTATGGCAAAGGCCATGAACTACTTTAAAAGTGTAGTCCTAAATGAGGGAGCTGTTGATATGCAAGCACTGGAAATCCCCCACAGCCAGCAAGGTGTGATACTGTTCACAGTAATGCCTTGCCCACCGGCCACATTAACTCTCCTGGTTCAGGACATTGAGGCACTTGATAACACGTGATATTGCGCCAAATTGCCCGAAAAACAGACGAACTGTCAATGTTGTTCACCAGCTTAGGCCAACACACTCTGGCTCCTTCCTTGTGGAACCACCACCCGAATGTCATGTTGCTGCCATGGGATCATCCAGTCCCAACAGTGGGGGGCCCATGCCACCAACTGCATGGTGGCCACCTCCTAGAGCTAAGCACACCTGCCCCCCCTAGGCCGTTTGATCCCAGGGTCTCTGAAAATCCTGCAATGAGTAGGACCATCCTGTCTTGGAAATGGGTGTCGGTTACC
>MU128972.1:32461-220491 GCA_014904985.1 Hydnum rufescens UP504 | reverse complement strand
GGCAATGGCAGTGCTTGGGTCTCCTCTAAAAACGATGTCCCAGGATCTTTTTGAGCCAGTCAATGAGATTGGGGCATTAGCCACAGCATTCTCCTCATTTTTCCAGGCCACTCACAATGCATCCAGGAGCTATGGCCACAAGAGTGGCTTGGTGAACCATTTGGGATAATTCCAACACTGAAGGAAATGCGTGCTGGCCTTCTCAGCCTTCACGTTTAAGGGAAGCTGAGGTATCAGAAGGAACGAGATCAGCAATGGTACAGTGCTATGCTGCTGAGGAATGGTTACCAGTGTCACACAAAGGCTGTTAATGCTGCACAATGTTCAATAATCTATGGTGAGCGTATGACAGAAGCATCAGCCTCGGTGTGACAAAAAGAGTGCCAACAGGGCATACCTCAGTGATCGAGGTGTTTCAGTTGCACGGCATCACGATATGGTGGACAGGAATTCTCCTAGGCATGGGTAACCTGGGACGGTTGGCTATTCTGGCGCACACCGGGGGATCTGCTCCGCAATCAGTCACAAGTGGGCTTGTGATCAGATTTGTGCCACTTATCTTGTCGCACATGGCAATAAACATGCAGAACTTCCACTCAACTGCTGTTTGTGAGTTGTATCGAAACAATGCTTCAGGGTTTTGACAAGGGAGGAGGAAGGGGTGAGGTAGGACTCGGATTGGTGCTTGAGCGGAATGCGCAAAAGATGTGGACACCTTACTAGGATGAGGAGGATATTCCGAATAATGGAATGGTGACGGATGTGTCGAAAGTGCCCCAGGAGCTGGGTAGGAATGAGAAAAGGTAGGCCGAGAGTGGTTACGGGGGTTGTGGTGAGTATTGTGTGGTGAAGATTGTTGCAGATTCATGGGCTAGACTAGATGGACTGAGATGGGGAAGCATAGGATGGACAAAAATCATTACGCTGGTTATGATGGACCAAATCACTATAAGACCGGAAATGCCCTGGACTGTCAGGAGAAGCTGAGGGAGCCTTTGAGAGCACATCTGGGATGTCTGAGCGAGCACCCGGGACAGGACGAGTTTCGGTATATATGTTTTCGACAGGGTGGGATCACCTGCAATGACTGCTTAGCCATCAACTCCGTCGTTCAGCCATTTTCAGGGGTCCCACCTATAATTACACAGTTGGTTGCTCTGAGAACCAAGGACTAGGTATAGTACTATTGATGCCTCCAAGTTGCCGATCAGAGTCGGGCCACTGAAGGGGTGGGAGCGGGGGTGGGGGCGCACACACCTGTGACAGCGATATTCCATGCACCCATGGTCATATCAAGCACAGGAGCCGATGTAGAGATTTGTCAGTGCGTGAATCAAGTCGATCAGAGTCAGGCCACTGAAGGCATGGGGGGCGGGGGCACACACCTGTGATGGCAATATTCCATGCACCCATAGTCATATCAAGCACAGGAGCCGATGTGGAGATTTGTCGGTGCATGAATCAAGTCCACAGAGAGGAACTGATTGTCAGAGAGGGGGCTTGAGAAGTTGTGACAGACAAAATCTCATGTACCAGATGAATGTGCCAGGCCACCTCTCCATTCTGCTGCAAGTCACCTTCAGCGGCTTTCAAAGCAAGTTTTCCATCAATCTTCAGAGTGAGAAATCATTAGTGTATGATTGGAGTTGGGCCACCGAGGGGAGGGGAGGGGAGGGCACAAACCTGTGACAGTAATATTCCACGTACCGGTACTCATATTGGGCACAGGAGCCGATGTGGGGATTTGTTGGCACATGAATCAAATCCACAGAGAGAAACTGATTGTCAGAGATGGGGCTTGAGAAGTTGTGATGGGCCGAAATCTCATGTACCAAAATGAATGTGCCAGGCCACCTCTCTGTTCCACTGCAAGTCACCTTCGGGGGCTTTCAAAGCCACTGACAGAGTAAAATGTCATGGGGGCATGTAAGCGCCTAAATGAGCAGACATGAGCGGAACAGAAAAGGAAGAGGGAACAACCAACCAAGGCCGCCTATGAGCCCAATTGATTCTGGTGGGACCGTCTCAGGACTGTCTAGGGACTGTCTTTTTTCTCCGTGGGAAATCGCGAATAGATGGACTCCTAGTAAATCTATATTAGGATCGTGCTGCGAGAAACGGCTGCCCATAACGATAAAGACAGTCCCAGATCGGGCGATGCCGCATCTGCATCCGGCCTCATGCACCAGGCCTGATCTCTCTCCATTTTTCTCATCCATCAGCCAGCCGTTCGTCTTACTCAGTTTATTTTACGACATTTAGTATATATCCTCTTTCCCCCTGATCAGATTGCTCTGTTGTGCCCCCCCCACCCCCCCCTGCTCTCTCTCTGCTCCATCCCCCCTCTCTCTGGCCGACTTGATGGATTCGCCTCCGGTGTTACCTAAGCACCACGTGCCCTCCTACGTTGGACGGTCTTTCCGGGAGGGAGAAACGTTACTTCCTAGCAGGTGCTAAATTTCAGACATGTCTGCCCAGCACTTATTTTCTGGCAACTTCCAGTGGTTCCGGTCCTCCCTGCCCAGTTCCCCCTCTTTAAGTGCATGGATTGGGGTGATTTTTGGCACATAATTACTTTATAATGACTTCATACTCTGTGTAAGTTTTCAAGTCCCCAGCTATTTTATAGGGGGAGGAAATCAATTTTTAATGTCCAAACTTGTTTGGCCCATATCTCCATAAGTAATGCATGGATTGGGCTGAAATATTGATATAATTTGTGTCCTAATAGTCTCTAATCATGTGCCAAATTTCAGACTCATCCACCCAGCACTTATTTTTCAGCAATTTCTGGTGGTTCCGGTGCTGTTTTTACTGTTCTCATTGTTTCAGGCACTAACCAGTGGCCCTGGGCCTGGTTTTTTCACTGTATCAGGGTCCCTAGGGGTCCATCCATCCATCCCAGGCACCACCCCCTGGTCCTGGGCCCCCATTGGGCTGGATGGGGAAATTTTTCTTGGATGTAGTTCATTTAATTTCCGCATTTAGGCTTTTTTTCAATAGGAATCAGTGTATTAATTTTAGGAATCATTTATATAATATTTTTAGCCCCCCAACCCCAGTAGGAAATTATCCTAAATAGGAAATGATTGGATGCAAATCCATTAAGAACCCAACTGAGCCATTGGCTGATATTAAAATGCCTGGGGGTTACCCCAGCTGATGCAACAGCTAACCTGATGCATCAAAAATGCGGTAATGGTAACTTACCGCAATTTTTGCAAAAAACTTGTGGTAAGTTACCATATCTGATGCAATAAGTCTACAGCATCAGGTGTCCAGCTACAGTCCACGATATGAGATCGAGAACGAAGAGAAGGGATCATGGGATCAATCCAGGTGTTCAGGTCCTTGTGAAGAACGGTCTTTGGAAAGGGGAATGTACTGCTCTGATAGAGACTATCTAAACAGAGAATGAAAGGATCAATCACACACTAAGTCCTCCTCTTGAGAACCTATCAAATGCGTGATAAGTAGTGATTGAGTTATGGAGTTTACCCTTGGACCAGTGGCAGTTTGTTAAGCCTTCAAAACTGGGGATGAGGGGGAAAGACAATCAAAATTCGCATCTCCTGCACTTAATATACATCACAGAAAAATGCTATGGTAACCGGCAGAAAGGTGGGATTAAGGCGAAAATGATGAAAAAGAAACCAAGTCAAAAGCTTCAAAACTGAAGGAGATATTCAATTAACAAGTCAGAACAGGGGAATATGGCTTAACCAAGGTATTCCTCCTCTTCTACTGAACAGAATCCCTTGGGGAAAGGTGGAACTGGTTGCCCTTGACATACCCTCCATCGGACATAGGGCGCTAGAACCATAATTGCCTTTAGTAATCAGAAAAGCGGAGGTAAAAGTGAAATGAGACATGGGGAGACTAAATCACAGAAAGCCAAGTTCTAATCCTCTTGTTTTTCCCTTGGTACGATTCGATGTGGATTGTCAGCATCTTTCCAGGGGTGGTCGTTACTAACGAATTGGATCAAAACTGGTGAAGATATTCATGAAATACTGAAGGATAGTGTGGAGCATGAGGTAAAATCAACCTGGAGGATGCAGTTCGTATCCAATAAACGCGTGAGTGGTACCGTTGGATAGGAATTGATCGTAGCTTTCTGGGCACTATCTTGCCGAGTCGATCTGATCAAAAATGAGGGAGATATTCGCGAAATACTCCTTGAGAGTATGGGAATAGCCCCTATTTAACATGTGACTAATCCGCGAGTTGGATCCAAAGGATTAGGTAATCTTGGTTATATAATTGGGACTCGTATATCGCCCTTGAGGCAATGGCACAGAAGACTGGATTGAGCATCAATGAAGAGGGCAAGTTGAATTGCCAAAGTCACAATTGGCTGGACTCGAGGTAAATACAAAATCAGGTGGTCTGTTGAAGACCTGGGGGTGGACAAACAATTGTCTTGTATACAAGGTGGAGGAGAAGCGAGTAGGCCACGGTTTTGAAAGAGGGAAATCCGTGCTATTTAATAATAAAAGGAATGACAGGAAATGGAGGAGGCGGAATTGAACATATTGGATTCTTTTGAGGAGGTAGTTGGGTGGTGATATGAATTCTATGTGGTAGGGATTTATCCCTCCAACAGCGCATATGCTTTTCAACAGTCCCAGATTCTCCACCAATGAGCGACTCTCTTTCGTTCAACTTTTTCCCTCCAAGGTCTTAGTGGGCAGCAGTCATCCTCCATTAATAATACTGACATTGATAGAGGACACATGTCTTTGGTACATTATGAGGGTGATGGTCATGGTGACAATGGCGATAATAGCGAGAGTGATGTGGATGGCGATGATGAAGATGTTTGGGAATATCATGTCGCCAATGAAGATCTCTGAATTGCTTCTGCTTCGACTCTCCTCTATATTTTAATGTCGTGTTCTCATTTGCTCTATCTATAGTCATAAATCTAATGGCATAACCTGATGTTGAGTCCACTGAATCAAAGTTTTTGACACAGAGAAAACATGAGCAATGGCATGCGAGCCTGGCAGGCTGTGCCAGTTTCACCCTGACTCATGCCAATGTTCTCACCAGCACTCTCGCCAACCACCAATGTTCTCACCTGCACTCTTGTCAATGTTCTCACCTGCGCTCTGGCCAATGTTCTCACCTGCGCTCTGGCCAATGTTCTCACCTGCGCTCTGGCCAATGTTCTCACCTGCGCTCTGGCCAACATTCTCACCTGTACTCTTGCCAATGTTCTCACCTGCACTTGCCAATGTTCTCACCAGTGCCGAGTCTTTGATACTGAACCAGCACTGTTCGCTGTTGTATTGGTTCTCCCTGCTCCCAGTCCTGTGCGTGAGCTGCTCAAGTGTGTCTTTCAGTTCGAGGTTATCATTGTTAGTCAGATGGGTTGGGCAAGAGCCATATGTGTCTTTTCTCTTCCAAGATGCGAAGACCGATACATGACTGATCAGGTGACACATTGCATCCAAGCTCCCCTTTGCATCTGCTTTCAACCCTACTGCTAGGCCGGCATCCACCTCAGAACACAGTGCTGAAGCAGACAAAGAAGACACTGTGGGAGCCGTCGCAGATGCCAAGACAGGCACTGGTGAGGAAGATTCAGAAGCACTATACGACCAAATTGTCCAGCTTGTTGGGAAGAAATGCAGCCATTGGTATTTGCATCATGTCCTTTCGATTGTTCCTTCTACTAATGGTCATTTAGGGAGTACGCAGATGTTTTCGGAGGATTGAACGTCACACCTGACACACGAAAATCACACCTCGCCACGATTGGCTGTCATCTGACACCCCAACTGATCAAGCTGCGAGCAGATATTGAGCAGACATCCTGTAAGCCAGCTGCAATCGATGACATGCAAGGGGTGGCTGATGTGGCTGAGAACACGCCCATTATAGCTATCAACCCAAATCTACTGCTACCGCCATTCTCTGTTTTGGATAGAAATGTGACAGATGTGGTACGTTAACATGCAATCTTTCATTGTATCGGTGCAAGCCTGGGTATTTTAATTAGCCAACCACACCCGAGTCAAGAATCTGAAGATGGCCTTCATGGAAGACAATAACATCGGGAGGAGAGCTCAATGTCACGATAAAGGTGTGTATTCTGGTGATTCCGGATACATAGGAAAGATATGAAGACTGAGATTGTGGTTCTTAGTGGATGTGCCGGTAGGGTGATGAGGCAGAGGATGAGTGCAATGAAGAGGTCTAGGAGCCACCTTCATATTCATACATGTAGGATCCCTTTGGGGATGAAATGGCCCCTTTACGGTGTCCCAGAATCTAAGGTAGGCTGCATCCATACTCATCCAGTCTCTGGCACTTACTGGGCATGTTCACCACAACTGCTACTAGTCACTGGCACATTACTTTATGGACTATGTAAGACCACCAAATGGTGGGCATAGGTCTTATCTAGTAATCTGTGGTAAAAGAATTTTAAGAAAAGGTCTTGGGAGAGAGGAGATACACTTGGAAAAAGTGTGAATACAGAAAGTCTTATAATCAGATTCTGAGCAACTTAATTTTCAAGATGAAAAATTTGAGCATTTCCAAAAAAGGAAATTGGATCTTGCCGGTCCTTGGCGATCTCCGGAATTGCCTTTTCAGGCCTAGCCATTGGTCAACTCCAGTCTTGATCATGCCATGCAAGCGCCAACTTGTGCTTACATGGCAGGCAAATTTGCAGCATCATGCACAAAAAAGGGTGTGTAATCAAGCACCAAATCTAGTCCCCAGACAATAATTCCCTAATGGAGTAGGCACGTGCATTGGAACCAATAAATATCCACTCAAGTTCAGACTCAGACAACCCCCAGACAGACCATGTGGAGGCAACCTCAGACTGTGACTCTATTCTTTCAGTTGAAACCCACCTTTCTGAAGATGATATTCCTTTTTTAAACAACATGGATGGTTATGCAGAAATACTTGCTGCCGGAATGCGCAGACTCGAAAGTGACACAAGGATGCATGTCTGAGGTGCCATAGAAGGGGTATCAGTCCTCTACAAAAAATTGGGAAGGAAGGCAGACTCTACCAAACGGTGCCACAGGGCCAAGATAAGGAATGCACTTGCAGAGTCTGAAAAAAATGGCAACCAACTCACCAGGTGGTTTAAGCCAGACCTTACTACTCATCCATCTGTTAAGGACATGCGTCATGTGCCAAGTCCCATGGTACCAGCTGCTGAATCAACCATTTCTTCTCATCACCTGTCACCCATTGCACACTGCCCCATAATTCAGATCACCATTGGCGGTGAGAACGAAGAGGAAGAAGCAATACTGACAGATTTGGGGTCATTGCCTGGTGGTGGTGTGGATACCACCCATACAAGTGCCACAATGTCTCCACGATCATTACCTGTCCCTCCTCCCCCAAATTTCCATCCACCACCAGCGAAACTCCACCACCTCCCCCTGATGACATACCAGGTGAAGATTCCCTCACACAACAGGAGGAGAACCGCGATGACTTTGGTGATGTCAATACAAGCCCATTGCACATGACAGGCAAACTCTTCCTTCCCGCACCTTCACTAAGTGATTCAAGTGTGGCACTCAAGGATCTCCAAGCAATCTTAAAACCACCGCATAATATGGGTGCCAGATACAAGGACCCTGGGCTTGGCGTTGTGTACTGAGGATGACTTGAAATGATGAGCATTTTGCTCAATCTGTACATAGTGGGTTTGAAGGGCAATGTCAACACCAACACCACAGCAGTGTGGACACAGACCTCACTGATTGCTGCAAAGGTGGCAGGAAAGGGCCCATGGTTGGCACGATGCATGCGGAAATGGACTCGCGCATTCATCCTGGATCGAAATGCTCTCCCAGTCAATATTTATGGTCAATGGAACATATCTGCACTCGCCGATGAGGATCTTGCCTCCGAAATTCATTTGCACTTGCAATCAAAGGGAAAATTCATTGCTGCCATCAACATTGTACATTATCTGGACACTGAAGAGGTGAAATCCCGCTTTGGCCTGAGGAAAACAATCCATGTTGTGACGGCACAGCGATGGATGAAAGTTATGCAATATCGCTGGCAAAAACAACTGCAAGGTCAATATGCCGACGGCCATGAATGCACTGATGTCGTTGCATACTGCCAGAATAGATTTCTGCCATTCTGGGAGCGACTATTGCCTTCACTGAGAGAATGGGATATGGATGGTAACGAGATAATGGACAGGGCGGCAGATCGAAGGACGGTAATATGGACTCACGATGAATCAACATTTTACGCACATGATCGGCACAAACTTCGCTGGGTCCATGATAGCGAGAATCTGAGACCTATGCAAAAGGGTGAAGGGGCATCACTAATGGTCTCCAGCTTTGCATCAGCAGACTATGGTTGGTTGTGCTCACCTGATGGTTTGGATGCCGGTTGGGTCCTCTTTAAAGCTGGTAAAAACCGTGACGGTGTAAGTGGGAAACAGCAGATGAAACCAGCTACAGTCCATGAAATGGATACGAGGACGAAGAGAGGGGATCACGGGGCCAATCCAAACGTTAAGGTCCGAGGGGAGGGAGGTCTTTGGATGGGTGAAATTGTCCTGTATAGACAGAGCCTATCCAGACAATAAATGAAGGGTTGATAAATCAGGGAATCACACTCTAGGTCCTCCTCTTGAGAGCCTATCAAAAGTGTGATTAGTGGGGGTGGAGTTTTGGAATTTACCCTGACACCAGCAGCAGTTCAACTAGCTTTTCAGCTGGGGATGGGGGAAAGACGATAGAAATTTGCATCTCCTGCACTTAATATACATCACAGAAAAATGCTATGGTAACCGGCGGAAAGGTGGGATTAAGGCGAAAATGAGGAAAAAGAAATCAAGTCAAAAGCTTCAAAACTGAAGGAGATATTCAATTAACAAGTGAGAATGGGAGAATATGGCTTAACCAAGGTATTCCTCCTCTTCTACTGGACCAAATCCCTTGAGGAATGGTGGAACTGGTCGCCCTAGATGTACCCTCCATCGGGCATAGGGTGCCGGAACCATAATTGCCTTTAGTAATCAGAAAAGCGGAGGTAAAAGTGAAATGAGCCATGAGGAGACTAAATTACAGGAGGCCGAGTTCTAATCCGCTCGTTTTTCCCTTGGTACTGTTCGATGCGGATTTTCAGCATCTTTCCAGAGGTGGTTGTTCCCAACGAATCAGATCAAAACTGATGGAGTTATTCGCAAAATACTGAAGGATTGTGTGGAGCATGAGGTAAAATTGACCTGGAAGATGCAGTTCGCATCCGATAAACGTGTGTGTGGTACTGTTAGACAGGTATTGATCGTAGCTTTCTGGGAGCTGTCTTGCCGAGTCGATCCGATCAAAAATGAGGGAGATATTCGCGAAATACTCCTTGAGAGCATTGGAATAGCCCTATTCAACATGTGACAAGTCCATGAGTCAAAGTGGGACTTGTGTTATGTAATCCAAGGTCAAATATCGCCCTTGAGGCATTTGGATACGCCAATAGTGATACAATAGGTGGACGAAAGTAAGCAAGTTGAATTGCTTTAGCCTGGTTGAACTGGCTTGGAAATAAGTACAATTTAGATGGCCTGTTGAAGTACCAAGGACGGACAAATAATTGTCTCGTATATAGGGTGGAGGAAAAGTATAAAGGACCACGGATCCTGGGATGTGAATCCATACTATTTGATGGCCAGAGGAATAACGAGTGTGGATACGCGAGAAATACAGAAATATGGATTCGTTTGAGGAGGTAGTTGGGCCCGGATGAGGTATGTACGTAGTGGGATTTTATCCCTCCAACAACGGCTACTTCACCAATGATGACATTGTTGCCCAGGCAGCTCACGCCATGGATATCCTTGACAAGTATTACCCACATGAAAGCCACATCTTCGCCTTTGATAACGCAACAACTCACCTGAAACGTCCAGATGACGCCCTCTCTGCATCAAAGATGCCAAAAGCAATGCCGAAGGCACCTCGCAACTTTCTTGTTAACATTACAGTACGCGATGCAGCAGGGAAAGCAATCACTGATGCCAGTGGGAATGTGGTGAAGGAAAAGCAACAGATGCATGATGGCAAGTTGCCGGATGGTTCCCCACAGCCATTCTATTTCCCACTGGGCCACCAATATTGTGGCCAATTTAAAGGCATGGCAACGATTCTGGAAGAGCACGGTATCAACACCCAAAGTCTCAATGCACAGTGTCCTAAATTCAAATGCCGAGACTGTGTCCTCCTGCTGGGCTCACAACCATGCTGCTGCCGGAAGGCCCTCTTTGATCAGCCAGATTTCACAAACCAGAAGTCACGGCTTGAGGAGCTTGGGGACAAATATGGGTATGGAGTTATTTTCTACCCCCGCTTCCACTGCGAGTGCAATTTTATTGAAAATAACTGGGGATACTCAAAGCACATATACCACCAATACCCAGAATCTTCAAATGAGAAAGAGCTCGAGTGGAATGTTATAAGTGCCCTGGAGTCTGTTCCTATACTTCCATGCACCGGCAAGTGCTCTGGCATTTAGATATTCCATCTTGCTTAGTATTGCCATAGATTTTTTACACGGTCATTAAGATTTATGGATGTGTACCAAAAGGGGCTTAATGGTGTGCAAGTGGCATGGCCAACAAAAGGTATCACAGTCATAGAGTCCTTCCAGACACTCTAATGGATGACCTAGACAAAGAAACTTGATACCTCTCATTTCCATTATGTGTATACATTCAACTTAAAACTAGTCATGGCCAGAGCCCCGGAGAAAAGTTGGTACTTGGCCCTAAAATTTGAGTGTCTAAACCCTAACCCTAACCATCACATGATCCATTCGGCAGGGGCCGGAGGCTGGATGAGTATGGATGCAGCCTACCTTATGATATTGCAACAATTCTTCCTCTAGGTATCTCCCATATCGGATGTGATGGAATTGGGAGAATGAACATGTTGTGAATGTGTTCCAAGCAGCAGCAGGATTGTGGGCAAGTGCACACAAGAAGCAACAATATGAGCCCCAAGGTGTAGCCCGAGGGCATTCAGGGATCACAGCGCAGCAACAGTGGACCCAAGAGGGAATCCCAATGCCTAGCACAGGGAATGGTCATACTGTATATTAAATTTAATTTCCTATAATGGCAATTGATAACGTGATGAAATCATCATGGAGATAACCTGGCCCTATTACCATACTCCAATGGATAAGTACTAGCAGCCTCTATACATAATACCATGGTAGTTGGTATCATATATCATTATCATGCCCCAATATATCAAACCAGGCCTGGTAGTTATTGGGGTTTGATGCATGAATTTTTGCGGTAACTTACTGGTTTTGATGTATCAATCTATACTGCCAATGGTGCCCAAATCCCATTTGCCTAAGGAACCCTTGGCGATCTTCTGGACCAGTAGTGCATAGGCCCATAATTTCCTCAACTGTGTCTCATCCTGCCCACTGTCAAAATATTTGTTTGGATCATGAAGGATCCCCAGCACATCTCCTGCTCATATCCATTTCGGCCAAGGTGAAGGGTTAGAGACTGGGAGGAATGGGTTGTCAGATCATATCAGGCAGGAAGGAGAGGCCAGGAAGTACCTGTCCTTTGAAGGAAGTATGACCTTCTTGATGAGCCATTCCTCTTGCCCTTGGAACTGGCCTCGCAACCCTATCTTCACCGAATGTCCCGGGGAATATGAATGTCCTTGGCGGCCTTTATGAGGTGGTCTTTCTTGGAGGTAGAGGTAGGGCACAACTGCTGAGTCCTGCCCCATCGCAAGGCTGCGAGGTACACATTTCTGTCTCGTATTCCTTCTGGATGCCTGGGTCTTATCTCCACATTTAAAGCAGGTGGTGGAGTCAAGTAGGCTTGTATTGTAAATACACCTCGAGGCTGTCAGATAGACAATGTGGACTCTTGGGCCATGCGCAGGACCGAGACTTCATAGTTAACTTGGAAGTCCTCTCCTAGGAGGACCGGTACGTTCATCCCTGGGATGACGTATGCTTCTTCCATGAACTCTAGCCATTGGCCTTCCTTCGATCGCATTAGGAAGGTTAGGTTGATGAAGCCTAGTATTCGTGCTTGGCTGGTAAGCTTGAACAGATTAAGCTTCATCCCTTTCTGGAGCTTGGGTCATGAAGGGAGGGCACGATAGCATTCCTCTGACAGCAGCGTAATGTCTGCACCTGAATCCAAGCACAACTGCATTACAGGTCCTTCTATGCTTCCCAGGTGGCCATCCAGAATGCTAAGGGCCGTTATACCCAAGGCAGACCTTCCCTGAGGCATTGATCATGCCTTCATGCACTGGACTGTGCTTATTCCTGGGGGATGTCCCTCCTCCTTCGGACCTCGGGGAAAAGGGGTCCCCCTCCAGCCTAGTGAGTGTGCAAATTTGCTCTCGGGGGTGGGATCAACTTGTGCTCCCATTAGTTCACTCTGCAGGTCATGCATTACGTGCAGGCGAGACATCCCATCTGTCATCACTGGCAATTGCAGCCCCCTGGGGGCTTCCCTTGCCTCAATGCTTAATTTGGCCCTTATGGTTCGGTCACCTTCCTTTCCCTCATCTGGCAGCTTCTTTGGCCTCAGGGCACTCAAGCAGCTGGAGGGATCTCCCAAAAAGTCTTTGCAGTTGTATTTACATTATTTAGCAGGTCAGGATGTGTCTCCACAAATGTAGGCTCCTTCCTAATTACACTGGAGACAGGTGGTGGAGTAATTGTCCCCTGCTCCTCTACTGAAAAGACTGCCCATTCATCTGTTCATCAACGTACGCCATGTAAGTGGCCTTGTATTGTGGGTTTCATAGTGTCTATGCTCTTTCTGCAAAGTTTTGCAGTCCAGATGGCTGGAGAATTCCCCATAGTGGGGACATTCACACAGCCAGTGTTTCTCGCTCCCACAAGCGAAACAGCATTGTCCAGGTTTATGGTGGCTGACGACCGAATCATTGCATGGGTACAGATACGTTTTCTCCATACTTGCCACTGTACGATCTAGCTGTGGCTTTCTTGATTGATCTCAGTTCCTGGGCTTGAAGGGGCATTTGCTTGTGTTATAGGCTCTGGACATAACCTCCCATGCCATACTCGTATCAGAGTATTTGTAGGTGCCTTCCTCGTCATCCTCCCATTCTGAATGGAGGGAATCTGAGCTGCCAGAGGAGGGACTCCCAGCATCCGCGAGGTTTGCTTGCTTGTGCTGCCTCTGTTCGCATCTCCTCCACTGGTGTCATTCATCCTCCCAATCTTGTACTAGTGTGTCTTCGTACTGCTTAGCTAAAGTGAGGATGTCTTTGATGGGAGGCCTCTCACTCCAGTGTAGTATGTGATTCCAAGGGAGGGGGGCATTCTCCATGATCAACGCCATCTCTTCAGCGCTATTGACTGGGAATTGGTAGAAGAGATGGGTGTGGAGAATGTGTCGCTGGATGTATTGGGCTGGGGATTTGTAGGGATGCACTGCACCTCAAAATGTCTCTTGGCTGTACATTAGATGCTGCGCTGTGACCCAGGAATCACCTAGATAGTGTTTGAGCACCCAATCTTCTAGCTTATGCCAGGATTGTAATATGGGAGTGCGGATTGGACGATGTTGGAGGGATAAAACCCTACTATGTATATTCTGCTTCAGGACCCAACTACCTCCTCAAATGAATCCAAATTATTCAATTCCAATCCTTCAAATACCTACCATTCCTTTGATTGCCATACGACATGGATTTCAATTCTCCAAGACCCATTTTATTTCTCTTTCCTCCACCTTGTACACGAGACATTTATTTGTCCATCTCCAAGTCTTCAACAGACTACCTCAAATTGTAGTTACTTCAAGCCCAGCCAACTGTGGCTCAGGCAATTCAACTTGCCCTGTTTGTTTGGTACCCAATCCATTGTGCATTGCTCATTGCCTCGGCGGGGATATACGAGTCCCAATTATATAATCAAGATTGCCTAATCCTTTGGATCCAACTCACGGATTAGTCACATGTTAAATAGGGGCTATTCCCATACTCTCAAGGAGTATTTTGTGAATATCTCCCTCATTTTTGATCGGATCGACTCGGAAAAATGGCTCACAGAAGCTACGATCAATACCTATCCAACGGTACCACATATGTGTTTATCGGATGCGAACTGCACCCTCCAGGTCGATTTTACTTCATGCTCCACACTATCCTTCAGTATTTTGCGAATATCTCCACCAGTTTTGATCTGATTCGTTAGTAACAACCACCCCTGGAAAGACGCTGAAAATCCGCATCGAATGGTACCAAGGGCAAAACGAGCGGATTAGAACTCGGCTTTCTGCAATTTAGTCTCCCCATGTCTCATTTCACTTTTACCTCCGCTTTTCTGATTATTAAAGGCAATTATGGTTCTGGCACCCTATGTCCGATGGAGGGTACGTCCAGGGCGACCAGTTCCACCTTTCCCCAAGGGATTCTGTTCAGTAGGAGAGGAGGGATACCTTGGTTAAGCCATATTCCCCCATTCTGACTTGTTAATTGAATATCTCCTTCAGTTTTGAAGCCTTTGACTCAATCTCTTTTTCATCATTTTCGCCTTAACCCCACCTTTCTGCTGGTTACCATGGCATTATTCCAAGATGTATATTAAGTGCAGGGGATGCGAATTTTGATTGATTTCCCCCTCACCCTCAGTCTCTAAAGTCTTGAAGGACAGCTGTTGGCACCAGGGTGATTTCCAGACCATATCTAGTATTGTTCACGCTTTGGATAGGCCCTCAAGAGGAGAGCCATCAGTGTGATTTCTGAATCAAATCATCCATTCATTCATTGTTAGAGCAAGCCTGCCCTAGCAAGACAAATTCTCAACCTCAAGGCCTTTCATTCAATCGGACCTTAACCTACGGATTGACTCCATGGCCCTCTCCTTTCATCCTTGATTCAACAATCTTGGACTGTGGCATAGTCTCTTAGGAGATTCCTGCTTACAACGAGAGTGAGCTCGCCATGCCGAGGCTATGGCACCTCTAAATCAAGATGATGCTATCATGGGGAGAAGTCTCGCGACTTCCAGGCCAAGGTTAGTGAGGTTGTCACAGGCTAGGATCCACTCTAGGGCCGTCTCCAGGTCCCCGTCCCATTCTGGAATGACCGACCACTTGAGTTTGTTATCCCATATAAGCCCCTGCAGCAGCTGGAAGAAACCACCAGCACCTCCTGGAGGCCCCGGTGGCCCTGGTGGCCCTGAAGGCCCTGGGGTCCAGGGGGTCTCGGGGGCACAGGTGGCCCTCTAGGGCCTTGTGGCCCTGGGTCTGGTCCCCTTCCAGGCCCCGGATCACCACTCAGGGGCTCTGGCAGGGGTGGGGGTCCCCTGCTCCCACCTGGTAGGTTATCCAGTTCTTCCCCTCCTCCTGGGCTGTCGGGCCTTCCAGAATCACCCTTCGATCCTTGGGGGCTGGGTGTCGAGACATGGGGAGGACTAGGACTCATCCCCACGCGTCCTGAGCCCGGAGATGATGTGGGCACCGTTTTGTTCGTTAGCTCCCTTGGGAGGATGCGTATCGTGGGCTCCAGAGGTAGGACAGGGCCCAGGGCCTTTAGTATAGCCATGGGGGTGATGGATTCCTCCATTAGGCGGGTGAAATGGTGATGGGCTTGAGGGAGACATTGGGTAGTGGGGAGGAAGGGAGCATCCCTATAGAGGTAGTTGTTGACGTCCATGTACTCATTGTTAGCTTTCATGATGAAGAAGTCTGTATGCAGCGTACTTGGAGCCACCTCTTCAGGGGCCATGGCCTGATGGCCTCCCCCTGGGGGAGACTGGGCAATCCACTGTAATGCAGGGGTCCGGGGTGGTTCTTGTCCTTGAGTCTGCAGTGACATGGAACAGGCTTTAGTAGGGGTCCACATAGCACTCAGTAGCCCTTCCCCCATAGTGGAGACCCGTTGGGACCATCCTGCCAATCGTCATATTGCTGACGGGGGTGTCTGTTGGAGGAGTCCTTCGGGAGTAGACCCTGAAGGTGATGGGCCTTCATCCAAGGGGATGTCCTTCCAACTAGATGGAGGGGATGGTGTGGTGTCCCAATCCACTGAAGAGGCGCAATAGCGCGCTGCCGAGAGCGACAGAGAGGGCTCAGTGGGGGGAGTTGGCATTGACAGGCTCCCAAGTCCTAATCCAAGTCCTCGCTTGAGAGCTACTGCCCTCCCTTTGCCCTTATTAGTGGCTGAAGGGGTAGCTTCCTCCTCAGGAGGTATGAAGAGCCCCAGGCCATATGGCTCAGTGTATATACATGGAAGGGGCTGGAGGTTAAGATGGTCATCTAGCTCTGCATCGTACACATCGAGCTTTTTCACATACATGCCCAGGAATGGGTGGTGTCATGAATACGGGACCTCTTCCCCTTGCTGGATTTCACGTTGTAGGGTCTCCCACCCTACCATAACTGCTCGGTGGGTGACCTTGCATATGGGGAGGCATTTGTCCTCCCACAGTTCTTTTAGGCACTTAGGTAGGTCAGGAGTAGGAGGGAGGGAGGTGAGGGACACCATAGGGGTAGCCAGTAGCATTCCTTGATGTAGATTTTTCAGTTTCTTTAGGCATGCGAGCATCAATTCTACCCGTAGCTTCAGCAGTTTATCTGCTGTGCGCAGTTCCTCGATCGTAGTCGATGTCCATAGCTTCTTGCTGAGGATGTGCTCTTTGTTGATGTAGAAGGGTACCTCTCTTCTCCCATTAGACATATGGAGTCTGTAATTACAGCTTGTAACACTTCTACTCCCATCTGGACCAGAGCTCTCATCTCCTGATCAATGGCCCAGGCCCCAGTGTCCTCATCCTGCTGGAAATACTTGCTGTAATACATGGATGGAGAGAACTTCGCCCATGCTGTGAGAAATTGGTAGAGCATGATGGGCACGTCTGTGTCTGGGAGACAATATTCGCCCAATGGGGCATCCAGACGATTGATAATCTCCTGCAGATGACCTGGCATTCGCAGATGAGCAGGGATAGTGAGACATTCTCGCGTTGTGGGGTGGTATTCAATTCCAGGGTCATTGGGATTGACCACGACATGTAGAGTCCGGGTTTTAGAGGCACTTCAAGTAGAGGGTTGGTTAGGACCCATAGTGATCGGTTCAAACTCTCAGTTGGCTAGAGGGAACCAGTGTAATAAAGTACTATGAATTGGATGAGTAAACCATCGTGAACTGAGGGTAGTTGAACATGTAGCCTAGGGAAGCATGTAGGGAGACACAAAAGGGAGACACTGTAGTTAGCTATCACAAGCTGAATCAAAAATGCTTCACATGTGGAAGTGAAAAACATTGGGTTAGGGATTGCAAGCACTTCAGGGTGTATTCTAATCATCTAGAAAGGAGAATGCTTAAAAAGGAGCACCAGCAGTATGAAACGCCTGACTATAAGGCTGCATACTCAGTGATGGTCAATGTGGCGCTGAATTTTTAAGCTTCATCATCTGGCCCCCTGTACCCCATGGGAAGCCCACATACATAGAAACACACCTCAACTTGTTGCATAATGTAAATATAGCAACAAGTAATATACTGCTTCCCCCTCCCATAAAAGTCCCCCTGGACCCACTGAAGAAGCCACCAGAGAAACGAGCTTCCAAGGACCTCAAAAGGACGCATAGAAGGGTCACAGCCATGGCAACAAGGTCAATGTCAGCCAGGGGCCCTCTGCCTGGATTTTGAGAAGCACCAAATGACCCTCCAGTGAAGGTCATTCATTGTCATAAAGCTAGGACTACACCCCCAGGGAAATCTGCCCTCAGTATTACAGCTCTCAGTGTGTACAGGGGCCACTTAGGGTCTCTTTCAAGTCCCGAAGTACAGTTATGACTGGATTCAGGCACCAACATCACCCTGATATTGGAGGAATACTACAACACCCTAGAGCACCGCCTGAAACTACAAAAGGGAATGAAACTTAGCCTCTTCGAGCTCACCAACCAGGCGAAGATTCTGGGTTTTATAAACCTTCATGTCTTCATGCCCACGACAAATAACCAAGTCCTAGAATTCATCGAAGAAGCCTACATGATCCCAGGCATGAATGTCCCAGTACTACTAGGAGAAGACTTCCAGGTTAATTACAAAGTCTCAGTGCTGAGGACAGCACAGGAAACGCACCTGGCGATTAACCAGCCAGGGGAACAGTTCGATGTCCTTGCCTACTCAACTCCCTTTTCACCAGAGAAGTTTCAAGTTCAGCCCTGCCACCCTCCAGAGATAAAAAATCACACCACATACCGAGCTGCTTCCAGGAACCCTACCAATGACCAAGAACACTGACGCATGCCCTGCTTGCTGAAAGCTGCAAGGGACATGAGGATCTGTTCTGGTTGGGTCACCAGGGTTCCCATGGAAGGTCCAGCTAAGGGGCATGACAAGTGGTTCATGGACAGGCCATCCTGGAAACTGGATACATCAAACATGATATCCTACCAGGTAAACACCTTGGTCAGTCATCTAAGCCTACCTAGTTAGGTACCACTTCTGGGCAGATAATGGTACCTAAGTAGGTCCCATCACTATTTCGGCCAAAATGGCCATTTTTATAATTTCACCTCCTGGCCCAGAATTGGCTGAAATGGCCAAAAATTGGCCAAAACTGGGACTTAGAGAATCTCAGACTTGCAGCAGGCCATATGGACTTATTGGGGATAACATGTTCCATTTATAATTATTTATTTATTTATTATCACTGCTACCCCCAGTCAGTGGGTTTAATTTGGCAGTTCTGTTTTATTCTTACTGAGTTGTTTATTTTTATTTATTTATTTATTTAAAAAGTCACCACACTCACTGAGGTGTGGTACCATCTGTAGAAATTTAAAATAAAATTTAAAAAAAACTATCTAGTGGCACCACACCCGCTTAGGCGGGTGTGGTACCATCTGTAGAAACTTAAAAACAAAAAACTATGTAGTAGTACCACACCCACTTGGGTGGGTGTGGTCGGGGGTGCAGCTTGGCACTTCACTGTTGGGGTAGGTTGTCATTTCGGGGGTTTCAATTTGGATCCTAGAATCATACTGTATGTTAGTAAAAAAAAATTGAAGTGATGCAAACGGAGCAGCTTGTGCTGCTCCTTTTGCATCATTGCACATATAGAAATTTGAAAAAAAAACCTTTGTAGTACCACACACCCACTGAAGTGGGTATGTGGTACTGTTTTGTACTGGCTGGGCATCATTTTGGGGGTTTGTGGGCGTCCATTCTCACGGCTGTCTTTGGCAGGGTTGCGGGTCTTTGATTTGGGGGTTAGTGCAGGTGGTAGGCTCAGGTGAAAATCTAGGAATAAATAATGTGTTAGTAAAGAAAAAATAAAAAAAGAAAGCCATGCAAAAGGAGCAGCATACACTGCTCCTCTTGCGCGATCCTACTTATCTTGAAATTACCACACACCTGCTGAAGCAGGTGTGTGGTTCGTCCAGGGTCCCTGGACCTTGCGTTGTGCGTCCCTGTTTCTGGGTTTTGTTTGGCTGGTCGCATTTGGGACTCTCCGTTGGTGGGTGCATTGTCATTTCCAAAGGGGGGGGGGTTTTGTTTGGTGGTAGTTCAGGCAAGAACCTAGAACCTAGAATAATGAATTTGTTAGTTAAAAATAAAAATGGATGCAAAAAGAGCAGCAAGGCTGCTCTTTTTGTGCCCTTGGGGGTGCATTACTTACCTTGTATAGAACCACACACCTGTGATGGTGGGTGTGTGGTTCGTACCGGTTTTGGCATCGTCCCATGTCTTCGTTTGGTGCATCATCGTTCATGGGCATGTTATCATTCGGGGGGGGTGGGGGTTGCACTGTGGGTCTTCATTTGTATTTGTGGTGATACCTAGAGTAAAGATTTATTAATTAAAAAATTAAAAGTGATGCAAAAGAGCAGCTTTCACTGCTCTTTTTGCACCACAGTATCTATTGAGGGGGGGGGACTCACCTGAACTAGTACCACATCCCTGCCGAAGTGGGTGTGTGGTACTCCCTTTGCACCCTGGTCGCATACTTGGTTCTGTATGGGGGGCTGGTCATCACTTGGGTGGGTGTTTTGTTTGTGGGTCTCGGTTCAGATCCTAGAGTGAGAATGTTGATTAGTAAAAAAAATTCAAAGTGACACAAAGGGAGCAGCTTACGCTGCTCCTTTTGTGTCATTGTACATATAGAAATCAAATAAAAAAAATAAAAACCTTGTAGGACCACACCCACTTTGGTGGGTGTGGTCCTTGGTTTGTACTGCAGTCATGCAGTTCATACTCAGTATGGGGCTTGGTTGTCATGTTGGGGGTTTGAACTCTTGCGGGTTTCGTTTGGCAGGTCTGTTGCTGTTCTCGTGTGTTTGCTTGGTGGGGTTGTGGGTTCAGACAACCTAAAATAATGTATAATATGTTAGTAAAAAGGAAAAAAGAAAAGCCATGCAAAAGGAGCAGTGCATGCTGCTCCTTTTGCGTGGTTATATGCTCACCTTAAAATTACCACACACCCGCTGAAGTGGGTGTGTGGTTCATCTCTTCATGTGGCATGTCATCATTTGGGGGTCCCCTCTGCGGGTGTGTTATTGTTGTGGGGGGCTTGCTTCATGGGTCTTCAGTCTTCATTTGTGACAATACTGTACCTAGAATAAAAAATCATTAGTTAAAAAGAATTAAAAGCACCGCAAAAAGAGCAGCTTTCACTGCTCTTTTTGTGTCGTCAGGGGTGTGTTACATGCCTTGTATAGATAGAACCACACACCCGCAGTAGCAGGTGTGTGGTTTGTCTCTTCATTTGTGGGTCTCCTTTGTGGGCGGGCTTGCTGCTTGGGTCTTCATTTATGGCAATACCTAGAATAAAATATAATTAGTTACAAAATTAAAAGCGACGCAAAAAGAGCAGCTTTTGCTGCTCTTTTTGCACGGCTGCATCTATTAGGGGGGAGACTCACCTTAAATAGAACCACACCTGCCACAGCGGGTGTGGTTCCTGGGCTCACTCATTGGGTGGCCTGTCATTTGTTGTTTTGGTTTTGATCTGGAGGAATAGAGGCTACGTTAGTATAAAAATTCATGGCAGCACAAAAAGAGTAGCTTGCACTACTCTTTTGCAGTATTGTATTTACTGAGACAAAACTTACCTTATAACCACACACCCGCATCAGCGGGTGTGTGGTCATGTGGTCGTGGTCATGCGGTCACAGTCATGCACTGTTGCTGCTGCTGTTGCAGCAGCTGCAGCAGCTGCAGCAGCTGTTGCTGCTGTTGTTGCTGTTGTGTCATGGTTGTGCAGTCGCTTGCTGGGTGTGGCTGCGTAAAGTTCGAAATTCAACACCAGCAATTGCCAATACTCAAGAAGCGCCCAAGCACTGGCGCTGCAAGCACAGTACACAATAGTACCAAGCATGTATATTATAAATAAATACTATATAATAAAAAATTGTCCAGGAAAACCCAAAGAAGAGGATGGTAATGAGTCAGAGGTCAATAAGGCATGAGATCACTAATTACAGAGTGGATTGGGCCACTTCTACACATCAGAATTGGCCCAAATTTGAATATAGTAGTGTTATATATACGCTCTACATGGGTGATTAATTATCTCAGATGATTTTCACATTTTTCAATTTTTCACACCTTCAATTCCCTAAATAGGGAATTGAAGGCATGAAAAATTGAAAATGTGAAAATCATCCAAGATAATTAATCACCCATGTAGAGTGTATATATAACACTACTATATTCAAATTTGGGCCAATTCTGATGCGTAGAAGTGGCCCAATCCACTCTGTAATTAGCAATCTCATGCCTTATTGACCTCTGACTCATTACATCCTCTTCTTTGGGTTTTCCTGGACAATTTTTTATTATATAGTATTTATTTATAATATACATGCTTGGTACTATTGTGTACTGTGCTTGCAGCGCCAGCACTTGGGCACTTCTTGAGTATCAGCAATTGCCAGTGTTGAATCTGCATCTTGCTTCCTATCTCCACAACCACAACAAGCAACTGCCTGAAAAGGCAACCACATGACCACGCACCCGCTGCTGCAGGTGTGTGGTCACAAGGTGAGTATTTTTTCTAGTAGATACAACAGTGCAAAAAGAGCAGCGAAAGCTGCTCTTTTTGTGCTGCTTTGAAATTTTATACTAATGCATCTTTTATTATTCTAGATTGAAGCCTGGTCCAAAGCACAGCGAAAACCCATGAAGTGACAAGGGCGCAAACGACAATGCGCCAAATGGCAACACACCAAATGACATGACACATGGCAACACACCAAACAACGTGACATACGGCAATGCACCAAATGAGGATGCAACATATGGCAATGCACCAAATGAGGGCCCCACGAACCACACACCTGCCATGGTGGGTGTGTGGTCCTATATAAGGTGAGTCCCGCCCCCCCAGTAGCTACAGCCATGCAAAAAGAGCAGCGAAAGCTGCTCTTTTTGCGCTGCTTTGGAATATTTTACTAATCTCTTTATTTATTTTAGATTGAGGCCTCGTCCAATGATGAGAGCCCAAACAGCAATGCGATGCATGGAAATGCAACATGGCAATGCAACATGGCAACACGACATACACCAACGCGACATACACCAACGCGACACACACCAACACGCCATGCCAACGCACCAAATGCCAACGCACCAATGACGCAACATATGGCACCATGCCAAATGAGGGCGCAACCAGGCCAAATAATGCCCCAGGAATCACACATCCGCAACAGCAGGTGTGTGGTTCTATACCAGGTGAGTTCCCACCCCCCCCCCCAGTACCTACAGCCACACAAAAAGAGCAGTGAAAGCTGCTCTTTTTGCGTGGTCCTTATTTCTTAACTAATTTAAAAATAATATTTTGTAGGTTTCAACTCCCCTCACGAACGAATACCGACAAAGAACCCCCTAACCCCGCCTATTGACGCCCGAACGATGGGGGGGCCATATGAACTGCCATTATAGAAGAAGGGTTGGGAGCTCCGATGACTGTCAAATCAAAATCTGGTTCAGCCAGTGTGTAGATAGGAGACTGTGTTTCTGTTTATTCAAATGGGTTGGTTCACTTCAATGGTTGATCACTCTCTGCAAGATATGTATGTGTTTATTGGAGAATGGAATGTGATATGGACTAGCAATAGTCAATGATATATCGTAGATGCTTATAGGAAGGCTTATACATCATATGGAATGCTTATAGAAAGGCTTATATGTGGAGGATGCTTATAGGAAGGCTTATACGTCTGGGATGCTTATGGAAAGGCTTATACATGTTCGTGTTGTGTTTGTCCATTTACTGATATTTGTGTGTCCTTGTTTACGTCCTCCTAGTCAAAATGCGGATATCTGTGGGTTATGGAATGGTCAGTGCTTGGTTAGTTTGGTTAGTATGCTTCAATCTTCTTTCCTGGCTTGTATTTCTTTATGCTTACCTTTTCCTTGGATGTCCAGCAACTCTAACCTTAGGTTCTGCAACTATCCTTGGCTTCAGTATTTCATGTAGATGACTTCCAGTAGCTTGGTCTCAACAACCTTGAAGATGACTTAGCTCCAGATGGCTTTAGATAGACAGTTCTTTAGATATTAAGCAGAATGGTAGACAGTAGTTGACAGTGGTTGATTTCCAGAGTGAGGAGATGGAGGGGAACAAGAAAATCTGCTAGCTTATATACCTATCTGAAGGTGGCTGTGCATGGAGCAAGAACAAAAGAGTAATAAAGCTATGAGATCATAGTGATGTCATGGGGGAGTCATAGTGGAGTAGAACAAAAGAGTAATAAAGAAATGATGTCATAATGCAGTCATAGCTGAGTCATTCATAGAGTGTGATGTCATAGTGATGTCATAGTGATGTCATTCATAAAGAGAACAAAAGGATTCATAAAGGAAATGATGTCACTAGTTTGCTGAGCTTGTGGAGTAGTTGGAGCATGATGTCATTGATCTTGTGATGTGTTTTGGGGCTCATGGGAAGCGAAATTAAGGGACATCTCCAGGTTTTGGAGATTAATCTGAGCATAGTCCAGTGGTTAAGGTGTTTTTTTGTTACTGGTTAATAAAAGGAACAAGTGCATGGTGTGGGATTCGATGCAGAGACAGCAGTTTGCATCCATAATAGGTGTGCTTGGTACCATTAGATGTGGATTTTTAACAGCTTTCTGGGTGCGGTGGTTCTGAGCAGATCGGATGTGAACTGATAGAGAAATTCATTTTTTACTGATGGGTGTTGATTCTGATAGTAATATCATTCTGTAGAGTTCAATTTTGATCTGTTCTTCGTGTGCTTAGTACCATTGGATGCGGATTTTTCATATCCTTCTAGACGCGGTTGTTCCGAGAGGATTGAATGCAAACTGATGGAGGTATTCATTTTTTACTGGAAATCCTGGATTTTAATAATAAAATTGGCCTGGAGAGTGCAGTTTTGGTCCGTTCAACTTGTGTTTCATACTGTTCAAAAGGTGTGAATCATAGCTTTCTAAGCGTTATATGGGCGTACCTCTCCGATCAAAACTGACGGAGTTATAAAATGAATTTGGTTGCTGCACATAGCCATAATTAATCTCATAATTGGTCATGTGATCGTCCAATGACTGGAAGTTGTGTAATTTCGCATTTTCTGATACTGGATGTTTTTATCTTCCACACCGTGTGTACAAGCCGGCATATGTACGCACCAATGTACACGGCCCCAGTACCCTACACCTGTGGGTGCAAGGTACAAGGTATGTTTTATATTTCATTTCTTAGTCTTGTGGCACAAAAAGAGCAGCATAAGCTGCTCTTTTTGCGCTGCATTACTGTTGTACTAATATTTCATTATTTATTTCTGTAGATCCTGAACCAGAACCCCCGTGAGCCCCCAAGCAGAAACCCACCGAACAAGACGCCATGAATGATAACCATTGTAAGCAGGAATCTCCTAAGAGACTATGCCACAGTCCAAGATTGTTGAATCAAGGATGAAAGGAGAGGGCCACAGAGTCAATCTGTAGGTTAAGGTCCGATTGAATGAAAGGCCTTGAGGTTGAGAATTTGTCTTGCTAGGGCGGGCTTGCTCTAACAATGAATGAATGGATGATTTGATTCAGAAATCACACTGATGGCTCTCCTCTTGAGGGCCTATCCAAAGTGTGAACAATACTAGATATGGTCTGGAAATCACCCTGGTGCCAACAGCTGTCCTTCAAGACTTTAGAGACTGAGGGTGAGGGGGAAATCAATCAAAATTCGCATCCCCTGCACTTAATATACATCTTGGAATAATGCCATGGTAACCAGCAGAAAGGTGGGGTTAAGGCAAAAATGATGAAAAAGAGATTGAGTCAAAGGCTTCAAAACTGAAGGAGATATTCAATTAACAAGTCAGAATGGGGGAATATGGCTTAACCAAGGTATCCCTCCTCTCCTACTGAACAGAATCCCTTGGGGAAAGGTGGAACTGGTCTCCCTGGACGTACCCTCCATCGGACATAGGGTTCCAGAACCATAATTGCCTTTAATAATCAGAAAAGCAGAGGTAAAAGTGAAATGAGACATGGGGAGACTAAATTTCAGAAAGCCGAGTTCTAATCCGCTCGTTTTTCCCTTGGTACCATTCGATGCGGATTTTCAGCGTCTTTCCAGGGGTGGTTGTTACTAACGAATCAGATCAAAACTGGTGGAGATATTCGCAAAATACTGAAGGATAGTGTGGAGCATGAAGTAAAATCGACCTGGAGGGTGCAGTTCGCATCCGATAAACACATATGTGGTACCGTTGGATAGGTATTGATCGTAGCTTTCTGTGTGCCATCTTGCCGAGTCGATCCGATCAAAAATGAGGGAGATATTCGTGAAATACTCCTTGAGAGTATGGGAATAGCCCCTATTTAACATGTGACTAATCCGTGAGTTGGATCCAAAGGATTAGGCAATCTTGATTATATAATTGGGACTCGTATATCCCCGCTGAGGCAATGAGCAATGCACAATGGATTGGGTACCAAACAAACAGGGCAAGTTGAATTGCCTGAGCCACAGTTGGCTGGGCTTGAAGTAACTACAATTTGAGGTAGTCTGTTGAAGACTTGGAGATGGACAAATAAATGTCTCATGTACAAGGTGGAGGAAAGAGAAATAAAATGGGTCTTGGAGAATTGAAATCCATGTCATATGGCAATCAAAGGAATGGTAGGTATTTGAAGGATTGGAATTGAATAATTTGGATTCATTTGAGGAGGTAGTTGGGTCCTGAAGCAGAATATACATAGTAGGGTTTTATCCCTCCAACACCATGAATGAAGCCCCACAAATGAAGACCAACCCTCTCAAGGGAGTGCCCAAAAGGAACCAGCCCCTGACTGCACTCGCTGTGGAGGGTACTGTGGGTAAATGCGGGCACATGACCATGATCCACATAAACCATGCCCCCCTGTGGTGGCAGACCCCAGGGGGGATAATAGGTATATAGTATAATATGTATATAATTATAGTAGTAATAATAATAATAATAATAAATAAACAAATAATAATAAATAAGCATATAATCTAGCACAGCCATGGATTGGCCAACAGATGGCCAAAAAACTGAATTGAAATCGCCTGATTTCGGCCATAAGGTCTGGGGGACCTATTAGGTACCATTTTCTGCCCTGAAAGTGGTACCTAAATTAGGTCCCCCATATGACTGACCAGCCTGCAGGTAAATTTATACATCAAGCTGGTATAATACCACATACCATTGTCATATATCCATACCACAGATGATATATCATAACTGAAGGTGGTAGTGATGCATCATGTATGGTAATGTAATGTATTATATAATCAATATTATGTAAGCACCCATAAAAGGCAATACACCATAAGTAGCTCCTTACATAACTTATTTCTATATTTGGAAATATTACATAATCACTTCCATATGTGGCAATATTACATAAGCATTTTCCTTATTTGGACACATTACATGATTATTTCTATATTGGGAAGTATTACATAATTATTTCTATATTAGGAGGTATTATGGAATATTTCCATATTTGGAAGTATTACATAAGCCTCCATATTTGGACAAATTACATAAGCTACTATATTTGGCTATATTACTTAAGCTATATTACATAAGCAAAATGCGGATGCATAGGCAATATGCATGGGGGGGGGATTGGGTGAAAGCCTTGAGCCTTATATGTTCCTCAGAATGTCTGTGTGCAGTTTGGTCCCAGTTGTGGGATGTTTAAGTATTGAGTGATACTCAAACGTCCCACAACTGGGACCAAACTGCACACAGACATTCTGAGGAACATATAAGGCTCAAGGCTTTCACCCAATCCCCCCCCCATGCATATTGCCTATGCATCTGCATATTGCTTATGTAATATAGCTTAAGTAATATAGCCATATATAGTAGCTTATGTAATTTGTCCAAATATGGAGGCTTATGTAATACTTCCAAATATGGAAATATTCCATAATACTTCCTAATATAGAAATAATTATGTAATATGTCCAAATAAGGAAGTAATTATGTAATACTCCAAATAAGGAAAAATGCTTATGTAATATTGCCAAATATGGAAGTGATTATGTAATATTTCCAAATATAGAAATAAGTTATGTAAGGAGCTACTTATGGTGTATTGCCTTTTATGGGTGCTTACATAATATTGATTATATAATACATTATGTTACCATACATGATGCATCACTACCACCTTCAGTTATGATATATCATCTGTGGTATGGATATATGACAATGGTATGTGGTATTATACCAGCTTGATGTATGAATTTACCTGGTAGGATATCATGTTTGATGTATCCAGTTTACAGGATGGCCTGCCAATGGTGTTCTAAAAGTTTTGACTGGTGACATTCCCCAAGTTTCGACTGGTGACATTCTCAAAGTCTCGACTGACAACATTCCCCAAGTCCCGACCTTACAGGGCAATGTTCATTCAACCTTCAAGGGCGATGTTTGCCAAGTCTCGACCCCCCAGGGTGGTAATGAATTACTTGAACTCTTTGTGCTGGCATCTTCTGGTGAGTCCACCTCAACTACTAGCCTTGCCCCTCAGCCATCTTCCACTCCACAAGCATCAACATTACCTTCACAGCTACCTGGAATGGGCTTGAAATTACCCAAGGCCATTCTGGAGCAGCAGAAATGGCCAATCTGGTTTGAGATACAGTATGCATGACTCTCCTCCCTGGCAGGAGAACTGAAATGGCAGGAGCTTCTATATGCATGGGCTGAACTTGAACAATGGTTCAATTATAATGAAGCTATGGTATGTTCATTGGGATTGTATATGTTATACAACGTGACTAATATAATTTAAGAAGAATGGGAAGCCTGTTACATTGGCCTCTCATCCTCCTGATATTGGTGTTACAAGTCGTACTCATAACCTCGCTTACATATGAATAACCAAGCCAATCGTGCCATCACGTGACCTTCCCCCTTGCTGCCATTGTGCCTTCCTCTTTCAGCATTTCCTATTATATACATCCTTCCTTTATTCAACACCCCTTTATCCATAAACCCCTTTGATCTCTAATAGTATAAGTAGTTACTTGATGTACACTTGCTCCTTAGAAGATCGAGAATATATTGTCAACTGATTGAATTCCCCTCTCATGATCTCAGTTATCGCTCATGACTCTCATCTTAAAACCTTCGCTTATTAAGTCTCAAGAAGCCAGTCTTCCTCATACGTACTCATCTCTCATGACTTACGTAATCCCCACTTCATGACTCCCTCGTCAATTGCCTTAAGGGCATTTCCTTGTATTTGACTCGATTACATCATCGTATCTTTTGCCTCAAGTACAACCCTTAACAGTATTTTCAATCTAAAATAACTGACTTCCTTGAAAGACTCAATATGCCCTCCACTCAACGGAACCCACACCCACAACCAGTCACCAATGACTATCACAATGACACAGCCACCATCGAAACCACTTCCACCCTCTCCTCTCCAATCGTCCTCAAGGTGCCAATCACCCCTTGGACGACATATCCCACGATACAAACACCACCCACCTCGATGCAAGGTCCGCACATGGGAAACCCCCCAGTGCCACATCAACTTCGAGCACCAAGACAATGCTCCTGCGCATGCTGCAACAAATGCAGGCAGACCTAGCACGCAGCATGCAGATACAAGCAGAAATGGCATGCACCAATGCCCAGATGAATGCTCACCTCAAAGAACTCACGAATGAAAACCAAGAACTGTGCAATGAAGTTGCACACTGCAATTTGCGGTCACCCACCCTCAATGCAAATACGTGACTGAGACAAGTAGTCTCACCCACAGTGCACAACTCACAATTTGCACCTCACACCCTCACCGAAGTCCCCACTTCGAGCCCCAAACCTACCCTGAGGAAAACAATGAGTTTCCACCTCAAAACCTCGATGACACACTGCGAGGCAATTCAGTCATGTATGCACCACCTAGCAACATCGCGCAACCAACTCCACGATGTGCGATGTTCGAGGATGCGCACTCCACCCCCCTGCACCTGGGCTCTGTGTTCAGGGCCCCAACTCCAGGCATGGACCATCAAGGAACCAAACTCGAACACCTCCCCACCACTCTGTGATACCGCGAAACAGCGACAATCACCCAACCCTCTGCGCCCTCAGGACACACACTTCATGAACCCAAAATCAAAGAGCCGGAGATGTTCTCAGGCACAACCCCTCTAAACTATACGGATTCCTTGCGCACTGCAAAATGGTGTTCTGATCGCAACCATTGCGATTCATGCTAGAGAGCACGCGCATCATCTGGGCCAGATCATATCTCACGGATACAGCAAGGCAATGGTTCCAACACCTCATCATGGAGATGGAGGAATCCCCCACACTCTCCAGCTGGATGCTCTTCGAGGAAGAGCTCCACATGTACTTTGGAGACCCAGATGAGGTCATGACTCAAGAGTGAAAACTATGTGTGCTCAAGATGAATGACAACCACCGCATCCTTCGCTACATCAACCAGTTCAAGGAAGTAGTGAGCCTCACCAGGTGGAATGACAACGCACTCCGCTTGCAGTTCTACCAAGGCCTACCGAACCGTCTGCAGGATGACATCTCGCAAGATGGCAAGCCCACAAAACTCCAAGGCATGTACCAAGCCGTGCTAAGATTTGATGGCCAGTATTGGGAACGCCAAGAGGAACTCAGAGCCATGAGGACCTCAGATTGTGGCACACAACCCCGCACCGCGAACCCCTCATCGTCAACATCCCCTTCATCCTCAACAAACCCCCCACACGACCCGAAAGTTCACAAGTCTAATGGTGCGCTCACCAAAGGAACGATGAAGACACGAAAAACTCTGCGCATACTGTGGGAATAGTGACCATGCAGTAGATAGTTGCCCCAGTCATCGCAATGTACCGCGAACCATGACGACACCTGCCACGACATCCACCAGTACCAGCAGCACAACTGTGACAGCAACGTCATGCACCCCAGTAGCTTGCGCTACGTTCACCTTCTCAGGAGGCCCCAGCACAACTGAGGAACCTCGCATCACTGAGATCTCATCATCATCCCCCCCCAATGGAACTGCTCATCTAAGAGCCACCATCTCTTCCCTCTCCCCATCATCATTCATCACGATGGTCTCAATCCCCCTCCTCTCGGACAGCCCCATCTCAGCACTCATCGACTGCAGCACCTCCGAAAACTTCATTGACGCATCATGAGTACAGAACTCATGCACCACACCGCACCATCACCAACTGGCGACACCACACCCCTTGCAGTTATTTGACAGATCAATCGCGAACAACCTCGAGTGTATAGTTACACTCCTGGTCACTTTCGCAAACTTGTCACAACAAAATATTGAGTTCGTCAAATCACAACTCCACTCCTCGACTCCCATCGTACTGGGACTCCCCTGGTTGCAACAAGTCAATCCACAAATCTCGTGGGCCAAAATGCGGATCAAGCACATGGCGCACCACTCGGAACTTGTAACGACACCATTAAGCATTGACGTCATTGCAATGACTGCCTCGACCCCAGAACTGACAACCACGAGCCCTCCAGCTCACAGCATCACAATTGAAGTCTACAAGGCAGAAGACTTCATCCAAGCAGCTAGCGAGGATGACGTGACACTCTTTGCATGCATCGTCACCAATCCAACAGGCCATGCTGTAGTATGGATATATCAAACATGGTATGGTACTGTGTTTAATTCATATATCAAACCTGGTAACTACCACCTGTGGTAACTTACTGTCCCTGATATATCAGGATATATCAATACTGCTGGTATCCCAAAATGGCTCAACAGCATCATTCCCTCCCTCATCACTGTCTATATAAATATTAATTTCCTTATTGGGAATTCCCATATTGGGAATTCCCATATCGAGAATTCCCATATCGGGATTCAATATAATAATGAACTCATATTTTTTTTGGTGCACCCGCAAATTAAGAGTAGCAAAACTAAGCTATGTAACAACAGATGAAAGGCGGAGAGATAGCTACTTCCTATGTGAGGTCAGCATGTGGCCAAGTACCCACGAGACTTCTTTCACGGCTGCAGTCCACCATTTAGTCTCTTTCACATCATGTAGACTCACATTCCCCCACCATGCCAAAGCCATGACATGTAGGAGCAAACCATTATTACCTCCAATGCGCAATATAGACCAATCTCCTTGACCATTTGAAGGGAGAAATTCATTGCTATTGGGCTTCTTAACCCTCCAAGTCGGCTGGCAGGCTGCCCACCATTCATGCCATTTATCACCATATGCCTTCAATCCTTTGGCATCAGATAGATCGGGCATCCAAGTGGGGCTTCGGGCATGCTTAACCCAATCATGGATAGCAATTGGACGGTTTTTGGAAGTGAGCCTGGATGGCGACTGTTCAAGTATATAAGTCAAATCAGTATTAAATCGATGATTACGGTGAATGTGCACATACATTCTCTTTGGAATTGGCAAGATCTTCCTTGAGTGAGGCCCAATTGGCAAGGAGGGTACTGCAGTGCTTTGAGGCCACCAGCAAATCTGCATGTTCCAAATGCTGAGCATACCAGCTCTCTTCAGCACCCAGAGTCTTTGCGGTATCTATGGATGATTTTTCGCTAACAGCAACAGTGGCCAGTGACTTAGGAATACTATGATGGGGTCTCTTATGCTCCATAGAGTCTTGCAACAATAGGACCACAGGGTCTTGCAATGATGGAGCCATAGAGTCCTGCAACAACAGGGCTGTGGAGTCTCACAATGAAGGGTCTTGCAACGATGGGGCTGTTGAGTCTTGTCACAACGAAGGGACTGTAGAGTCTCGCAATGATGGGGCTGCAGAGTGTCGCAACGACAGGGTGGCTGAGTCTCGTCGCAAAGAAGGGACTGTAGAGTCTTGCAATGATGGGGCTGTAGAGTCTTGCAACAACAGGGCAGTTGAGTCTCGTCACAATGAAGGGACTGTAGAGTCTCACAATGATGGGGCTGTAGAGTCTCGTAGTGAGGGGACTATAGCCTCTTGCAATGATGGGACTGTAGAGTCTCGCAACAATGGGGCAACAGAGTCTTGTGACAACAGGATCGCAGAGTCTTGCAATGACAAGACAGCAGGGTCGGGTAAGGTTTCAATAACTGCATGCTTTTTCGAACGAGGGGGGGACTGCATTCCTGACACTCCAGATGTGCATGCCTTATGCTTGGCACCATAGTGTCGCTGATTCTTTTCAGGACGTCATGGAGCTCCCGTACCATGTGTGACATGGGAATCAGAATGCTGAGAAACAAAAGGGGGGGTTGAGGGGTCAGAAGCTTCCAAAAGAGGCATTCCCGATGAGGAAATCCCTGCAGTTCCTGGCAACTTGGGGTCAGTTGCCAACAACAATGACATTTTCTGCATCAACAATGGCACTTTGGTCTTAGACAAGAAATTGGCAGCAAGGCAGTGACTCGTGGAATCCCATACAGCTGGTGTAGGGGAGTGGGAAACCACACATGAATAATGATTGAAGGTGACATGCTCATCCTTGCTGTTGTGGTCACTGCTGTCAGAGTCCTTGTTGTCAGCACCACTGTCATCAGCATCACGATCCTTGTCCTCAAGGTCATTTTCAGCGCTGAACTCCTTGGCCTTGTGACTGGGTGGTAAAGTATTGGTGGAGAGGGTTGAGGAATGAGAACAATCTCAAGACGAAATTGGACTCGGATTGCAGGCATCAGGCACAGACACAGTAGCTGCACCATCAGCAGCAGCCTCCAGCAGTGCCACCTCTGGAGTCAATGATTTTGCTGGCATTAGGGATCGCGAGTCCTGGATGTCTTGAGCTGTTGAAGGGTTTTATTAGTGAATTGTCATAGAGTCAACAAAGACCACATACGAAAGACTTGATTCACGAACTTGATGAATTTGGGCATTACAACATTGGCAAAAATGTCATGCGCATAGCTGCCAAAGTTGAGCAGGTGATCACCAGAGATCTCTCCTTTATGAATACTAGAGCACCATAAATATGGTTAGGAAATTCAACCTGATGTACAGATATCACAATACATACTGGCTGGTTACTATTTCACCTTTGGCGGCAGGCGAGGGTCCTCTGACAATGATGGAGATCATGAATCTGGTATGCTCAGTGATGACAGTGGCCACCTGCTGCAGGTATGGATATATGTGATCGATAGCACTGTAAAAACTTCATTAAGCCATGAGTAGAGAATTATTAATTGCTGAGGGCTTACTTTTGGAATTGTTCTGGAGACTGTGAGCAAACCAGTTGAACTTGGTTGTACTCAGCCATCGCTTCCTTGTATTGTGCCTCACGCACATTTTGGATCTTCACACAAACTTCATCTGACTCCTTCTCCCACATTTCTTTGGTCAAGGCCTGTGACAATGAAACCTTGCTGAAAAGCTTGTTTTTGGGTCCCATTTTGCCCTCGTCTCAGGCCCAGTGTTCAGTGACTAGTGGGCAGATTTTCAACTTATAATATATTGACGAATAGACGT
Source organism: Hydnum rufescens UP504 (assembly GCA_014904985.1). Taxonomy (NCBI): domain Eukaryota; kingdom Fungi; phylum Basidiomycota; class Agaricomycetes; order Cantharellales; family Hydnaceae; genus Hydnum; species Hydnum rufescens. The sequence goes on along the minus strand of MU128972.1, from coordinate 186,528 downwards.
GCTTGATTTGGGGCGTTTTTGGCTTCACCTTTGCAGCTGGTTTAACTTTCTGCACCATGAGAAGATTGGTAGGATTGACAGTAGGGAAAGGATTGTGAGTAATGGTCTTTGAGTTTGATGTGTTTAAGTCGTCATATTTGGCTGCAAACCAGTGGGCCAGAGACTGTAAATAGTCAATATGGCTCAGTAAAATTTCCACTACTCGAAACAGAGCATGAAGGTATGTACCTCTTTTCTAAGAATAATGGCCTTATTCTTTTTTAATATACCCTCCTCATCCACAGGCTGAATAAAAACCATCGTTGCGTCAGGCTTAACTTTAACATCAAGGCTCCAGTGATATGTCTCAAACCAGCTGTGATAGAGATTCTTGAGAAATGAAACCTTAGTTTTTGCAACCACAGCAGCCCAGTACAACAGTCCACATTCGTGGAGCCAATTTAATCAGCTGGTATCCTCAGCCCACGGATGAGGTGCCATGGTGAAATGAGTGGAGACGCGAGATCAAATGCAGTTATTTCCGTCCATCCACATTCGAGGTGCACATGACATTGTTCAACGAAGTTGGTCTCCAGGACACATCCACTATGGTGGTCAATGTACTGATTCCAAATACTAATGATATCCCAGTGGTACCACCACAGTTGTAAGTAAACAGCCATCTCATTACAATTCAGTCCTCTAACCGCACACCATTTCTTTACAGTATCCACCCAAATTTCTCTGCTTAGCCAGGCGATTTCTGAACTCACTGCTGCTATAGAGACGATGAATCTGTCCCTTGAGATGGCAACTCCTATTCCCCCATCACTTTCCACGATTAATGGCACACCCATTCCTGATGTCATACCCCCCGCTGAGCCCAATGAGGAGCCTATGGCCGGACCCAGCATCAGGCCCATGGCCCGGTGTATGATGAATTCCACCGATTCTGTGGCTATCCCTAGTCCTGTGCTGATTCCCCCTTTGAGTCCCCAACCGAATGCTGGTGGCATAATTGGGTTGCAACCTGTGGTATTGCTCACGAATCTGCCGATGTCTCAAGAGACTATGGAAGCATCTTTGGGTAGGCACTGGTACCTTGTCATGAAAGGCTTGCAAACTGGAGTATTCCACTCATGGTGCGTACAAGAACACCATCCATTTTACTCAACTTGACTTAAAGCAATACACAGGGAAACAATGTCGCCACTTGTGATCAGCGTGTCGCGTTCTGTCTATTATCATGTCCCAAGTGCAGCAGTTGGATGGATTAGATATGGGAATGCACTTCAGGGCAGAGATGTAGAAGTAATTTCTCCTTAGATTAGACCTTTTACTTCCCATGTGCTTGTTTCCTGATTACAACAATTATGAATCCCCATGTGTGAGATGTGAAATTGAAGGCATTTGACCCCAAGGTCTAAATTCTTCTTCAAATCACTCTCAAATGACACTGGTCTGTACTATTTTGGGTGCTATTTGAGGATTTCATGAAAATTTGAGGACTGTGATATCCCCTACTGTACCACTTCAAGTTGATAAGGAAATCTATTTTTCAGAAACTGCCTTCTGAACCCCGATAAAGTTCGGAGGGCATTTCCGGGTCAGAAAAAAGTTGCTGTGATGTGTGACCAAAGCTATGGTTGAAGGATATCCTATGAGTAAACTATAATAAATTACTTTGGTCTGTGATAGGATTCCTAGTGAATCTGCAGAGCTTTGGCCTGAATTTAATGGGATTACTTAGACTGCTCTCTACCTATTATGAAGCAGCTCACTCCTATTATCTTATGCCAGCCCGGCTTCATAGGAGTCCCAATTTCCTATTTGAGGGTGATTAAATTAATGTATTGCCTCGTATTTATGGCCACCCATAAATCCTTTACAGCAATACATTCTGTCTCATCCATATATCTATGGACAGCCAATGAATGGTGAGCGGGGGATTAGTAGAGCGGAATCAAATTTCGTTGGTATATCATGGGATTCTCCCTGAAAATTTCTTTCAACCACCACCAGCATCATCGTCGCTTGCTTCTTCCATGCCTCCTCAGCCTTTCCTCTTTCCTCACCCTTGGCTTAGCTTGGTCTTCATTGTCTTGTCTGTTCTGCTTCTTGCCTATTCTGCACCTTGCCTGGTCTATACCTTGCCTGTCTCCATGTCAAGTGTTCTACACCACGCCTAGTAAGTCCGTTGTTAAGAATCTCTATCCCATTCTGACTACCCTTTACCTGTTCTACACCTTGCCCAGTAAGTCCATTGTCTAGAATCTCTATCCTGTTCTGACTACCCCTCAGCCATTCTACACCTTTCTTAGTTAGTCTGTCATGAAGAATCTCTTTCCTGTTCTGAGTACACCTTGCCTGTTCTAACCTTGCATAGTAAGTCCATTGCCTAGAATCTCCATCCTGTTCTGACTAACTCTTGCCCATTCTGTGCCTTGCCTAGTCAGTCCATTGTGAGGAATCTCTACCCCATTTTGACGACCCCTTGCCTGTTCTACACCTTGCCTAGTAAGTCCACTGGGAAGAATCTCTATCCTGTTCTGACTATGCCTCGCCTGTCCTACACCTTGCCTAGCAAGTCCATTGTCTAGAATTTGTGTCTCATTCTGATTGCTCCTCACCTGTCTACACATTGCATAGTAAGTCCATGTGAAAATCTCTATATATCATTCTGACTAGACCTCGTCTGCTCAACACTCCATCCAGTCCATACCTCACCTGTCTACATGTTGCACACCCCCAATCTTGCCTTGTAAGTCCAATGCAGATAATCTCTATCCCATTCTGATGATGGGGTTGGGTAGGCTACTATGTCTGGCCATGTCGTGGTCTTCTGTTTGATTCAAGCTTCGTGAGTATGCTTCAAATCTTATTTTCTTAGTGAGCATGGTACTGATGCGATTAAGAGGGATCAAACCTGCAGATCTCATAGTCTTGTAGTGGAGTAGTATCTAGTATAGAATCAGAGTCTGTAGCAAGGCCTTAGGTCCAGGATGGGGACATTGGGCTGAGGTGGATCCCTTGCTGAGGGGGAACCTATGGCTTAGGAAATGTGAGAGTCCCTAGGGACATGCCATATTGATAGCCCCCTGGTAAGGGGGTTACATGTCTGTCAGGCTCCTGGCCGTCATCTGAGGCTTGCTTAACTATACAGGAGCCAGACGTGTTGGCACTTATCCGCTACTCTGCAGGGCCTCTGCCAAGGGTGGGTTTATATCTTGCAGATACTATACTGCTCTGTATCACTCTGCACGGCCCCCACTAGGGGGCCAGGGGTGATATATTATCCTGTAGATACTGTTATGTACAATTTGTATGCCTAGGGTAGGAATGGATCTTGTTTTTGCACTGCCACCACCCAAGTCGTGATGATTCGTTCAGACTACTTGTTCTTACCTTGCTCAAAACCTCTACATGCCACAAGGTAGACCTAAGTCTAACCCACTTGTTCTTGCCAAACCAGATACCATTACAACTCATGTTGTGATCTCTACCACCAGTTCCAGGACATGTACCCCACAAGTTGTCTGACCTTTTCAGCATTCTCAGTTCCCTTCTGTGCCTCTTGATGCACCATCCCAGGCACCGGGCGGCATTCATATTGAGGATTACAACCCCAGTAATGGTAACCACCACCTCATTGGCAAAACCAAGAAGACATCTGGAAATAAGTGTTATACCGCTGCCCTGAGTACAGCAGAAGTTTAGTGGTAGATCCCTTCACTGAAGGCACGTAACAGGATGATCCACTGCTTGAGTGGACATATGTTTGGGATGAATTTCTTGATGCGCTTCTATGATATGATGGATGGGGTGACTCGCTGCTTGTCAGTGGATGTCCATCCTGCCAATTACCTGGCATCAGCAGGACGTATTGATGTGTTGAGTGCTTTGATCACAACATGGTCTGCAAAGACTGTTGTCTCCAATGACACAATCATCTCCCACTGCATCACATAAATGTATGTTGATTTATAGTTGCTCCATCAGTGACAGTGCTTACTCTCCATGCATTTTAGGTGCGGAATGGTGGATTTTTCAAACATACCTCACTCACTGCCATGGGCCTCAAAGTCTATCTCGGCCATACAAACTGTCCAATGACAAAAGAGCCATCGTTGTTCACCATCATTCACACCAATGGCATCCATTGTGTGAATGTACTCCTCTGCAGCTGTGGCGCCACTGTTCACCCACGGTACCAACTTCTGCACTGCAACTGGTATCCAGCCACAATTCATCAGCCACAAACATGTGTGATGTTCATTGTATTGAACCACTTCCACCTCCTAACACTTCAATCTAAACTCTTGGCAACCCATTTCATCACTGCTCTTGAGCGTGAGACAGACAATATGGGCTTGATGTCTGTGAAAGTACATTCTTCACATTCCTAACTAGATCTTACACTTATATCTGTATTCCAAGGATCGATATGTCAGTTTCCTGCGAATGTCATGCGAATGGTGTCATTTGATGATGCTCAAAAGAGCAGGGCATGGCCACGAAGACTCTGGGGTCAAAGGGATGCAGCTGGGTGTGCTTGCAGTCCTCTGCCCAGCTTGTCCACACCCCAAGATCAATCTGCCAAGGGGTTGGGAATCTGGTCCCCCTTCAGATTCGTGAGTGATGGGATTCAGAAGTTCAGGATGATTTGATGCTTATATACTTGAAATTTTTAGGTTTCTCTATCATCTTCACATTGCAGCCGATGCCAATTTCTGCATGAAAAATTGTTTCAAACCCGGAAAACGCATTGATGCCGGCCTAGGGACAGGGTTGGCCTACTTTGTTGAAGACTACGAATACAAGACATTCCTTCTAGGTTATGTCTCTGAGAAGGATGTAAGTTTGTAGCTTCTTGTGTATAGTGTCGACGAGGCTGATCTGATCTATTCATTAGATCTCAACATGTAGTGGGCTTGCTGCTCTAGACCTTGCCAATACCAGGAAGTCAATGGGCTTACATGTGACAGGCGTCGGTGCATCGGTATGCACATGTCAAGGATGTATTCATCCACTTGGACTAGGGGATCTCCAGAAAGGCAAGTGGTACATCATGTTCTTAAAACCAACACTTGGTATGATTGATTCATTTGTATGATATAGATACAGTGACCCACAAAACTGTTGCAATGTTTGCCACTTTTGACCTTCTTTGGTTATTCCTCCCCAATCAGGCCTTCAAAAAATTTGAAAAAATATGTCCAAGATATGTATGCTTCTTGTCTACATATGTGCCAAATTTCATGGCAATCCATTAACATTTGACAGAGATATGCCCTCAACAAGTCACCTATGTCATTGCAACAGTTTTGTGGCTGACCTTTCAGATCAGAGAAACATGACATTACTGTCATGTGACATTGTTTATACCCAAAGGTACAAACACAGCCAAATAAATAAACATCGGAAAAGCATAAATACCAGCAGTCCCAAGGCTATATGCCCCCCAATCAACCATGCGTGCTTTATCAAATGCACAACTTGACAATGTCCTTCATCTCATTGACTCCAAGCACTCTGCCCACAAAATCTCCTCCATTACTGGTCTCCACACTTCTACTATCACCCGTGTCTGGTCCAAACATCGCCCCCATGTTTCCAAGTCCTCTGGTGGTCGTCCATCAAAGCTTTCCCCCACTGATGTCCACCATGCCATCCATCTTATCCACACTGGGAAGGCTACCACTGCCACCCAAGTTGCCCATTCCCTCCAATCCATCACCAACCAGTCACTCTCCAATGAAACAGTCCGCCGCCATCTGAAGAGTGCTGGTTTAAAGGCTGTGGTGAAGAAGAAACGTCCCCTGCTCTCCCAGCGCCACAAGCGTGAGAGACTGGACTTTGCCCTAAGCCATAAGGACTGGACTGTGGATGACTGGAAGCGTGTTGTGTGGTCTGATGAGACCAAAATTAATCGCCTGGGCTCTGATGGGCGAAAATGGGTGTGGAAAAAGGCTGGGGAGGGCCTCTCTGATCATCTGGTGGAAGGGACTCTGAAGTTTGGTGGTGGTTCCTTGATGATGTGGGGGTGTATGACATGGGAGGGGCCTGGATATGCATGCAAGATTGATGGCAAGATGGATGCCAACCTCTACTGCCAAATTCTGGAGGATGAACTCCAAGGATCCCTCGAATTTTACAACAAATCACCTGGCAATGTGGTTTTCCAGCAGGACAATGACCCCAAACACACCAGCAAAATGGCCCAAGCCTGGTTCAAAGACCATGGTTTCAATGTCATGAAGTGGCCTGCCCAGTCCCCAGACCTCAATCCAATTGAACACCTCTGGCATCACATCAAAACAAAGCTTGGAGGATATGAAGAACCCCCCAAAGGCATCCATGAGCTATGGGAGCGAGTAGAGGCAGAGTGGGAGAAGATTGAAGCAGGGGTGTGTCAAAATTTGATAGAAAGTATGCCTAGGAGGGTGGAAGCAGTGTGGAAGGCAAAGGGGGGGTACACAAAATACTGAACTGTAATGATTTGTGTCACAATTTCATGTGCCACAAAACTGTTGCAATGATATAGGTGGCTTGTTAAGGGCATATCTCTGTCAAATATTGATGGATTGCTGTGAAATTTGGCACATGTGTAGCCAAGAAGCATATACATCTTGAACATATTTTTTCAAATTTTTTAAATGGCTGGTTGGGGAGGTATAAACAAAGAGAGTCAAAAGTGGCAAACATTGCAACGGTTTTGTGGGTCACTGTATAGTAATATGGACTTCATTATCTTTTCGAGCCTTTGATCATGCAACCTCTGCGAGGTACTTCTATCCTATGACATATTTTGCCAATGGACGAAGAAGCAATGGGTGTGCCATACCAAACTCCCTCTTACCCTCCAGCTTGATTCAAAAACCGAACTCACTGGTGTTATCCCGAAGTTCCACCTGCCCGCCCACAAACAACAATGCCATATGAAATACTCACTGAACCTCCACCCTGGTGCGGGATGTACAGATGGCGAAGGCATTGAGCGTGATTGGGCCAACATTAATCCTGTGGCCATGAGCACAAAAGAAATGGGGGAGGGATTGCAGCACGATACAATTGATGATCTCTTCGGAGATTGGAATTTTTGCAAGGTTCTGGGACTTGGTAAGTCATTATCTTGTATTAACAACAGGCACAATGAGGTAACATTGATTTTGAAGGTCAGTCTCTGCACGTCAAACTTATTGCTGCCCTTGCAGCAGCAGCTCTCCATTCCGATCAATTTCAGCAGTTCAATGCTGGTTTTCCCAAGGCTGTGACTGACATATGGCAGTCCATGGTCTTAGCTTGGGAGTCGGACAACACCAAACCTGGCCCATACATTATCGCCACTTCATGATGTAGATCTTTTCCTTAAGCATGGACCATTGGCTGATGACATTCATAGCCAAGATGCAGGCACAAATTCGACTTGAGCTGGTCCAATCAGAGAGGCAGTCCCATGCTGATGGTGAGCCCATACTACACACCATAAGTGTTAGTGCATTTTTGATCATGGGGTTGGAACTCGAAGAATACCAGTGAGTCGCCACTCCCTGAGATGAATGTACTGAGTCCTTAGTGCAATTCATAGGCGCTGTCTTGCCCAAGATGTCACTCTACAGAGTGGACCTGGGACAACTACTCAGCAGGGCAATATTCAGGAGCAGCGCCTTCAAATGGAGAAGCGGATCACCGTATTTCACGTGATTCAGGCAGCTTATATGCCGGAGGCAACGTGCTTCCTTGCTGCTACACCCCTGGACAATCAGTCTGAGTCCCAGCCTGAGCTCCAATCATTGCTTCTCCCTTCCCAACTTCCCCCCACCATTCATGCATCAAATCCGCATGTCGCAGAGATGGAACAAAAGCTTCGGTATGCTCAGGTGACGGATGCTATCGCAGAACTATGCCAGTCACTGATCGTCTGTGCTCACCTGACAAGATATAAGGCCAATAACGTGCGTGGTCAACATGTGAACACACAAGCACGAACCCTCCTCAATAAGGCAGAAGCCTGTACTAAGGCAATAGCAGTGAAATATCATGTGGCTTGAGAGTCTCATCTAATCCTTGCAGGCTCTGGTGAATGGGAGACCACCCTGAAACCATTGGAGTTGAAAGATCTGCAGTCACTCATGGGACCTGAGGATGAGGTTAGTCTCAGTGAGGGTCATCAGGTCCTCTCATGGATCTGGATCTCAGCTGGGACTACAAATGTGGACAACACTCCAGATATGCACAAAGGTAAGTCACTCATATGTTCATCTTCTCTATAGTGTAGTTAACTTGTTGACAGCACTGCGTGCTGAGTGGGCCCGGTCATGCACATGCATGCAACGGTGGATGGAGGAGGTCCGCCTTCTCCAAGAAGAAATGTGCCGTGTGCTCAAATTCTGCGATTATCATGCAGCATGGTGGGATGCAAGACAAACTAAGTGGGAAAGTGGACTTCCACTTGATGTACGCAACGGTGTGTGGGCCTACACTACAAAACAAGCCGCTATTCTTTGCAATAGAGCCAAGGAATTTGCTAGGATATGGGTATCTCCAGTATCGACTATAGCAGAAACTGATGGACATGTTGAGGGCAGGGACAGTGATGACGAATAGTGCGGGTATAGCTGTCGCATGCTTCTATCACGTACTTCTGTCGCGTACTTTCATAGTTACATCAAATAACAATGGATCACCTGAGTATTATGTCCTAAAACTATCCTATTTAAGCATGATTGTTGCCATAGGGGAGCCTCGTAGCAGTTGTGCCAAATAAAGAAGTTCCACGGGGGGGGGGGGGCGATAAGGCTAGAAAAATTCCACAGATGTATATAGAGAACTTCGGAGCAGCTAGATTGTGCAAGACTGAGTTAACCTAGATGGCTAGAGCATCTGGAGTTCCTCACATGTACTAAAAAAGAAAAGCTTGTGGGTTCAAATCCTGCAAGTGCCATATTATGGCTGTTCTTTTGGGGGGGGGTGGTGACTCTGTGTCAACACATTGATACCAGAGTTACCGTGGGTGGTAACTACCATGTTTGATATATCAATTAATGGTGGTATCATACCATGTTTGATATATTGGCACTACAGCATGTTGTGGCTTCAGGAGCGCCTCAACCCACTGGATCAAGTCACCCGCAGACAACCTGGGCGCAACCCCAGGCACCTCCTCCTCAGCCTCGCCCCCATCCGCACGAGAGGGCAAACCCTTTGACTCAGGCAATGCAACACATTGTCGCCTGGAGGACTGTGATGGCTCCTTGTCGCCCTCAGCACCCCGGTTCAAGTGCTGATGGTTCACTGGCACAAGGGAACACTTCTTGTTCCACTTGGTGCATGCTTGACAGTGGAACCGAGGACCGGTGTAAGCAGGATGGCTATTAAACCAATCCAACTACTGTCCACGATGTTGAGCCGGGGACGAAAGTGGGGATCACAGATCTAATCCGGATGTTCAGGTTCGAGTGGGGGAAGGTCTTTTGAACAGGGGAAATTGCAGTGAGCCAACAAAGCCCAAGCAATTAAGTGAGAATGTGTCTTTCAGTCAAATTACCACACCCTAAGAATCTCTTCTTGAGACCTTAGTCAAAGTGTAGTTAGAATTCACTTTTTGTAGTGAGAAATCACCCAGGGACCAGCAGCTGTTCAAGGAGCTTCAAACTGGAGGGAGGGGGAGAACTACTGAATTTGTGTGCTAGCTGCACCTAATATACAATCCAGACTTCGACTCAATAGAAAGTGAAAAAGTCGGACTTAAGGGACACACAGAGAAAAAGAAATCAAGTTAAATCTTCAAAACTGATGGAGATATTCCAATTTCAAGATAAAAGGGGAGATTGACACATTACATGCTATTCCTCCTTCAAACCTGGACAAGTTCCCTTAAGGAAAAGTGGAATAGGTCGCCCTGAGGGTCTTCTCCATCGGACATAAGAGGGCCGGAAGTAATTTGCTATTTTGAATGGTGGAGCAAAGGGGGAGTCATGGGGAGGGAGTTGTCTTGTGAAAAATGGAGTTCGCGTCCGCTCATTTTTCCCTTAGTACCGTTCGATGCGCATTTTCAACAGCTTTCAGGGCGTGGTACTCGCGAATGAATCCGATAAGAATTGGCTTTGAAAATCAAGAAATACTCCTTCAGAGTATGGATCATGGCAAGATATTGTTACAGGGACCGCATTTTTGATCCGTTCGTTTCGTGTTTGGTACCGTTCGATAGGTACAATTCGTATCTTTCTGGGCGCGGTCGTTTCGAGTCGATCCGATCAAAAATGACGGAGAAATTCGAAAAATACTCCTTCAGAGTAGTGCAGCCCTTATCTGGATCATGTGACAGATCTGCGACTCCAGAATCAGAACTAGGCCCAGTCCGCGTCGTTACATAATCACAATTCATCGCCCTTAAGGCAATAGGATGGCTTGGAAGAGCAGGCAAGTCATCCAGTCTTGAAGAAAGATGGCAAGTTGAATTGCCTTGTCCAAAGAAATTGGACTTGAAGTAGGGCATAAACTGCCCCTTTTTGATGAGGACTGTTGAAGTCCGATGGATAGTCAATAAATTGACTGGTAGACATGGTAAAGGAATGAGGCGATATTATGGGTTGGAAAGGGGTAGGAATCCAATTGATTTCTTGAATAAATGAATGGCGATAAAATTAAATGAGCACGGTGACATATAATTGATTCATTCATAGGGAAAATGGCCTCGGATGAGGATTTCTATGGTGTAGGGATTTATCCCTCCAACACCAGACATGCACAGAGGCTCCTCCCCCTTCTTGCCACCTGTCACCCACTGAGTGTGCACAGACGCGCACCAATCGCACTAAAAAACCCATGTCAGTGACATCACAACTTCAAATTTTTTTTACTCACCATCAACGACCCCTCATCCTTGCTCAAAACCAAAAGGTGCATCTTTCAAGGCACCTCTGCCATGGCTGCATGCTGAGCAGTGGCCTTGGCATCATGCCGCACCTCAGCATCAAGACGACGCGCCTCCTCTAATGTGCACACTGCCACCTCCTGGGCACGTCGAATGGCCACATCATTCTTGATCCACTCGACATGCAGATGCCAACCCACAAGCTCCAACCCCATCTCAGGCACAAGGGGCGAAACCTCGGGCAGCTGACCTTGCAGTTGCACCTGCCGCTTTACCACAAATCAATGCAACTTACAGAAAACAGGAAAAGTTCTCATCACTTACCTCCCACTTTGCCAACTCGACCTTTGCAGTCGCAACCGCCTCCTCGGTCTGGAGAATCTCCATTGCTGCCTTCGTCTTGATCAAAGAAAGAATGGCTTCATTGGCCATGTCAATGATGATGGTATGGAATCAGAAGCGAGCATGACAAACCCATCCTTTATAGTAACCACCACGGCAACCGCCAAAACCGCCAAAACACCCACCTTGTAAAACTTGAGTACACGCTTCGAGGGCTTCATGCTCAAAGGGGGGGGGTACTGTTATGAGTCATACTCGTAACCTTGCTTACGTACGAATAACCAAGCCAATTGTGCCATCACGTGACCTTCCCCCTTGCTGCCATTGTGCCTTCCTCTTTCAGCATTTCCTATTATATACATCCTTCCTTTATTCAACACCCCTTTATCCATAAACCCCTTTGATCTCTAATAGTATAAGTAGTTACTTGATGTACACTTGCTCCTTAGAAGATCGAGAATATATTGTCAACTGATTGAATTCCCCTCTTGCAATCTCAGTTATCGCTCGCGACTCTCATCTTAAAACCTTCACTTATTAAGTCTCAAGAAGCTGGTCTTCCTCATATGTACTCGTCTCTCGTGACTTACATAATCCCCACTTCACGACTCCCTCGTCAATTGCCTTAAGGGCATTTCCTTGTATTCGACTCAATTACATCATCATATCTTTCGCCTCAAGTACAACCCTTAACAATTGGCCTGTGGATCAAAAATGCACATTCAGTCACATTTATGCCTCCCACCATGAAAGCCTCACTGTTTGAAAGCCTCTTTTGGAAATGGTGGACTGTATGTCAGCCATCCTGGCATGAGAAAGGCATCCATGAGTGTGAACTCCATGATTCCCCCCCCATCCACAGACTGGTCTGTTGTGAGGAAGGGGGGAAAGAATGGGATTCTGAGTGTCATAATGGCACTATACTTCTGGAGGGTGTGTAAAGACTTCACCCCAGATTCCAGTTGGAATCATGCAGTAAAAGATGTGACTTAGATGATTCAGTCTTGTCTCTGACCTCCGCATTTTCATCTATGTATCTACATGTACTTAGTACATACCTCCTTCCATTTCTCATCTCCCTCATCGTCTGTGCAGATGCTGCCAATCTACACATACTTGGTAGATACCCTGATTTCTCATCACCTGCATCATTTGCGCTGATGCTGCCAATCCCTTCCTCATTTCTACATAGTATTAGGAACCCATGCAATGCAACATTTTACTGCTATATTATGGCCAGGAGGAGTCATGGCAAGTGCCTGATCATGACCCCAAAGAATAATAATTTCCATATATGGATTTATTATTATTAATTCCTGATACTAATTCCTGGCTGGAATATAATAATAATAATAAAAGCGGATGCAGAAAGTTACCAGGCTTTGATGCAACCCAGGTGCAATAGTTACCATGAAAGTTACTGGGTAGCACTGTAACAATTTTATGGCAAGTTAGTGTTATTGGTGCAAATAGTTTACAGCATGGGCTGGCCATGTGAGTACAGAGCTCACTTGTGATGCCTTATCATCACCACTTGACAACCCCTTGTCCCTTACACTTATTCAATGGATTGATCATGAATGACCTCAAGCACATTGTAATGCTCCCAGACGCCTCAACAACAATGCATTGAATTTGTCAAGTTGCAACTCCATCCCTCCACCCCCATCATACTTGGACTCCCCTGGTTGCGACAAATGAACCCCCAAATATCCTGGGCCAACATGAGGATTGAGCACATGGGAAATCACCTGGAACTCGTTACAATGCCCCTAAGTATCAACGTTGTTGCAGCAACCACATCAATGCCAAAAAGGAACTCACCAGCCCCCTCTACTACCAGCATCATGATAGAAGTCTACAATGCAGAAGACTTCATCAACAAAGCCAGCAAGGACAATGCAACAATCTTCGCATGCATGATGCTGAACCCATTCACACACAAGCCGCATCAGTAGTTCATGAAACTCCCCCCACTGCATACTGCCTGACTCGATCCCCACGGAAGAATGACAGGTCCTGGAGACACAACACCCTGCAGAATACCATGAATTCCACAATGTCTTCACCAGCACGGTGGCTAGCTATCTACCACCACATTGCAAATACAACCTCAGATTTGACATTGAGGAGGGTTGCAACATACCATGAGGACCCATATACCCCATGTCAGAGGCCAAACTTGTGGCGCTATGAGAATTCATCAATGAATTCCTCTCAAAAGGGTTCATTTTCCCATTGACATCCCCCACAGGCACACCAATCCTATTCACAAAGAAGAAAGGAGGCAGACTTTGCCTTTGTGTCAACTACCACGCACTCAATTGAATCATGAAAAAGAGCCACTACCCCCTCCCCCTCATCAATGAACTCCTCGATTGCCTTCACCACACCACAATTTACACAAAAATTGACCTTCACAGTGGCTATTACAACACCCGAGTCACTGAGGGCCACAAATGGCTCACAGCATTTCACATGCACAACACTGGCCATAAGATTTTTCCACAAAGTTCATGTAAAAATTCATGCTAAGGCCATGAGCTTCATGGGATAGCATTATCCAGGAAGACCCACAAGTATAGCAGTAAGTCACAAGAGGATCAGTCATGGGGGGGGGATCAACCAGAGTGGGATCAAATAACACTGTGAGCAGAAGCACATGGTTATGTTGGTTGGGGGGTATCAGGTTAGGTCCCAGCAAGCCTGGGAATGCTCCTGAATGGGTCAGCAGGCTATACAGACTTATTGGCAATTGGGATTGTTTATTTATTACTATTTGTTCTCATTATAACACATAATTATTCATTTATTATTATTATACTATTATACATGTATCATACAGCTTATCCCCCCTCCCCCCTCCTGGTATTCAACAGGGGTTGCATGTTTATATTTGGCAGGGTTGCAGGTTTTTATTCAGCAGGGTTGCCAGATTAGTTGAGGGTAGGTGCAGGCAGTGGGGTCAGAAGAATACCTAGAATAGTACATTAGTGAAAAAAAGAAAAGCCACACAAAAGGAGCAGCCTGTGCTGCTCCTTTTGCGTGATCTTACATATACTTACTGTAAAAAATCACCACACCTGCAGAAGTGGGTGTGGCTCATGTGGGTTCTCAGTGTTGTGTCATTTCATGTCTTCATTGGGTGGTGGTTTTCATTATCTGCGTGGGTCTCATTCAGTGCAGGGTTTTGGGGGGGTCATTGTTTGTGGGTTTGGTGGTCTCCATTTGGCCATTTGTTCTCATTCAGCAGTGTAAGCGGGAAACGGAGGGGGGAATCCAGCCACAGTCCATGATATGGAATCAAGAACGAAAAGAGGGGACCATGGGATCAATCCAAATGTTGAGGCTCGAAGGAAAGGAAGGTCTTTTTGGATAGAAATCTAAAGCTGTAAGCAACACCTGCTCAAGCAATAGAACAAAGAATGAATATGGGTCACAAAACCACACCCTAAGGCTCTCCTCTTGAGGCCCTAGACAAAGTGTAGTAGTCTTAGTGGAATTCACCCAAGGAACCAGTGGCAATACATCAGTGCCTCAAAACTGGGGAGGGGAAGACTATAGAAATTCGCATCTCCTGCACTTAATATACATCACAGAAAAATGCTATGGTAACCGGCAGAAAGGTGGGGTTAAGGAAAAAATGATGAAAAAGAAATAAAGTCAAAAGCTTCAAAACTGAAGGAGATATTCCAAAATCAAGTCAGAATAGGGGAATATGGCTTAACCAAGCTATTCCTCCTCTCCTACTGAACAGAATCCCTTGGGGAATGGTGGAACTGGTCGTCCTAGACGTACCCTTCATCGGATATAAGAGGGGCAGAGAATAATTGCCATTAATAATCAAAAAAGCGGAGGCAATAATGGAATGAGACATGGGGGAGTTGAGTTGTAGAGAGCCGAGTTTTAATCCGCTCGTTTTGCCCTTGGTACCATTGGATGCGGACTGTCGACAGCTTTCTAGGCGTGCTTTTCCCGAACGAATTGGATCAAAACTGACTGAGAAAATTGAAAAATACTGAAGGGATATATGAAACACATAGTAAAATCGACCTGGAAGGTGCAGTTTTGATTCTTTCGTCTCGTGTTTGGTATTGTCGAAAAGGTGTGAATCATAGCTTTCTGGGAGCTATCTTGCCGAGTCAATCTGATCAAAACTGAGGGAGATATTCCATGTTTACTCCTTGAGAGCACCGCATTAGCCCCTATTTGTCATGTGACAAGTCCGCAAGTCAGAATCAAGGCCTGGGTGTGTAATCTGTTGTATTACATAATCACAATTCATTAGAGTCACCCTTGAGGCAACAGGAAGTGTGTATCAGAAGTGGAGACTGATTGAAGGTCAAACAAAGCAAGCAAGTTGAATTGCTATTGCCACATTGAGGTATGGCAAAAAAAAGTGGAATTTGGGGTGGCCTGTTGAAGTGCTGCAGATGAACAATAAATTGGCTCATGTATAGGTAAGGGAATGATGCGGATTTGTGGATTCTAGACATATGGCATCTGGGCTTGTTCTCAAATGAATGACGACATGGGAATTGACATCCAGATTGACATGAGAAATGGTTCATTTAATTGAAAGATCGTCCTCGGATAGGGTTTGCATGTAGTAGGGATTTGTCCCTCCAACAGTGGCTCTTCATTTTGTTGGTGGAGGCTCAGGCAATAACCTAAAAAAATCAAGTGTTAGTTACATGTTAAAACCAGTGCAAAAAGAGCAGCCTTCACTGCTCTTTTTGCGCCACTGTACATATAGACATTAAAAATAAATTCACCTTAAATTACCACACACCTGCCACAGCAGGTGTGTGGTTGGTGTGGGTTCTTCATTTGGCAGGTTTCATCGGGTGGGTCTTCGTTTGGCTGGTGTCCATTTACATTGTTGGTTGTATTCTCATTTGTTGTTGGGGTTTTGGCTGGGCTTGTGTGGGTGTTGGTTCAGATTCATGACCTAGAATATTAAAATATAGGTTAGTTACAAATTTGAAGCAGTGCAAAAAGAGCAGCCTAAGCTGCTCCTTTTGCATGGTGGTATCTACTGGGGAAGACTTACCTTATATAGTACCACACACCCACCATAGCAGGTGTGTGGTTCCTGGGGCCACTCATTGGCTCCGTATCATTTCAAGGGTCTGGGGTTCATTTGGTGGGTGTCCACTTGGCAGGCATCCATTTCATTCATTCTTGTTGGGCGGTTCTTCATTGTGTGTTGTGGGTTAGGTGATAACCTAGAAAAATAAATAACCTGTTAGTTAGAAATCAAAACCAGCACAAAAAGAGCAGCATATGCTGCTCTTTTTGTGCTGTTGGGTACACTGAGGGACATACCTTACATAGAACCACACACCCACTGCAGCAGGTGTGTGGTTCATGGTCACTCATTGGGCGGGTCCCTGGCTGCATGGTCTCATTTGTTGTGTTTTTGTCTAGCATATTGCCATTTGGGCCTGGTATTTTGCACCAGGCCACAATCTAAAATAATAATGATATGTTAGTAAAGAAATTCAAAGCAGCACAAAGAGCAGCTTCTGCTGCTCTTTTTGCGCTGATGTATTTACTATGATAAAAAAAAACTCACCTTGTTGACCACACACCCGCATCGGTGGGGTGTGTGGTTGCCTGGTTGCCTTTCTAGGCTGTTGTTGGGGTGCTGTTTGGTGGTTGCTGGTTCAGTGGGTTGCGAAGTAAGAAACACAGACTCAACACCGGCAATTGCTGGAACCCAAAAAGTGCCCAAATGCTGGCACTACCAGCATCATATACATTAATAGCAAGTACCTAGATGTGTAAAAAGGACTACATAATAAATATTTGTTCAAAAATATAAAAAAGACCATGATAATAAGTCAGAGATCAATATGGCACCATATGCCTGTATTGCACAGTGGAGTAGGCCACTTCTATGGCTTAGAATTAGCCCAAATGTAAATATATTGGTGGTGTATATGCATCCTACATGGGAGACTAGTTATATCAGACAATCACTCCATTTTTGGATTTTTCGCACATTCAATTCCCTAAATTTAGGGAATTGAACATGCGAAAAATCCAAAAATGGAGTGATTGTCTGATATAACTAGTCTCCCATGTAGGATGCATATACACCACCAATATATTTACATTTGGGCTAATTCTAAGCCATAGAAGTGGCCTACTCCACTGTGCAATACAGGCATATGGTGCCATATTGATCTCTGACTTATTATCATGGTCTTTTTTTATATTTTTGAACAAATATTTATTATGTAGTCCTTTTTACACATCTAGGTACTTGCTATTAATGTATATGATGCTGGTAGTGCCAGCATTTGGGCACTTTTTGGGTTCCAGCAATTGCCGGTGTTGAGTCTGTGTCTTTACTTCACAACCCACTGAACCACAACCACCAAACCAGCACCCAACAACAGCCTAGAAAGGCAACCAGGCACCACACACCACCGATGCGGGTGTGTGGTCAACAAGGTGAGTTTTTTTTTATCATAGTATATACATCAGTGCAAAAGAGCCAGCAGAACTGCTCTTTTTGTGCTGCTTTGAATTTCTTTCTAACATACTCATGCTATTATTTTTAATTGTGGCTGGTGGCAAATACCAGGCCCAAATGGCAATATGCTAGACAAAAACACAACAAATGAGACCATGGCAGCCAGGGACCCACCCAATGAGTGACCACACGAACCACACACCTGCTGCAGCAGGTGTGTGGTTCTATGTAAGGTATGTCCCTCAGTGTACCCAACAGCACAAAAAGAGCAGCATATGCTGCTCTTTTTGTGCTGGTTTTGATTTCTAACTAACAGGTTATTTATTTTTCTAGGTTATCACCTAACCCACAACACACAATGAAGAACCACCCACCAAGAATGAACAAAACAGATGCCCGCCAAGTGGACACCCACCAAACAAACCCTGGACCCTTGAAATGATACAGAGCCAACGAGTGGCCCCAGGAACCACACACCTGCTATGGTGGGTGTGTGGTACTATATAAGGTAAGTCTTCCCCAGTAGATACTGCCATGCAAAAGGAGCAGCTTAGGCTGCTCTTTTTGCACTGCTTCAAATTTGTAACTAACCTATATTTTAATATTCTAGGTCATGAATCTGAACCAACACCACATGAGCCCAGCCAAAACCCCAACAACAAATGAAAATACAACCAACAACATAAATGGACACCAGCCAAACGAAGACCCACCCGATGAAACCTGCCAAATGAAGAACCCACACCAACCACACACCCGCTGCAGCAGGTGTGTGGTAATTTAAGGTGAATTTATTTTTAATGTCTATATGTACAGTGGCGCAAAAAGAGCAGTGAAGGCTGCTCTTTTTGCGCCAGTTTTAACATGTAACTAACACTTGATTGTTTTAGGTTATTGCCTGAGCCTCTGCCAACAAAATGAAGAGCTGCGAATGAGAATGAATGGCCAAACAGAGACCACCAAACCCATGAACAATGACCCCCCAAACCCCATGCCAAACAAGACCCACACAGATAACGAAAACCACCACCCAATGAAGACATGAAATGACACAACACTGAGAACCCACATGAGCCACACCCACTTCCACAGGTGTGGTGATTTTTACAGTAAGTATATGTAAGATCACACAAAAAGGAGCAACACAGGCTGCTCCTTTTGTGTGGCTTTTCTTTTTTTCACTAATGTACTATTCTAGGTATCTTCTGACCCCACTGCCCACACCTACCCTCAACTAATCTGTGACCCTGCCAATAAAAACCTGCAACCCTGCCAAATATAAACATGCAACCCCTGTTGAATACCAGGAGAGGGGAGGGGGGATAAGCTGTATGATACATGTATAATAGTATAATAACAATAAATGAATAATTATGTGTTATAATGAGAACAAATAGTAATAAATAAACAATCCCAATTGCCAATAAGTCTGTATAGCCTGCTGACCCATTCAGGAGCATTCCCAGGCTTGCTGGGACCTAACCCAATACCCCCCAACCAACATAACCATGTGCTTCTGCTCACAGTGTTATTTGATCCCACTCTGGTTGATCCCCCTTGCAAAAAGAGCAGCTCCTGCTGCCTTTTGTGCTGTTATTTCACAAATAAAAAAACTCACCTTGTTGACCACATGCACCTGCCATTGGCAGTGTGGGTCCTGGTGCCTTC
Organism: Hydnum rufescens UP504; assembly: GCA_014904985.1. Classification (NCBI taxonomy): domain Eukaryota; kingdom Fungi; phylum Basidiomycota; class Agaricomycetes; order Cantharellales; family Hydnaceae; genus Hydnum; species Hydnum rufescens. The sequence goes on along the minus strand of MU128972.1, from coordinate 167,179 downwards.
AGGCTTCGGTCGGTTTGTGGTGCTGTTGGTGGTTGCGTGTGTCTGGTTGGGGTTGCGTTGTGTTCGGTTTGTGGTGGTTGGTGTCTGTTGGTGTGCTGGTTGTGGTTGGTGGTGGTTCTGGTTGGGTTCGTGGGTTCGGTAGTGGTTCTGGTTCAGTGGGTTGCTCGTTCGGGTGCTGTCGGGGTGCGGTTTCATGGTTGCGTCAGGCTTTCATGGTCGTGGATTGTGAAGAAAACACCAGACTCACAGGGCAATTGCTGAACCCAAAATAGTGCCCAAATGCGCACTACCAGCGACAATACATTAATAGCAAGTACCTAAGAGTGTAAAAAGGACTACAAAATAAATTGTTCAAAAATATAAAAAAAGCCCATGATAATAAGTCAAGATCATGGGCACCATATGCCTGTATGCACAGTGGAAGTAGGCCACTTCTATGGCTTGAATTAGCCCAAATGTAAATATATTGGTGGTGTATATGCAACCGAAATGGAGACTAGTTATATCAGACCCCTCCATTTTTGGATTTCGCATGTCCAATCCCTAAATTTAGGAATTGAAGGTGAAAAATCCAAAAATGGAGTGATTGTCTGATATAACTAGTCTCCCATGTAGGATCAATATACACCACCATATATTTACATTTGGGCTAATTCTAAGCCATAGAAGTGCCTACCCACTGTGCAATACAGGCATATGGTGCCATATTGATCTCTGACTTATTATCATGGTCTTTTTTTATATTTCTGAACAAATATTTATTATGTTGTTTATCCTTACACATCTAGGACTTGCTATTAATGTATATAGCTGGTAGCCACATTTGGCACTTTTTTGGTCCAGCAATTGCCGGTTATCTGTGTCTTACTTCACAACCCACCGAACCAGCAACCACTAACCCAGCAACACGACCAAGCAACCACTAAAGCAACCACTGAACCACAACCACCGAACCAGCACCGAAACAGCAGAAAGGCACAGGCACCACACACCTGCCAATCAGTGTTGGTCAACAAGGTGAGTTTTTTTTATTGTAGTAAATACATCACACAAAAAGAGCAGCAGAAAGCTGCTCTTTTTGCACCGCTTGTGATTCTTTACTACACATACATTATTATTTTAGATTGTGGCTGGTGCAAAATACCAGGCCCAAATGGCAATATGCTAGACAAAACACAACAAATGAGACCATGGCAGCTGGGGACCCACCAATGAGTGACCACACGAACCACACACCTGCTGCAGCAGGTGTGTGGTTCTATGTAAGTATGTCCCTCAGTGTACCCAACAGCACAAAAAGCAGCATATGCTGCTCTTTTTGTGCTGGTTTTGATTTCTAACTAACAGGTTATTATTTTTTCTAGGTTATCACCTAACCCACAACACACAATGAAGAACCACCCCAACCGAAGAAAACAGATGCCCGCCAAGTGGACACCCACCAAACAAACCCTGACCCTTGAAATGATACAGAGCCAACGAGTGGCCCCAGAACCACACACCTGCTATGGTGGGTGTGGGTACTATAAAGGTAAGTTTCCCCAGTAGATACTGCCATGCAAAAGGAGCAGCTTAGGCTGCTCTTTTGCACTGCTTCAAATTTGTAACTAACCTATATTTTAATATTCTAGTCATGAATCTGAACCAACACCACATGAGCCAGCCAAAACCCAACAACAAATGAAAAATACAACCAACACTAAATGGACACCAGCCAAACGAAGACCCACCCGATGAAACCTGCCAAATGAAGAACCCACACCAACCACACACCCGCTGCAGCAGGTGTGTGGTAATTTAAGGTGAATTTATTTTTAATGTCTATATGTACAGTGGCGCAAAAAGAGCAGTGAAGGCTGCTCTTTTTGCGCCAGTTTTAACATGTAACTAACACTTGATTGTTTTAGGTTATTGCCTGAGCCTCTGCCAACAAAATGAAGAGCTGCCGAATGAGAATGAATGGCCAAACAGAGACCACCAAACCCATGAACAATGACCCCCCAAAACCCCATGCCAAACAAGACCCACACAGATAACGAAAACCACCACCCAATGAAGACATGAAATGACACAACACTGAGAACCCACATGAGCCACACCCACTTCCACAGGTGTGGTGATTTTTTACAGTAAGTATATGTAAGATCACACAAAAGGAGCAACACAGGCTGCTCCTTTTGTGTGGCTTTTCTTTTTTCACTAATGTACTATTCTAGGTATTCTTCTGACCCCACTGCCCACACCTACCCTCAACTAATCTGGTGACCCTGCCAAATAAAAACCTGCAACCCTGCCAAATATAAACATGCAACCCCTGTTGAATACCAGGAGAGGGGAGGGGGGATAAGCTGTATGATACATGTATAATAGTATAATAACAATAAATGAATAATTATGTGTTATAATGAGAACAAATAGTAATAAATAAACAATCCCAATTGCCAATAAGTCTGTATAGCCTGCTGACCCATTCAGGAGCATTCCCAGGCTTGCTGGGACCTAACCCAATACCCCCCAACCAACATAACCATGTGCTTCTGCTCACAGTGTTATTTGATCCCACTCTGGTTGATCCCCCCCCCTGTGACTGATCCTCTTGTGACTTACTGCTATACTTGTGGGTCTTCCTGGATAATGCTATCCCATGAAGCTCATGGCCTTAGCATGAATTTTTACATGAACTTTGTGGAAAAATCTTACAGCCAGTGTTGGTTTTTTGTACAGGGCTCAGGGGGGCTGGGGAGTTTTCAGGCATGTACTTGTTTAGGGGGGAGCAAGATCTAGAATAAAAATTTTAGATTAGTAAGAAGTTAAAAGTGACACAAAAAGAGCAGTGGGTGTGTGGTCTGGCCTGTTTGGGTGTCATGCACTTGCACAGGCCATCATTTGCTGGTCTGCACATTTGCAGGGGTATGGTGGGCCTTTGGTCCCCCCTTCACGCAGGCCCCATTTGTGCAGTTGTGGGGCGCCATTTGGGTTTCCACATTGCATTTGCAGCTGCAGCTTTGTGTTCCTGGCACGACTTTGTGTTCGTGGCTGCATAGTTTCATGGGTTTGTGGGGTTTGTAGGCTAGGAATAAACAATATGTTAGTAAAAGACAGAAGAAAAAGAAGAAAAGCCACCCAAAAGGAGCAGTGTATGCTGCTCCTTTTGGGTGGTTGTACTTACCTTAAAATTACCACACACCCACCAAAGCGGGTGTGTGGTTCCATCTGTGGCCTCACATCATGGGTCCCATTCTTGGGTTTTGTCTGGCACTTGAGGTTTGGCAGGTCAGGTTTGTTGTTTTCATTTGGTCAGTGTGTGGTCAGTTTTGGGGAGGGGTGGCTTCATTTGGTGGGTCTTCATTTTTCTGTTAGTTGTTGAGTGATAACCTAGAATAATCAATGTGCTAGTTTAAAAAAATTAAAGTAGTGCAAAAAGAGCAGCAGATGCTGCTCTTTTTGTGCTGTTGGGGGTGCACTTACCTTATAGAGCCACACACCCACCACAGTGGGTGTGTGGCTCGTGTGGCCACTCATGTTTTTGTTTGGTGTTGTTTCATTTGGCTTCATTTCATTTGGCATACAGTTTTGGTTGGGGCTTGTATGGACATTGGTCCAGATTGTGACCTAGAATATTAAAATGAAAGTTAGTTAGAAATTCGAAGCAGTGCAAAAGGAGCAGCTATTGCTGCTCCTTTTGTGCAGCTATCACTGCTCCTTTTGCACAGCTATATCTATTGGGGGGGGGGGGTAACTCACGTTAAACAGCACCACACACCTGCTGTGGCAGGTGTGTGGTTCCTGTGGCTACCCATTGGGCAGTCCATCGTTTGTTTGGGTATGGCTCTTGCCGTTCAGGCCTTCATTGTGTGGCAGGTTTTTGTCTCTGGCCTTAGACCATAATCTAAAATAATAAAGGCTATATTAGTATAAGAATTCAAAGTGGCGCAAAAAGAGTAGCTTGTGCTACTCTTTTTGCACCATTGTCTCTACTAAGACAAAACTTACCTTATGACCACACACCCGCAGCAGCAGGTGTGTGGTCATGTGGTTGCCTCTCTGTTGCTGGGTGTGGCTGTGCAGTTGCAAAATTCAATGCAGCAATTGCTGATACTCAAGAAGTGCCCAAGTGCTGGCACTACAAGGACAGCACACATCAATAGCAAGCATGGAGATATGGAATAGATACTATATAATAAAAATTTGTCCAATAAAATGTGAAGAAGAAGAAGATAATGAGTCAGAGCTCAATAAGGCATAATATGGCTAATTGCAAATGGATTGGGCCACTTCTATGCATCAGAATTAGCCCAAATTTAATATAGTAATAGTATATATACACCCTACATGGGCAATTAATTATCTCAGATGGTTCTCACATTTTTCAAGTTTTCATGCCTTCAATTCCCTATTTAGGGAATTGAAGGCATGAAAACTTGAAAATGTGAGAACCATCTGAGATAATTAATTGCCCATGTTAGGGTGTATATATACTATTACTATATTTAAATTTGGGCTAATTCTGATGCATAGAAGTGGCCCAATCCATTTTGCAATTAGCCATATTATGCCTTATTGAGCTCTGACTCATTATCTTCTTCTTCTTCACATTTATTGGACAAATTTTTATTATATAGTATCTATTCCATATCTCCATGCTTGCTATTGATGTGTGCTGTCCTTGTAGTGCCAGCACTTGGGCGCTTCTTGAGTATCAGCAATTGCTGGCATTGAATTTTGCATCTTCCCTCTCATCTCTGCAACAACAACAGGGAACTGCCTGAAAGGGCAAGCATGCGACCACACACCCGCCACTGCGGGTGTGTGGTCACAAGGTGAGTTTTTGCTTGTAGATACAATGGCACAAAAAGAGCAGCAAAAGCTGCTCTTTTTGCACTTCTTTGAATCTTTTTACTAACATATCTTGTATTCTTCTAGATTGAGGCCTGGGGTCTAAGGCACAATGAAACCCCATGAAATGAGGGCCCAAACGGCAATGCCCTGAACAAAGATGCACCAAATGACATGACACATGCAATGCGCCCACCACATGACCTATGGCACCACACCAATGATGCAACATACAGCACCACACCAATGATGTGACACATGGCACTGTGCCAATGACGTGACACATGGCACTGTGCCAACAATGCAACACATGGCAATGCGCCATACGATGCAATACATGGCAATGCACCAAATGAGGATGCAATGTACAGTAACGCACCAAACAAGGACGTGACCATGGCATATGAGGGCCCCAGGAACCACACACCCACCACAGTGGGTGTGTGGTCCTATTTAAGGTGAGTCACTGCCCCTGTAGCTACAACCACACAAAAAGAGCAGTGAAAGCTGCTCTTTTTGCATGGTGTTTAATTCTTAACTCATTTATAACCTTCTATTATAGGTCTTTACTTCTCATGCGAATGAATACTGATGCAACCCCCCCCCCTCCTGACCCCACCTATTGACACCTGAATGATGGGGTCCTGGGGGGACCTGCACAAATCACCATACATGAGCCAGAGTATGGACCCAGTACCCCACACCCACTGCAGCAGGTGTGGGGTCTTATTTCTTATTCTTGTGGTGCAAAAGAGCAGTGTATGCTGCTCTTTTTGCATTGCATTCATTTTTTACTAACCTATTATTATTTCTCTAGATCCTGGCCAGAACCCATGCAAACCCCTGATCATAAACCCATGGGATGACATGCCATGAATGAAACCCACGAATAACCCCCCACAAACGAAAACTGTGGGGAGGACCCATACAACTGGCCATATGTACAAGCCAGAGTACAGGGCTCCAGTACCCCACACCTGCTGTAAGCAGGAGAAAAAGGGGAAATCTCCGCTACAGTCCATGATATGGAATCGAGAACAAAGAGTGGGGGCTGGGGAAATAATCCGAATGTTCAGGTCTGGGTGTAGGATGGTCTTTCATATAGAAGATAATCTGCTGTAAGCAGTAGTTGCCCAAGCAGATGAATGAAGGGAGAAAATGTGCCACAATATCACACTCCAAGGTCCTAGTCTTGTGGCCTTGGACAAAGTGCAGCAAGAACAGTATCTTCAAGTGGAATTCACCCAGAAATCCAGCAGCAATACTTCAGTACTTCAAACTGGGGAGGGGGAAGACAATAGAAATTCACATCTCCTGTGCCCAATATACATCACAGAAAAATAATATGGTAACCGGCAGAAAGGTGGAGTTAAGGCGAAAACTATGAAAAAGAAATCATGTCAAAATCTTTAAAACTGAGGGAGATATTCAAGAATCAAGTCAGAGTAGGGGAAATTGGCTTAACCAATCCATTCCACCTCTCCAGCTGAACAGAATCCCTTGGGGAATGATGGAATAAGTCGTCCTGGATGTCCTCTCCTTCGGATATAGGGTTGCCAGACAATATTTGATATTTGGAAATTGGAAGAGGAGATGATATTCCCCTGAGACATGGGGGAGATTCGTTTATAGAACGCCGAGTTCTTCGTTGTTCGCAACGCCCCTGGTATTGTTGGATAGGCATTTTCAATACCTCTCTAGGCGTGGTCATTTCGTGCGAATCCAATCAAAACTGATAGAGAAATTCGAAAAATACATATCCCAACTATGAATCAGGAGGTGAATTCATTCCAGAAGCTTCAGTTTCGATCCGATAAACACATAATCAAGCAGAAAACAGGGAAACCAACCCCAAAAGATGCCTGCACAGACCACCTGAAGTGAATAAATTACTTGCTCCCAGAATCTTATAAAGGAGAGGACAACCTATCCATATTTGAGAACTGGTTATTCGGATTAACAAGGTTCATAAAAGCATATATGCTCATGGGCCCTGAATACAACAATCAGTGAGTATTGGCACTCTCACAAAGTTTGGTGGGAGATGCCCTTGATTTTTACAACACCACCATTGAGGGCAACCTCAACAAAAATATCAATTTCATGGACATGGTAATGTGCCTAGTCCAATGATTCATCACACACATGGCAGCAACATTAGCCAATAAACATTACCTAATGCTGGAATACATGAGCAATGGGGGAGCAAATAAGTACTACATGACTCTTGACCATTATGCCAAACAAATGGTAACATGACCCAATGAGGGATCATTCAACCAAAGATTCATGACAGGCCTACTGAGGCTCATGTGCCAGAAAGCCATGGAACTTTATGATGTATCCATGGAAGGATCATCCACAAAAGACCTGGTGGATGCCATCCTCCGAGTTGAGGATGTGCACCACCAGGTCACCACCACTGAAATTATGTTAGGGCCACAGCATGCTATGAACAAAGCACAGCCATGCCACAAACAAAAACAAGCTCAGGCCACCAATTCACAGAATGAAAATTGGAAATGCCTTTAGTGGAAACAAGAGGGGGCACTACACAACAGTTGGGGTGATCACAATCATCCATGCCAATGACCTGCCATAATTGTGGGAAAGCTGGACACAAGGCAGCCGAATGCAAGGCACCATGCCCTGAATCCAAGGAAAAACTCCATGCAGTACAGTTCAACACCAATGAATTGATAGACAATGTGGACACAGCAGGTCTGGAGACAATCCCAGAGAATGAAGAGGAAAATACCTACTATGTCAATGACCCTTATGAGAGCATGGATGATATGCATAACAAGGAGCCCAACCATGGGGAGGGCACATGACTCATGCACATCTGCCTTGTACCAATGCAATTTGAAAACCACCAGGAGAATGGGAACAGCAAACTAAAAATTGCAAGAACCCAAATTCAGGACAAAAGTCCTGAGGAAATTGCTAACCTCCTGACCACCAATACCCGGGAAGCCTATATGGAAGGCATGTTAGGGGACCCGAAACAAAAAGGGAAACCTACAAAACCATTGCAACAAACCCTGATGCTAGATCCCCACCTATATGACAGGAAACTAAAACTCAGGGCAACAAAAAGTGGGGGGCCACAGCCTACACACCCCAAGCACTTACAATGAATCCTAGTGGCTGAGGTGGACATCCATGGAGTCCAAGCCCTTGCCATGATCGACACAGGCAGTGAAACAGATGCTATGAGCCCTGACTTCACACATGCATGCAACATCCCAGTGTTCACATTGGACACACTGATCCCACTACAGCTAGGATGCAAGGGGAGCAAATTGGTAATATCTTATGGAACCCAAACAACAATCAGGACAGGCCCATGCAAGACAGAACATTACTTTGACATCGTAAATATCAATAAATACAATGTTATATTAGGAACCCCATCCATCACTTGGATGAGGTGATATGCTTCAGCAAGGTGCAATGATAGGTCGCTAGATTCCTTGGTGTCCGGCACGTCGGGAGACAGAATTCTTGCCAACACGAGGGGCTTGTTTGGCATTGTTGACAGAAATGTGAAGGATGCACACGCATCGGAGGCACATTTCTACTGTCCCCATGCAATCACATCTCATTTTCATTTGTTGGACTATAGTTCGATTGGTCTCTGGACAAGTCATCCTCATCCAAGGCTGGGTCCTCTGCACAGGCCCTCCTCACTTTGGCAAAGACTCATCTTCCCCCTCGACTGAAATCCAAATTCAAGGACTTTCCTAAGATCCTCCTCAAGTCCCACGGCAAAGATCTTGTTGCAAGTCCCTCTCAGTCAGGAACTGCTACACCATCTACAGCAAGTACGGCTGCCACACTCACCCTCCCTTGTGTGGTCGACGCAACAACGTCGAGCTCTGTATGTGAACCAACAAAGGTCTTGAAAAAACTGGTGAATACCTCGACTGTACGAGTAGAGGCGCAGTTCATGGTTAGCGGTGATGATCTATTTGGATTCCTGACGGATGAGGCTCGGATTCCTTCTTGGTCTCGAGCTCCAGCAAAGGTGAGAACTCAGGCCTGGCATCATTTCCCATGTCCTCTAGAGATCGGCCCTGTTCCACTGTCTCTATCAATTTCCGAAATTGCTGAGCCTTTGATGTCTGACTTCGGCCGTGTAGTTCAGCCCTGTGGGAGCCGAATTCTCTCTCTTTGGGGGTGGTGTCATCAGGAAATACTTATTGGTTGATCCTCCCAATCGCTTCGTGCAAAGCTGGAAGCTTAAGAGTGCAATGTGGCCCAATGGTGTGGTGGACTGGATCCGCTGGCATCGCTTCTGTACTGAAATATTGATATTGATTCTCAGATCACGAGGGAACACTGACTGCAATGCTCGATCAGCAAGCTGATTCGACCAAGCTTGTCATGGAACTTTCTGGTGTTCCCAAAGGACAGGAAGAGGAGATCGAGCGGAATCTAACAGGTTACTAGTTGAGTGTTCATTGTACCGGATCACTCATATCCAAGACTAAGACGGTTTTGTTCCTGTATCCTGCCGCAACAGCATCAATTCGCTGAAGAGTATTGGGTACGTACCCTTCAATATTCATTCTTCCCAGAATCATATCATCCCCTCCTCGCCCGCCAACCGTCCATGATGGGAGGACTGGGCCGTCCTAAAACCATCACCTTTCGAATTGGTATTTCAGCGGCTTGCTCTGACGATCTTCATTGGGCTTGATGCTTATATGCTCCTTGCCTATTGTCCCTCATTGCCCATCCCCTCCTCCTGTTATGATTGGTTATCTTGAACGTGGAAATGTTGACGTTGATCACAGTCTTGTTTGTTTGTTGCATTCTCCAGGCTTGGAAGTGTCTTGTAGCCTCCCGCGAGTATGAAAACAGATTTTTGATCTGGTACATTTCAATGGAAACCACCAATATAATCTCAGGGCTGATTGGTTCTCTACTGTTGTCAAAAGGAGGGACAAGGTATTTGCGAGTCTTGGAAGTGTACTGGAAGAATTATATGCAGCCCGGTCATTGTGTGTGTCGGACCTGGGTAGTCATGACCAGTCTTCCTCTGCAGAGGAAGACTGGTCACGAGTCTAGGACCTGGGACCGCCGCTATCCACCGGGTACTGCCGCACAGCATCCGACACTCATCCGACACTATCATGGCTAACCTCATTCGTTCCGCCAAGTCTGGCAGCGACTGGACACTCAATGAACTAGACTCATACCACATCAGCCTCAATCAGATAGATCCCCTCACGTTCTTTGGCGTGCCGGTAGGCGAGGTTACATTTGCAGTAGCTCTTGGAAAGACTATAACAGCTTTTCGCGTCGCAGGATTTGCCACAACCATTGGTTGATCAAGAGCTGCTAAGCAATATCAATGCTGGTGCTATGCAACAAGATCGCCATGCTGTGTTGATCACATATCTCGATGTCGCCATGAGAGCCCAAGATGATGAAACCGCTGTGGACGACTTTGTCGTCGAGCTCTTCAGGGTTCTGGGTTATGTTCGTCGAGAACGAATAGCACGCACATGGGTGGATCTGTCGCTTCTTATTTGCGGCGAAAACAGGCACGCAAAGACCGATGTGTGTATCGTCGATGGCTCTCGGAACGATATTCTTCTCCTTGTCCAGGAGGACAAGAGGTTGGAGCTCAATGAGCCCGCCAATGCGCGGGCTCAGCTGGTAGCAGAGGCAGTTGCAGCCTTCAACGAGAATAATGCGCAACGGGACGTGGCTGGACTCCCTCCTCTGGCGGAGAAGGCAAGTCATTTCGTGAGTTTGTGGATCTTTTTCCTTTTTCTGAGAGTTTATACTTCTTAGGTTATGCCCGGCATTGTCATGGACGGCACCTCCCCTGCATTCTTTAAAATCCCCATCACTCAAACTCTGTCGACTCATATTCGCCATGGAACCTACCCTGAGGAGGAAACCCGCGTGACCTATTGTTATCCGCCCATTTCTCGTCCTTCGCATCGGCATACTGAAGGATGAAGCCTCTGGACAACAGGCGTCAGATTTTGAGATGCTATGAAGCATTTAAGGTGATTGTGGGTATATGAGTTAGACTCAGTGTATGGGCGAGATTGTTACTACCACTTCATATTGTGTAAGGGGGGCGTACCCAGCACGATACTGCTTGTACCCAGCCGTGTTGCCGACCCCTAACAATTGCCATCAACCCTCCAGAACTTGTAATTCATCTCTGTTACACTCCAAATTGCTAGGATGTGTGTGTCTGGTATATATCTAGGACTATGTGCAAAAAGCCAAAAAAGAACATGAAGTTGCACCCTGTAGGGGTCAATTGTGGCTAAGAATGCAGCAAATTCATAACTCCTACAGCCTCTCCCACCGTGATTAATATCAAGGATATGTCTCTCATTCTACAAATATTAATCGCCTAAGGAGCACACTTGCCCCTATATTCTCGCCGTCCTCCCTCGAGTCGCAATATTTTCATAATTAACGTCCATTCCCGAAAATATACACAATATCGTGGTGCCCCATTGCAGAAGACAAAAAAATCCATTGATACAATAGATACACGTACTATATGTAGCGGGAATAGATGAGCAGAACAGCAACTGGGGGATCAGTGCAGTCTATACTGTTTTTATCTTGCTCGGGATCTTCAGAGAGGGCCAAGTAGGGAAGGGAAAATATCCATCAAGCAATCAAGAATCTCCAAGGTGACCTACCTACGTAGGGGGAACCACAGCCGGTCGAGGGAACCTCTGAAGAGAGAGACAGTGACACTTAAGCAACGAGGTCACTTCGAACGTACGCCCATTCAATGTGTGGTCGTCTCATCAAACGATGTCGATGCCGCCTGCTCCATGACGCTGCTGTTCAAGTGCCTTTGCACGGTATTTTTGTGCCGCCGCATTCCTAGATATACAAGTTGATCGCACAGGGCACGCAGTTTTGGGTATTCAAGATTGTGCCAGCCACGAAGATGTAATCATGCGACGAAAAACTTACGGGAAATTGAGTACGGATTCAGGCCCAGTAAACATGAGAGCATCGTACACAAACGTCCCAATAAGTGCGCCACTAACTGGACCCAATATAGGGGTCCATATCCAATACTGGTGGCGGTAGTCGAAAAGGACCTGTTTACTGTACCCTACCATTGCCAAGGCAATCCTTGGACCGAGGTCACGTGCCTGAGGACGAAAAGGGGGCGTTCAGCAAGTCGACCAGGGGACCAACCAATATTGTAGGTGAGGCCTACAGGATTAAGGGCGTATGCTGTTTCCATACCGAGGGAGACACCCTATATTCAGGCGGCGATTAGAGAATTGGACACACACAAAAGGACTCGATCGACGCACTTCTCCAAGAATGACGATGAACAAGACTAGAGGCCCGAGGCCTTTTGGTGGGGGACCATTTGCATTATCCGCCGTGGCGAGTACGATAATCAGGAGAACAGCGGTTCCCAGGAATTCCGAGAAGAAGCAAGCAACTGAAGGACGAGGTGAGAAAAGTATCGCCGGTATCGTGGGTGGTATAGGACGAACCATTGGGCATATAGTCCAGGGCATACGTAGTAAACAGACTGGCGGTCGCCTGCGTTTTTCCGGGGTCCACGATGGCTATAGCGTGCATATAATTGGAATAGGTGAGGAGACCGCCAAAACACGCGCCAGATAGTTGTGCCAGCAGGTATATGGGTACTTTTCGCCAAGGAAATCCGCGAAAAACGGCGAAAGCAAGCGTGACCTGTTGGCATCGACTTTTAGAATCTTTATATTCTATACCGTGCAGATGCAATATTCTTACCGCCGGATTGATATGCCCTCCGCTGACACTGGCAGTCCATACTCCTAGAGCAGTCCCGACTGCCCAACCAAAATGTATCGAAAGCATATCCCCTTTCGGACTGGATGCTACTCGAGTGTTGTTCGAAAGAATCACTTGGAGATCAACACCAGTACCAAAACTGCATGTAGAGAAAAGGTTGGCCCCTTGATGGATTATGATGCGTCAGAGGCCAACATACATGACGAGGACCATACATCCCAAGAACTCTGACGCTGCCTCGCGAAGGTAATGTTTGCGATAATAGGCCCATCGATTAGGATAAATAGCGTAGTACTCCCCCTCGGCTTCAAACCGGACGAAGAGGTGAATCGGGCTGAATTAAGATCTACATGGTTTGCTGATGACTTTTCGTTCTCGATGCCTCGGCTTTCACTAGATTTCTCTGACATGGAGAGGACGCGGAGAAGGAACAAATCACGAAGGGGGAGGGCAAGAAGGGAGAAGAAAAAGAAGGCACCTGATAGCCGGGCACTTATACTCGCTCATCTTCCTGTGCAGATGCCCCGGTTTAACCGTTTTGAATGTGAGTGGCATCATTTGCTTCCGATAGCGGCTGAACAACATGGGCGGTTATTCCTGGTTAGCCTTCTCGTTCTGAGATGTTTGAATCCAACGGCGTCGTTGCCTGAACCTGTTTTAGCTCTCGAACTTGGCGAGCAGACAGCGGTGTGCTACGGCGGCGGAGACCGCCCGCAAAATCCATCAATCCGATGGATTCTGTGTGCACATGGGCATCAAGAAGAAGGTCGTTCCCGAGTGGATCATGTGATATCCCGCACACACTCGCGGGTGGCTTCTACGAACATGAGCAAGGGCCGCGAGGATGGGCACATTTGGGTAAATCCGGGCCCGTGGAGGAAGTGCAACCATGTGTCCATCGATCTTGGCTCCACAGACGAAAAATCGTTGGGCGAGAAGGATAGAGATGATGAGACCTTTCCCCGGCCTAAGCCTGTTAGACATCACCGCCACAGTCACACGAATCGGTGAGAAAACGCACTATTGATTTGACCTAGCGAAAAAGACCTGGTAGAGGATAATGCCTGCCTGACTGGGAATGAGTCTGCTAGGTATCCCCTGGCCGACAAAGATGAAGACTAATCATCACCATCACAGAAGTGAATCCCAAGGATCTAGCGGAGAGCACTAGGACTGTTGCTAAAAGCAATGACCTTTTTTGTGCAGTCACACGATTAACTGTAGTGGACCTAAAGCCTCGGCGAAACATTGCAACAGCCCAATGACCCCATGACTTTACATAGAGCTATCGGGACCGGTCCAGACCATGCGCCGCCTATAATTTTGAAGAACCCATCAATGGCGGGCCCCTGACATAATTTCGACAGGTGGTGTGTCTAGGCGGTATTTGCTATCGATACATCGGGAATCTGGGGGAACCACCCCCCCCCCCCCCCCCGGAGTTAGAATGGGCGTCGTGAGAGTGGAGTCACCACTATCATTCAGAGCAAAATTATGTAAAATGTCGACGCCTGTCTGAAGCTCGCTGATTGGTTCCCATCGGCAATTTCCGCAGCCCTATCGTGATAGCACCAAACTCTCGATCCACATTCCGTATTTCTAATGTGCATGGGAAACTCTGCTCCCCGGTAATACAGCTTTTCTCCATCAAGGTTTTTCATTATTAGTAGTGCTTCCTGACAGAATCATCGAGTGCGACACTATGCACTGATGCCACTCGTGCAGCAGAAACCCCGGCGCTGAGCGCCAAGACTCAACAAGATCACGAGTGACTTTGTGGCACGTCAAACTACAGTATTGCCATCACACGCTTCATAATGAAATGTCACATCATACTGCCAACTCCCTGAATTCCCAGCAGATAATTACTGGGGTGCCTACAGGATGATAGGACCACCTTGATATTACGAAAACGCAGTAGGTATGATGTATAAAATATAGTGGGAGATTATTATCATTCTGAAGAGTTCAGTACTACTTTGACATGGTCTTGAATTGCCAAACCCCTTTGGGCATCGCCCCTCACATCACGGGTCAATTTGGCAAGAAAGTTTCAATCTCTTTTCGGAATTCTAAGCCCTCACTTTACCGCCATGACCTAATTCTGATATGCAATGAAGGTATAAATACCATACTGGACCCACCAGTTACCACAGGATCGACTCGGAATTCAACTCTCAGTCAACCTTTCAAACATCTACCGAAAGCAAGGGCCATTCATCACCACTATCACATTATTTCTTATGGCGGGTTTGCTACGTCTTCTAGCCTTCAACATTTGCGATGCCTCACCCCACAGGCACTCGTAACGCGATTTTGTCGTATACGAAGACTTGGATGTTTCTGGCCATGACGTAGGGCAGTACTTCAAAGAGCTCAGTGGCGAGGCCAAGATCAATGCCTTCAAGGCCGCCACCTTGCGTTACGGAACTCGTTTCTTCGCCTTCAATAGCAATGGGTGGGCAAAAAGTGGGGAGAATCTTGATCCCAATGAGTTTGTTGAGGCGCCGGGCGCTAAGCTCTACGTCAGGATTGAGCTTTCTGGTTGGACTTACTCTTCAGATAAGACACAAGCTATCCTAAAAACAGAGCCCGAGGTGCTAATTCGATGCATTGTTGTTAGGCATAGACGCTCCCGGAAATGACTTCGACAATGTTGGTGTGACTGCGGTTGGTGCGATAATCCGGAGGATCGGTGAGCGCAACGGCCCCTGTGACGTGGCGGCCTTCAACGACAATGGATTAAGAGTAAAGTGGGCCGTGTCGTTAAGAAACCCCTTGCCGCCTATTACGTTCGAGGGGGGCTCGACTATCAAGAAGCTGAGGAAGTTGGCAAGTGCCAAATGTTGTAATCATGTACCATTGGCTGTGAACTATCGACCATTCAGTGTCCTCCGTCCTCTTTAAGTTGCCATGCCGTCCCCTGAGCAAAAGTTGCTCAGTGCTTAGTCTCAAAGTGGTGGGCCTTACTGCCTACCCATCACCAAAACTGTCGCTGAATCATCGTGAGCGAAAGGGATGTTTCTTCTTTTCTCGAAGTCCAACACAGCGGGGCGAGGAGCTGTTCGCTCAGCTTCAGGAATTAGTTGCGAAGCCCCTCCTCCAAATCGGGTACTGTCGGTCCCCAATGTCAATCCTTGACGATCTCGACCGGTGACGAAAAGACTGTTCCGGATATTCTCCGATCTGTCTTTTCACCTGTGAACCGAATGCCTTTCCTATGCGCCTTGACCGTAAGTCGCTCACATCTTCACCTATCCTTAGTGCTGGACAAAGTCTCGAGCCTCGCAAACACGGTTCTTCACGGTATCGAGGCCTCGATCATTCAGCAAGCCATCCGCTTCTACATCTCCACTAAGTTTCAGGAGAACCTTGATCTTCGTATGCCCGTATGCCTGCTGATTGGGGGACAGAAGCCAAGATGAGCTCCCACTTGAGAAATCCGAGAAGCGATTTATGCAGCTGCCACGGCCTGGTTCATCAGCGACGATCGTGCGTGAGATCCTCGCAGACATCTAGGCCTAATACTTAACCAACACGCTAGAGCCACATCCTATTCGCAGCTGGATGTCGTATTCATCGGAAGAACTCCCTTTCGACGTCTAATTGTCCTAAGGTTCCGAAAAGATTCCAAATCGTCGTCGGGACCGTCGTGCTGTTGCACGAGCCCCTCCCCTGGATTTGTTGGTTCGATTTTCCCTGGACGAAAGACATAGCGTTGAGACTACCTTGTGTCCTTTTGAGTCAGGCATCATCCCCCCATCCAATATCCACAGGTGCCTCGAATCTGTCCCCTTCGTTTATCGAATTTATTACGGATGCTTCACAGTGTTCCATGACGGAGTTCTTGATTACTCCCGGGCCGGTGCGGGACCTACGACACGCCATCCGATGCTCCGAACTCGTCTAAAATGGGAGGTGGCTGGGATCTCGAATTCGTGCCAGGGAAGTAGACGGTTTTGTCGGTGCGTTATAACTCCGGGTGTTTGCAGGAGGCACCTCGATTCTTACTAGGTAACGACCTAGCCATAGTGAAAAGTGCGAATATCTTGCGGGATTCAGAGGCGCATGGAGGGACCTATGATATCCTGAAGGACTTATGGCAGACTGTTACCTCCTTCCATACACTGAAGTCAGAACTTAAGAGGAACTCCAGAGTGCCCAAAGGTGAGAATTTCCGTGACCTGATCTCTATAACAGTGGAGTTGGTTAGTAAGTGAACGTTCCATGACCATGGTCCACCGATCAGAACCCACCATTTGTCAGTGCCTTGAAAACAAGGGTGGCCATATGGGGAAACAATGTTGAGTGTAGTCCAGCGTGAGCACTTCCATCCCCACTCGGGCGGACGGCGAGCACACCCGGATTGAGGAGTGAAAACCTGTCAACATGTGTTCCTTAATTGTTCCGTAACCTTTCTTGTACCAGCCAGACTCCAGTGAGTTTTATCGCAGCTATTTTATGTTAGAACAAGTGGGGGAATTACGTCGACGCGGCCAACTCCTTGATATAGTTCAATGCGGAGCCAGACCGCAACCACCGGAGCTGGTCTGCCGACATCGTGTGTCTCGTCTCCACCCACACTATCTCGCCTCCAGGCCGTGTGACCTTGAGCCTTACGGTGGCATCAGAAGATCCATTAATGACCTGTAATTGCATCAACGTTAAGAAGAATGAAGAAGTTTCATGTTAAAGGGGTGGACTAACATCTTCCAAGCCAACAGTTTCCACGACATCGCCAGATGAGATCATTGCGTAATCATCCTTGTTTAGGAACCATAACGGCAATATGCCCTGCTTCTACATACAGCCATCGGTTGTTAGGGATTCAGCACAACGTAGCCCCCGTGTCCAGTCACGTACTTTGAGATTTGTCTCGTGGATCCTACAAAACCAAGGGCCAGTAAGGAACAACCCCACCCCTGCTAATCAAAGAGTTCCTTACCTCGCGAAGCTACGGGCAATAATCAAGCCACATCCCAGAAATCGAGGCTGCATTGCCGCATGTTCTCGGGCACTCCCCTCGCCATAATTTTGGTCCACGACTAGCGCCCACGGTTCGCCTCTGGACTTGAAACGTTTAGCAACCTCCGGTATTGTGCCTGTGATTTTCTCTCCGTCCTTGGTGTAATCAAACGCGACGTTCACTTCGCCTCCCTCATCATTAGTCGCCTAATGAACAAGGAATCTACTGGTCAATCCGGTATATCCGCTGGCGGATCGAAAGTCAAGGCCACTGACAGTGAATAGGGTATTCTCGGAAATATTAGTCAAGTGACCTTTGTACTTCAGCCAGGGTCCCTAGGAAACACAGGAGGGTCCCATTATTGTAAGATTTCTCTTCCAACATGAGGGCCAATATGCGGTGACAACCCACCGCAGCAGAAATGTGATCAGTCGTACACTTCCCTCGCACTCGCATGAGGACTTTCAACGGCGGAAGCTCGAGTGATCCACCAGGCTTGAAATGCGATGGGAACGGTGCGAGGACTTCAAGACGAGTAGACGTGGGGGAAATGGCAACCTCCGTCTCAGGAACAGCCAACGGTGATGGACTCGGTGTCAGAGATTGGTTGCCTTCCCCAAGGATCCACTCCATGAGTCGACTACCTCCAAGGCCATCAGAAATGAGGTGCACCCACCAGGAGTGAATCCATTGCTCGGTAGCATGTTGCCCCTGGGTGGGGCGAATTTGAAAGGCTTTCCATCAGCGCCAATAAGGGAATCAGTAACAGGATTGAAGGTCAACTGTCCCGAGAATGCCATAGCCGTTACAATTTCTGGGGAAGCCAAGAAATTCATGGTTTTGCTGTTGGCATCATTACGACCCTTGAAATTTCTTCAGAAGAAACATAATGAGATTTCCTAAATGTCACGACTGACCGCCTATCTTACCTGTTAAATGAAGTCAGAATAGCTAATTAAGCTGAAATTAGCGCACCGTCCATCAGAGGACGCAAGGTTGGCATTCACCATTCTCTTCACCCTTTTTCTCTGCCCGATTCCACTGTCCAATGCAAGGGCCACACGCATTTGCTAGAACTACAGCTCCAACGTCTTCCAGTGCTTCAGTGAATCCATCACGTTCAATCGTCGCGCGAATCTGTTCCGAGCCCGGGGTGCACAAGAAGGGGACCTACGCCAGAAAGTCTGCATTTCGGACTGCATGCAGAGCTGCGCAGACTCACTTTTGTTTTAAGACCCGCAGATTTAGCCTGCTGGGCGATGCTGGTCACCCTGGACTGAGATCGTATAACTTTGATGCCACGTAGGAACAAAACGAGATTCTACCCACCATATCTTCATATGAGCTATTCGTACATGACCCGATCAACCCTGCCGATACTTCATTCTTCCAACCGTTTGTGGCAACAAATTGGGCAAACTTGGACAAGGGTGTTGATAAGTCGGGTGTAAATGGTCCGTTGATGGTCGGCTCTAATTCAGACAGGTTCTGCATCGAACCTTCCTCAGTCATGACGAAATAACGCCCAATAGAGCATACTCACAACTTCAATGACCTCATCGTATTCGACGCCTTCATCTGCAGCCAAGAAGCCTTGTCTGGCCGCCCAGTCCGCCGCGTCGGCCACCGGAGAACGACCAGTAGCACGAAGGTATGCTCCCATCTTCGCAGTATAAGGGAAGGCGGAAGTTGTAGCACCCACTTCCGCTCCCATGTTGGAGATGGTAGCCAGACCTGTGCACGATTGATCATGGACTCCAGGGCCAAAATATTCCAAGACGCGGCCTGTCCCTCCCTGCTCAGAACGGTCAATAAGTCCTCGAGTCTAGGGGTTTTTAGGTGAGACAATTACCCGAACAGTCAGTTTTCCTGCAATGTGAAGGATCAGATCCTTGGGTGTAGTCCACCCGCTCATTTTTCCAGTGAGATGAATACCTAAGCAATCATAGATTAGGATTTCCTCGTCCCCAAAGTGGACCACGCGTACCGACGATGCTCGGAGCCTTCAATTCCCATGGGGTGTGGGTCATGGCATCCACAGCGTCAGCCCCACCTACTCCTATGGCCAAGCATCCGAGTCCCCCAGCGTTGGGTGTGTGGGAATCAGTGCCGAGCATCAACATTCCTGGCGACGCATAGTTCTCCAGAACAATTTGATGTATAATTCCGGATCCGGGACCCCAGAATTCGATGCCTATAGAGCAAGTGTCGCAATGAAGGATATTGCGGGCCTTGTGAGGAGCTGCTCACCATATTTCCGCGCAGCGCTTTCCAAAAAATCGAAGACTTCTCGATTGCTTTCGATTGAGCGCTGGAATCTACCATGTCAGTGCTGAGACGGAATACAAAGTATACTTCTAGCTCACTTTGAGATCAGCTTCTGCGCCAACATTAGCCTGTATTAGATGATCGCAATGAATCGAAGTTGGTACCGCAGAGGTTGGAAGACCGCATGTCATAAACTGAAGTCTGACATGGCATTAGGACGTGAGTCTGAGAAATCCACGTGGAAGTGTTGGCCGCGTACAATGCCATTCTGTTCGTCCCCAGAGCATGTCAGTATGCAGATGGGGAAAAAGGAAAGAGAACGGATTACTGAGCAGAAGCATCTTGCATTGCTACTCGTGCCGGCTTGAGTTGCAGATACCGTTCGCCCCGCACGCGACCTTTGCCATCTGAACCCAATCCGTTCAGGGACTTCTCTGGGTCATCAAGATGGGAGTACAGAATTTTTTCCGCGAGAGAGAGTGGTCGGGATCCAAGGTATTCTTTTTGCACATGTGCTAATTTCGCAAGCAATGTAGGGTATGGCGGGGTTAGAACACGGCAATCTTTGTCCGGTGTTGGGGCATGAGTAGCAAGGCGTCGCCTTGAACCCCCAGAAAAATATGTACTCGGAAGGAATCTGATTCGCTTCAGGGCCATTTCTGGTGCTCGGATGACACTCAGCACGACGGGTACTATTGACGGCCTATTTCGGAGCTTGCCGAGGCGCGAGCATAGTCACTGTCACTGTCACGCGACACAAGTCATAGCTGATAGACCTCGAGGTCTTGTGAACCCCATGGCTGGCAAGGAAAGATCTGGGGTCAGCAGTTATTACGACGTTGGCCATATTCTATTCTAATTTCTCGGTACCATAGTACACGGTCACTATGTTCGTCGTGGACGTGTCGCCGTCCATGGGCCATTTGAGGGCAGTGGAGCTGACTCCCGGGCCGAATGATGAGAAGCGCACCATTCAATTGACGAATCTTCAGTGGGCCTTGAAATATGTGAAGCACAAGGTTCAACAAATGGTAGGCTGTCTTCATCCAATACAACGAAAGGGCCAATGCTGACCACCTCCAGATCTTTACTGGACGTTTAACTGATCAAATTGGTGTTATTTTGGTGGGAACCGAGGGTCAGTAAATACAATTTGGCATCAGGTATCCTATTTACCTTGTGATGCTCGCAAGGAACGAATAATCCCGTCAGCGACAAACACGGTGGATATGACCATGTCACTGAATACCTACCGATCCACAAACCCAATGCCCGCACGCTGCAGAAAATCGACTCCTTACAGCCCTCCTCTGAGATAGGGGACCGTGAGTGATTTATATCCCTTCAGCCTCTGTCTCTGGAAATTCCATTTGGTCTACTTTAGCTATCGACGGAATCATCGTTGCTCTCTTCGCGCAACAACAGCACTTGGAGAAGAAGCGGACTTGGACACGCAAGCTAGTTCTAATTACAGATGGAGAGAATCCGCTCGAATTGGACGACGACGATCTCAGTGGGACTATCAACAAGATCATTGAGTATAACGTTGATATGACGATCATGTATGTTCGCTCCCGCTTTCCAGCGTCCCCAGACTCAGGCGAATTTCTTAGAGGGGTTGATTTTGACGATGAAGATTTGCCTTACGAGGAGCCAAATAAGTCCAAGATCAAGGTAAAAAGTTGTTCTCCGTGGCATTGCTGAACGGCAGCTTATTGACTATCATTTTCCGCAGCGTGTGAACGAGGAACTATATCACAAGATTGTCGAACAGCTTGAGAATGGAAGGGTTGGAACCTGCGAATACGCACTTCGGGTCTGTGCCGAGCCTGAAATCAAGGTCACCAAATCCACACTATCGAGAACCACCATGGTCATAGGCGACATCCAAACTCGGATGGATGATGCAATAACGATTCCAGTTAGGACTGGAAAGGCTACTGCTATTGTTCGCCCCCAGTCATTCAAGAAATTTTCTCGACGTAGTGGATCAGGCCGTCATGACACTAGGCTGGACAAGCCCCTCGGGGGTTTAGGGGACAAATTGTCAAATGGTGCAATGTCAGCGCCTTGGGAGGACATTGCGCCTCTGGCGATGCGCACTGAATTTGTCCTTGCCCCACAATCGAAAGAAAATGAAGATGGGGCTGCGGAAAATGAGAATGGAGACAGGGAGGACGCATCGGAGCATTTCCAGGATCAGCAGCGTGTCGAGAAGGAAGATCTTACGAAATCTTACAAATATGGCTCAACCTGGATCCCCATCGAAGACCTCTCGGAGAATTATCTTCCGACCCAACAAGGTCTGGAACTCGTGGGATTTAGCTACGAAGATATGGTATGTGTCTTTATAATTTCGTCCCTATGTCGGAGCACGGGCTGATCTCCCATGATAGTGGACGCGTGATTGGAGCATGGATGAGGTCTACTACATATTTGCCGATAATGCGTCCCCCAGAGCGCAAGTCGCCTTCAGTTCCCTTGTTCAGGCAATGCACAATTATCAAGTCCCAGACAAATCGAATAAGGGCTCGATGGTATCTAAACCAGTCCTCGCCATCATACGCAAGGTAAACAGGGACGATAGTCCTCCAAAGATGGGGGTCGCTTGTGCTCGGTCAATCGATCAAATCGACTATCTTGTCTGGGTCCGGGTGCGCATACCTCTTCCCTACGAATGATCTGCGACTTAGACGTCCCTTTAAGATGCCATTTGCGGAGGACTTACGCCGATTCTCTTTCGCGTCCCTTGATATTATTAAAGACAGGAAAGGAATTCAGAAAACTATCCATCCCCTGTTACCCACCCCTTCGATGATGAGCGCCATGGAGAAATTGGTTGATTCGTACGATCTGTCAGACGCCGGTCCCAAGGACGAGGATGGGTGAGATTAGGAACCCGCCTGAGGGACTACTCAACTGACGTCGCGGTTTCTGCAGTAATCGCCTCCCCTGGTTCGATCCAACTGAGGCTGTGAGCCCAGCTGTGCATCGTATCAAAGAGGCCATGCTTCATGCTGCCATAACGACCGACATAACAAAAGATCCAGTCCCTCCCCCACATCCTGAGATTACCAAATTCTTTGAGCGACCGCGACGAGTGCTCAGCCGCTCTCAAGGTGCCGTAGCAGAATGTCAAGCAGTTTTTAACGTATCCAAGGGTTTGCTTTTTTCCGCCTTAAATTTGACATACGCAAGTCTCACGAGTTTATGGCAGTACCACCGAAAGTCAAATTCAGGAAACGCAAAAATATAGATGGATTGGACGAAGATGCAGACGTCCCTTTGACACTGGCCGATCTCATGAACGGGGATGCATTCGTTTCTACGGCCGTGCAGTCTCCTGGGCCAAGCCATGTCTCGACCACGACGTTAGCTTCCCCAGCACAACCCAAATCGGCCGCAGGCAGTTCTGATACCGACGAACCCATGGAGGTTGACCAAAAGCCTGATCCCCATCCAATGGTTGTCGGCCAGGGTGCAAAACCAGGGCGGATTATTGGAAACGACCACCCTCTCTACGACTTCAAGAGTAATGTAGCACGAGGAGATGTCGTGACAAAGGCTGTTGCGGACATGGGACAAGTGATACCCGAGATCATTGCAGAATCGTTCAGTTCCCAACGGTTTGACGAGGCTCTTGAGTGCATGAAGGTAATGAGGGATGTCGCCTTGCAGGTGTGTAGACGTATTGCCACGGATTGTGAGACAGGCCCTCTAAATCCTCGTGCACCTCGTAGGAGGATGAAGTTGATGAGTGGAATAGGTGTGTCTTTGCACTTCTCCTGACCCTTTCGTTCACGCTAAGTGCATGCCGTGTCAAGTTTCCTTCGAGGGTTTAAAAGGTTATGCCGGAAATCGGGATTTAAACATCCTGATTTCTGGGAGCATGTCAAAGCTGTGGGACCTTCCCTCTCTCTCATACACGAAGCTGAGGCGGAAGAGCATGGGGCAACATCCGATGTCAGCCGAAGTGGCTCAGACCGGGTGAGCTGATTTGAGGATAGTCATTACATAACCTTGGGCTGACTTCTGGCTGCAGTTCATCAAAGATTGAAAGTGAATGATAGCAAGAATAGGAATGTCATTTGACGAGATTTACGTTTACTTGGTTAGCAACTCAATGTAGCGCTACGGTACAAATTGTATTTTAATACTAATCCAGTCATGTTGGGAATATGCAAGAAACGGGCGTACCTTGGTGTTGTATTTGTACTGTGAAATGCCTACAGTATAGTACTTTGTGGATGGCTTAGCATGCACCGCCGACATTTGCCGCCTCATGGTTGTTGGAGCGTCATTTATATGGGGTCGATAATCTAGCAATAAGTCTTGGGCATATGTTCGTTAGGGGATCTTGAGACACTGGTACCGTCGAACACAACCAGGTGATTATTTGATGAAAGATTCAACTCTTTAGTAGCGGGTACCTCCGACAAAGCAATTCGCATTGGGAGTGCCTGGCAGATTGTACTCACGGCGCCTTCGGTACAGAAGGCCTATTCTCCACAATCTTGTCTATAATACCAAATTCAAGCGCTTCCTCGGCTTAAGAAACGCAGATAAGACTGTCGGCGGCCCGATTTTTAAGGCCAAGAAAAGCAGACGATTACGCACCAGTCATGAAGTAATCTCGCTCAAGTGCTGTTTCAAAGCGCTTGCTCGCAGCTTCGAGTGTCTCGCCATTTGGTTCGGTCTTGATACAGTGCCGCACATAGATCTCCGTGAGACGTTGGCGCCAACGCAGGATCTCTTTGGCATGGATGGCAATGTCAGAGGCTTGTCCAGAAGCGCCGCCAGATGGTTCTTTGTTTTTTGAGTGAGTATTTTAACTAGAGAAGGAATGGGGAATGAGAAGAAGCGCATAACGCACGATGGATCATAACGCTCGAATTCGGCAGAGATTGCCGGTGGCCCTTTTCCCCTAGAAGTGCGATGTCATCAGCTTGCAATACGAATAATACGAATAGAGGTAAGAACCTGCTGCTAGGATCAAACTCCCCATAGAGCATGCTTGTCCAATACAATACGTATGTATTGGCGAAGACACATACTGTTGCGCGAAGTTTAAGTGGTTTTTTTTGCCATTTTGTTTAGAAGAAAATCAGGAGCAAACCTGCATCTATTATGGCACAATCCGTCTTAAAATAAAGATAAAATAGCTCAAAAGAGGGACTGGCGCACGGTGTCATATATAGCCATACCAGCGGTCACACTCCCTCCAGGACTGTTCACATACAGGTGTATCGGTTTCTGAGTTTCCTCGGCTTCCAAGAAAAGTAGCTGCGCGACAAGAAGAGAAGATACCCCGTCGTGAATCTATACGGATCTTAGCCTGTGAACAGAGGCAACGAGATCGCAAAGCTTACAGGTCCGGAAAGCATGATGACACGCTCGCGAAGGAGTCGAGAGTAAATATCATAGGAGCGCTCACCGCGCCCCTGATGCCCTAGTCAAGACTCGAGAAGAAAGGAGAACAAGGTATGTACACACACCGTTTGTTCTATTACGATTGGCACCAGGCTCAAAGCGTTGGTTTCCTGCGTTGACCTCAGCGCCGAAGCCGACACAGGCCAATGTGACGGCTGATGTAATGCTCGTCTCTGCACCTCACCCCCAGTACGCAGCGTAGGACGAAGGAATCTGGAAAACATACACACGCGGTCACGTGGAGCACCCTCCATCTGTTTCTCCCAAAAACAGCTAGAAATGTCACCTCGCTTTGAACGGCGCTCGAAAGATGCACCTATGGACTTTACTTATGACTCGCCGGACGTGGATAGAATGGCTTCTGGGGCGTGGAGTCCTTTCAAAGAGGCATTGGCACAATCGCGTATGTCTAAGCCCGGTGTGTATTTCTTTGGATCTTTGCATTCCTGTTGACTTCCTACGTCTGTACAGGAGCCCAAGGGCCGAATTCCAATCCTTCATCATTGCTATTCTCGTCTTCATCCAATGCCAGCCCATTCCAGTTTGGAGGGAAGGACAGCACTGTACCATCATCAAGCAATTCCGCATCTGTCTTCTCTTTTGAACCCCGAACACCATGGGCTCCTCCCCCCAGCTTTTCGCCCCAGAAAGTATTTCCAACATCCCCGGGGCCTGATAATGCAGACGTCAGCATGAGCACTGCAGGTTCTCCCACTCCCGAGGCCTCACCATCCACGAGAACACGACACATCATTGGTAATGAGGTAGCACTTGGCTCCCCCATCAGTCCCTTACGGCGATCAGCGTATAAAGCAAGAGAACGGGATCGGAGTCGCGAGAGGGAACGCGAGCGTGGTCGAAGGCGTGGTCTGATACCGTCTAGACGTGACGAAAGCGACATCAGTGATGATGAGAACGTATGTCACTGTCAACTGGGGGTGTAGTATCTGAGAGACATTTATGGAGACGTCTAATGTTTACATTACAGGGAAACCAGAATCAGCTCGACGTCGCCGGTCAGTATCACCTGCATTTCCCGACACCACGTCTTTCTCATGGAGAACTCCCCTATGTGTTGTCTGGGTGAGTTGGGCTACGACGATCGCAGCGTCTCATCGAAGTGATAAAACCCACCCAGCTATCTTCAATTCTTCTTCAATCTCTCTTTACTCCTTGCGTTTTTATACTTTGCGGTCCTGGTGATACGTACCGTTCAACGAGACGTGGATGAAAAAGTAGCTGAGTATTCCTCTGGTACGCCTAGATTCCCGTCAAAGGCCCTATGATACTCATGATATATTGCCTGTTACAGGCACCCTTC
This sequence comes from Hydnum rufescens UP504, assembly GCA_014904985.1. Lineage (NCBI taxonomy): Eukaryota > Fungi > Basidiomycota > Agaricomycetes > Cantharellales > Hydnaceae > Hydnum > Hydnum rufescens. The sequence continues at coordinate 140,564 of MU128972.1, read as the reverse complement.
GTGAGATATCCCAGTGTACAAAACTCTATTTGGCCAATAAATGCGATCCAGCGCACAGAATTCCACACATGGAATCCACGTGTCTCGAGTGGGAAGAATGCATGAACCGTGATCCGAGTGTGGTCGGGCGGGCGAGAGTGGCCGCAGAGACGTTTGCACAGGTAGTAAACAGCTTCGTAGAGGAAATTAGCTGGAAGACGCTGGTGCGTGAGGGTCTCATTTCTTCCCCTTGTACCCTGTCGTGTCTTTCTTTCGGTGCTCATGTCAGGTGTATCATCCGCGCAGGCATTTACCCTGGTGTCATTGGGCTTCTTTGTCCTGTTTACCAATACGATGCTCTCGCTCTATCGATCCAAGCACGCACCCCATGTACGACCACTGCCACCACCAGCCCCTTCGATGCATATAGGGACCCCTGTGTCTTCCACACCATGGGGGGGCGGAAGTTGGGCGGTGTCGGATGGAGTGCCATTAGTGTTGCTCGATTCACCTCGAAAAAGGAGAGGTGGCTCGTTGCGTTGAGGACTGTACAAAACCCTTGTCCTCTCGTATCATGAATGATGTATTCATTTCGTTGAAGTTCATGAGAAGGGTAGTGGGGGATATGAAGTGAATCATGTTGTTCATGTTGTTACCATTGGGCATACACGAGGCTGGTTACGAAAGGTTCTTTGCTTCATCTGTGGGCACCCACACCCACTACTCCCCAGAGTAGGTTGATAGCAGATCCCGGGACACCTCTCAAGAGGCCTTATTCTCGTCTAGCAACCATTGCTGCCCGCTACTGTCTACTGTTCTTCGGGGCTACCCGGCACCCATTCACTACCCGCCGCAAAGTATCTATCCCCCTCTTTCCGTGTGTTCAGAGCTCCACTTGGCTGGACCAATCCCTTTCTCTTTCTCCAAATCGTTCAATAACGCCGTCAAAGAAGCAACCAACAATATGAAGTGTAGCCCTACAGCGGCTGTCGTCGCCGCCTTATTGTACCTCTCAACAGTTCATGCACGACTCGACTTCTTTGATTTCACTGCCCCATTACCAGCATACGGTCACAATGTCGCGCACGATCTTCTCTTGGCGTGGCAGGGAATGCACGCGTCGTTTAATTCTCCGGCGCGAAGCCTGCGCCTCGCGAGGCGCGCAGCTACTGGTAGTGCTAAATGCAGTCTACGGCTCGTCTCTTCCCATAATGCCACTTCGAAGGGCCCAGCCCCAACTCAAACCCAGACAAGTGCATATTCTCGCCAATCGCCTACCTCGGTGTCTTCTACTTTCACAACAACTTTAATAACCGACGCATCTACAGGACCTTTTCCATCTGCCACCTCGAAGGCGGCGACAGTAACACCTTCATCTACATCCTCCGCCACCCCCTCGTCAACGTTCCCCGCATCTATTTTCTCACTCAAACAAGTTTATGTGCGTTTGTAACTTGCTTGTTTCGTTCTCGTCCATTGGTATCAGTGGGACGTGATTCACTTGAGGCCTGGCTTGTCCGATTTTATTCGTTGTCTAACTGTTATATTTCTTACTCATTTATAGAATGGGAGCTCCTTTTTTAACGGATGGGATTTTTTCTCGGGTTCGGACCCAACGCAAGGAACAGTGACATATCTCGACAGTGCGACTGCCGTAAGCGACCCATTATTTCTTGCATAATTTATCTTTCCACTCACCATGGTGATTCATTGGTGGGGCGCATGTCAGTGGAGCAGTGGGCTGGTATCAATAAATAGCGCAGGGAATGCGGTAATGCGGATCGATACAACCCCGGGTGCGTGATTCATACTCTCAATCTCTGTTTCTCATATCGCAATAGTTTATTGCGAGAGAGAGGACTTGAAGCGCTCATGCCATCGATGCAGTTGTATCCGGCACTCGGAATAGCATTCGCATCCAGACGCAAGTCACGTTTAATGGCGGTCTCTTAGTTCGTACGTGACCTCTTCCATATCTTTGTTTCTTTATCCATCAATTTGTTTGTCTGGATTGAAATTAGTGGATGCCGTTCATATGCCACACGGATGTGGGACTTGGCCGTGAGCTTCCTGTTTACCTTTGACTTTGATCGTCTCAATCCGACAACCTGTCATGATATCTATAGCGCGTTTTGGACCAATGGTCCCACTTGGCCAGTTACGGGGGGTGAGGGCTAGATCCTTGAGTTCCGTTATCCATTCAACTAACGGTTTCTTGTGGATTGGTACAGAGATTGATATAGTCGAAGGAGTCGATGACTCCGTACAGAACCTCGTGCGTTGCGTCGCCTTCTGATTCTCTGGGAATATCCCTTCACCTAACTCATTTCCCCTACTTCTATATACGCGCCTATAGATATCATTGCATACAAACCCAGGGTGTACTGTCCCTCCAAATTCTGGATCTACCTCTACCTCCGCGAATGGGTTGGATTGTTCTGCGGCCGATTCGAGCAATACTGTAAGTTCACCGCCTTCACGTCTTTTTTCTGTGGTGATACCCGCTGTGTTCCTCCTTCCTTTCTATTCAATTCGATTCGCCTCAGCGTTCCGCTTACTCTGTGTGTGGAATTGTTTAGGGATGTGGCCAGCGGTCCACGCTTGCAAACGATTATGGATCGGCGTTCAACAGCGCGGGGGGTGGTGTTTATGCCAGTTAGTGACCACCTGCCCTTCAGGCCGCTCTTCTCCATTATAACCTCCCGATTCCGGTGTATGCGACTTCAGTGCTCTGGGATAATTCGGGTATCCAGGTGTTCTTTTTTACGCGCGATAACATTCCCGCTGACCTCGTTCGGGATGCCCCACTCCCCAACACATGGGGCTTGCCCGCTGCGCGGTTTCCTTCCTCAACTTGCAATCCGTATCAATTCTTCCAAGACCACTCTGCGATTTTTGATACTACATTATGGTACGTTGGCGTATCTCTTTTCCCCCGTACATTGCCCCATGCCTTACTCCTGAATCTGCTGGGCGATTGTGTGGGAAACAGCGGTTCATGGGCAGGCACACAGGGTTCGTGGCAGACCACAAACTATGCGGGCCAGAGTGCAAGCTGTCAGCAAATAACGGGGGCTAATACCTGTACTCAGTATGTCCTAAATAATGGCGCTGCATTCGCAGATGCTTGTGCGTCGCTCATTCTATCATTCCTTTGTAATGCCTCTGCTAACAACATTATGATCTGTACTTCACTGTTCTTTGTTTCGCAGACTGGGAGGTCGTTAGCGTCAAGTTGTTCCAATAGTCTTTTCTACACACTATAAGATAATTTCCCTGTACGCGCTACCAACCGAACCTGTTACTACCATGTATGACATTTAGATAGAAACTAACATGTAAATGAGATCTGGGCTTCTCAATCATCCAGGTCCTGATCGGAACCATTGAATGGTCGATGTTTAGGGCCTCGGACATACTGTCAGAGAGGTGAGGAGGTGCAGGGACCTTTATAGTTGCCCTTTCCTCAGAATTGGCGCTTGAGTTTCGGTGCTGCAGTCAAACCACATAAAGGACAAAGTGCTGCTGGGTGGACTATCCCGAGACCACGTGATTCGATCTCCCTTCTCCACTTGTTCTGCTTGAATTATCCCGGGATGGGAGGACTGAATCAACCATCGAATCAGATCAAGTAAATGATCTCGCTGTAGTTCCAGGAGACACTTTCTTTATCTTGAATCATTGGATGCGTATAGGCTTACAAATGTCTCGGTTGTGCGTTTAAAGAAGGGGGGGAAACGGTTCGAGGTCAGCCCCTCATCGTCCTTCTCTGGGGCATTGCACAGCTCATCAGTGTTGTTGGCCATTTGTGAATATAGATCGCATGTTACAAGAATAAAGTGCAGGAATGGCGAACAGGAGTGTGAGTTCCTTACCGCCTCTGGGACATCTCACTTGGCCTCACGGTTCTGGATGCCACAGGGAGACAGATCTGGACGAAGTTATGCAGATCAGTAATGTGTTCATGAATGTATCCAAGGGGCAGGTCGCCAGCAGCGAAGATCTCAAGAAGGCATTTGCCAAGACAGATGTGAATGAAATAGTGAAAGAGGTAGGATATCTGATTGTCTATTTCCGTGTGTTCAGTTCTATCGTGGTCACCCCCAATCGCATTTCTTCCATGCTATCATTTGAAACTTTGAAACTGACTTGGCTTGCTCTCGTATACTAGATACTTAAGAAGGGAGAGCTTCAAGTGGGCGAGAAGGAAAGGGCACACGATCTTGAAAACCTTTGGAAGGAGATCGCGAATATGGTTGCCGAGAAATGTGTGGACCCAACCTCCCAGCGGCCCTACCCTGTCGGAATGATCGAGAAGGGGATGACAGAAGCTGGCGTCAGCGTTAAAATTGGCAAGAGCGCGAAGTCACAGGTCGGATTTTTCTCTTGGTGTGGACAGTTTTCTCCGGGATGGAAAGTCTGATGAATTTGGACTAGGTGCTCGAGTGTATCAAACTATTGCAAACCAACTCGACGCTTCCTATTCAAAGATCACGGATGCGGGTGCGAATTGTAATGCCTACTAAAGATGGGAAAAGGCTCAAGGAGAAAATCGTGGAGGGAGCGGAAAAGGTGGAGGGCGAAGAGTGGGGTCAAGATGAGTGGGAAGTGGTACGTCCTTGCAATTGAGTATTCTGGTCTAAGCTGTTATCCAACTTTATTCTCGATAGGTCATGCTGATCGATCCCGGCCAGTTTAAGGTACTGACGGAGATGTTGCAGGCCGAAGTGAAGGGCAGGGGACGGATGGAAACGATAGATCAGAGAGTACTGGCTGAGAACTGATTCATTTTCTGTCGTGCATACATACCATACAACACACAATAACATGGAACTACTTGTACGAGGGGAAACAGGCCGAGGATGTACTCTGCGCGATCAATGCTTCAACACGTCAAACACGTGCCGACAGGCGCGAAGGCGGTAGAGAATCACTCTCAGACTTCACGAGCGCCTGATATTCCGTAGGATGAGGGAAAACAAGTGACTCTAAAGCAAAGTCATACATTGTGTAGAAGAAAAAAACCTATCGCAAAGCCACCTTATATAAGCATGCGGATGCAGATCCGGGAAACCGAATTTCTCACGGTACCATGCTCAAACTCGTTCTACAACTATGCTTCGCCGCTCTGCCGGTGGTAGCATTGTACGTCGCCGCCACCAAACGGCCGCGCCGCCCTTTCTACAGATCCGTAGCAATATTAGTTCTCGGCGATATTGGGCGCAGTCCTCGAATGATGTATCATGCAGAGAGCTTTGCCCAACACGAGTTCGAAACTTTTGTCGTCGGGTACAAAGGTACCGTCAATGATCTTGTGTACGTGCGACATTAGTCTCACAGCGTCCTTCGTTCTGCAGGAGCTGAGCCCACTGCTTTACTGCGATCGTTACCCCATGTCCACTTTATACATCTCACACCCTCAGCGGCTTTCATTCCGCATCTTCCAAGGGCTGCATTTCTTCTGGTCGCTCCTTTGAAAGTTCTGTTCCAAATACTTGTCGTTCTCCATGCTCTCTTCTTCCGTCTGCCTTATACGCCTCAATACATTTGCGTCCAAGTAAACATAGGTTTTCCTCTCGGTTTCTCACGTGATTTTTACCACCGAAATCATTTCCCCTTAGAATCCACCCTCAATCCCAACACTCGCTCTGGTTCAATTATTTGCAAGGGTCCGGGGCTGCAAGGTCATTATTGATTGGCACAACCTTGGCTATAGCATACTCGCCATTCGTCTAGGTGAAAATAGTCTTCCAGTCCGCATAGCTAAATGGTCAGCACCCAACAACAGTATCTTCCATTTGCTCTACTCACTCTCTGCAGGTTTGAGCAGACGTTTGGACGTCGGGCGTATGCCCATTTGTTCGTAACGCAAGCCATGAAGGAGCATTTATCGAAGACTTGGGGTCTTCAGTGAGTACTAATTGAATCGTGTACCGGTACTTGCTCTCATTCATGACCCTAGGGGCCGTATGGTAGTTCTCCACGATCGACCACCACGCCATTTCCACCAATCATCGCCATCTGAAACTCACGAGGTGTGTTCACTCGGTCTCTGAAAGGTGTTTCTATCGGTGCATTGACTTCGAATTCCTAGCTATTTTTGAACCTACCTCCTTTCGCTCCACTCATGGACTCATTTTTTCCAAAGTCATCTAGACCAGACTCCACCATATTCACGGAAATGTCTTCCGCACCTCGATCTCTGGTCACAAATACTGGTACGCCCTATGCTCCTACGCTTCTCCCCGTCCTTCGACCGGATCGTCCAGCCCTTGTCATCACGTCGACCTCATGGACGCCCGACGAGGATTTCAGTCTTTTGTTAAAAGCCCTCGCGATATATGAGCACCGTGCTCGAGCCATCAACGGCCCTGTGAACGGCGCTGGGGATGTGCATGTATCGAAAAAAGGGCAATTACCGAAACTATTGATGATCGTCACCGGACGTGGAGACCTGCGAGATCGATACATGAGAGAGGTGGAAGCACTTGAGACAGAGGGGAAGTGGGAGTGGGTGCGATGTCGGAGTGTGTGGATGAGCTCAAAAGATTACCCCATTTTGTTAGGTACGAGGTCTCATGCAGTAGAGGGGCCTGGTATTGATCTCTTTAATCCCTCTATCTAGGATCTGCGGACCTGGGCGTCTCGCTGCATAGCAGTTCTTCTGCTCTTGACTTGCCCATGAAAGTAGTAGATATGTTTGGGTGCGGTTTGCCCGTTTGCGCTTTGGATTTTGCATGGTACGCTTGAAATTATTTCCTTCGGTCAAGTTTTCCCTGATCTTCTTTGAATGGGCTTCGATATTAGCCTACATGAGTTGGTACAGGATGGAGAGAATGGTGTCATTTTCCACTCCGCAGATGAGCTTGCATCTCAATTTGAGGTAAACATGGCATTTCGTGGATCCTTGAATCAGTCTGCTTACGAGTTCCGTTTTGAAGTCCCTGTTGACGTCGTTCCCGGAGCATACACGACTAGACCGATTGCGGGATTCACTCCGAGAAAAATTGAATCCACCCACGTACCCGAATACGTTACCGTCTTCCACATGGAAATGGGGTACTTGGACAGAAAACTGGAATCGGGTAGTTAGACCATTGGTGGACGAGCGTCATACATTGTCTAGATAATGCAATGATTTGCCCATCGTCTTCATATTTCCAATGCTCAAAATACTTGACAGATCTGATGTTGTAGGCGTGAAAGGTACCGAGAACGGTGTACCTAAATACAAGCGGTGAGACGGTAGGAAGATGCAAACGGGAAGCGGGAGACTATAGGGACGTTCAACGGGACAGACGGGGTTCGGGCACAAATATGCGTGACATAGAAAGAGGAAGGAAAATAGGAAGTCCCATGGAATAAATAACTACAGACAAAGGGCGAATAGCGACTTCGGATGAATGTGACAGCGATATCGATCAGTGTGTATTGTATGCGCCAAATTTGGCAAGGAAGTTAGCGGGTGATACTTTCCGTGATCCGACGGTGCATAGCCGAGCGTGTCGGCCTTGGCCAGTAGATGGCGCTGTGTGTAACAGGACAGGCACTCTGAGAGGACGTGAATTCACGATTGGAGTGGGTGGCCGCACTGGCACTCTGAGGGAAGGACGAAACGATGTTGACATGACTGAGAAAAGCTGTGTGACACTGTGACACTGACACAGCTTGGTGAAAATCCGGGCAGGTAGTCCCGGGAGGGAATAAGATCATTCTCATTGGCTAGCATCCCCACGCCCCGCGAAAAGTACTACCACCTTGGCGTTTCTATCTCACTGCCCTGGATGCCGCGAACGTTCACCCTTGGCTCTCGGGCGTCGAAGCTCGCCCAGATTCAGACACTCATCGTCCGTGATGCTCTTCAGACGGCCCACCCTGACGATGAGTTCAATCTCAGCTTTATGACCACCGGTGGTGACAAGAACCAGGCCGAGGCGCTTTACCTCCTTGGTGGAAAATCTCTGTGGACGGAAGAGCTCGAGGAAGCCCTGTTGAAGGGAGATATCGACATTATCGTTCACAGCCTCAAAGACGTTCCAACAGTCCTCCCGGAAGGGTGTGAGATTGGGGCCATCATGCAGCGAGAAAATCCATGCGACTCGCTGGTGGTCAAGAAAGGACTTCCCTACAAATCCCTGGAAGAGCTCCCAGACGGAAGTATTGTGGGGACAAGCAGTGTGCGACGGGTTGCACAACTTAGGCGGGCTTTCCCAACACTTGTATTCGCAGACGTGGTACGTGTTACATAGTTCTACGTAACATTAGTGCCAGCCTTTCTTATATCCCGTGTCGCTTTTCGTCAGCGTGGGAATCTGTAAGACTTCTAACCTACTCCCTGTTTCCACCCGGGTTCTCACCTACTTCTCATTTCGTCTGTAGGAACACGCGTCTCGCCAAACTCGACAGACCTGACGGGGAGTATGCCGCGATTGTCCTGGCTCGAGCGGGCCTTGTTCGCTTGGACATGGAGGAGCGAATAACCTCCGATATCTCCCCACCTACTTTATACCATGCGGTTGGCCAGGGTGCCCTCGGTATCGAGATCCGGTCAGACGATATCGAAGTCAAAGGTCTCCTTGCTTCCCTTTCTCACCGTGAGACGGAATTGCGATGCCGCGCCGAGCGCGCTTGTCTCCGTGTTTTGGAAGGCGGATGCAGTGTGCCTGTGGGCGTAGCAAGCCATGTTGCATCGGGATCCGTTCTTTCGCTCACCGGGACCGTCACATCGTTAACCGGCAATCCCCACGTCGTCCACACATTGTCTGCCCAAGTGTTGACCTTTGAGGATGCGGAGGGGTTGGGTGCTGATGTTGGGCATGCCTTGATCGAGAATGGTGCCAAGGCCGTCTTAGAGGAGGTTTCATTGTCTCGAGAAGCCAAGGTTAAGCGTGATGAAAACAAGGCAGCAGAAACTGGGCGACAAGCGACGACAGCCGGTTCAGTGGACGCACGACCAATAATCTCCGGAAGTCACATCGACTCTTTTCTCAATCCGAAAATCGAACTCAGCCCAATGTTCATGGTATGCCGGAGCGAACTTCGAAAAGATTTCCCTGGAGCGTGGCCGATGGAGTGAGATGGCCATGGTACTTTGCGGCTTTGGGGCTAGAGGTGTGAGATACAGTTAGTAAACTTAACAAAAACCATGGTGATGCATCAACTGGCATAGCTAAACTACCTTAGATTTTGAAGTACAGTACTTTAATCGTACATTGATGTCACGTTGGAAAAGCCAGCATGTTGACTGCTAACCCCATCTCATTTGGCACTAGCCCAGGGGGGGGGCATCTTCCTGCTCAGCGCCGAAATCCAACTCCCCCTCACTGTCCCAGTACACCGGGATGGTAGATGGTCACCGCGGCCGGTGTGCCGGGTGGGAAGAAATATCTTACAACGCCACGATCGATGTCACTAGGTCGCAGGATAAAACCCCCATCAAGAAGGCGGGAGTCATGAATTCAAGACCTGAAATTAGCCACAGGATTCAAGGGAACATAGGTGAGGCTGGCATGAGATATACTATCAGCCTAGGGGGTATCAGGAATGGTTTTAACTGTACCTCTTGAAAGCAGCCCTTCTCAGCCCAACTGTGCAAGCCACTTGGGGGTAATAAGATCGCCGGTAGTCTCGGCGATAGTCCCCTTGGCGCTGGGCTTGCTGGTCTCGTTAAATTGTGGGGACATTTTAAGCCCAGGGGGCATGTTTCGATACGATGAAGCCAATTTGATGCCCTTCTATAGGGACTTAGTGGAATTGGGATAGAAACTAGAGGTGGATTCAAACGAGCATCCTAGGAGACGAAAATTGTAGATCCTAATATGAGAGACTTCCAAACGTGGCATTTGGCTGACCGGCCGGTTCCTGCCGGCCAGCCGCGATTGACACTCTTGTCTTAGCAGCGCCTCACAACTAATCGTGCGTATCTCTCGACAGCTATGAAGGGCCTCACGAAGGCGATCATGCGGTAGGAGATAGTCTACTCTCTTGTGTGATATGTCGCGATCTCTCCTTCTTTGATGTGGCTGGGTGTAGGACTCCGCATTTGGTATCCTCCAAGGTCGGCATGGCCAAGAGTGAGTTAATTTCCGGTTGGGCTTGGAGACCTCGTGTAGATGGTCATCTGTATTAGGAGGCGCATTTACTGACAATAAAGCCCTCGCATTTAATTAGAGACGAATGATCTCGAGTTCGACGAGCTCAATCGAAAGGTCACATCACTGGAAGCTGCAATCGAGAAGTTGATCAAAGATACCAAAACCTTTAGCGACGGGGTTAGCAGTATGTTTTTCTCGTTTTCCTAAAATGTTCCTGGGCTGTCGACTTGATAATTGGGTCAACGTCGCGCAGCTCTCTTTACGGGTGCTGAGGGTTGGGCCACCCACTTCAGCAACATCTTTAACCCAATCACAGGCGAATACGACGTGATTGGGAAACACCCCGAGGCCGCTGATACCATTCGAAATGTCACGGAGTATTCAAACATCATGCAGGAGCTGCGCACTGCTGTCGTGCCCGAATTAGAACTCATTCAAACTCGTGTTCTTGCGCCTTGCAAGGAATTCCAATCTATTCTGAAAGTCGTTAGGAAGAATATCACCAAGCGCGAACACAAGGCGGGTGTCTCATCGTAATTGATGTTTCTGAACCTCCGTTAAGTGGTCCCCACGCAGTTAACTGATTATGACCGCTTCAACAACTCTTTAACCAAATTGCGGGAGAAAAAGGAGAAGTCGTTGAGTGACGAGAAGAACCTCTTCAAGGTGTGCACTTTATCCCTTCTAATACAGCCGAACCCATGGTATGTATACATTGCCTTACCGATTCTAGTTGGAGCAAGATTTCGAGCAGGCTACCGCTGACTATGAGCTGTACAATGGGAACTTGAAGACAGAGCTCCCGAGATTCATGGTTCTCGCCTCCCAACTCATTGACCCACTTTTCCATTCTTTCTTTTATATGCAGTGCGTATTTTCCCCCTTGATTAACTCCAATATATGCATACCCAAACTCTCCAGGTTGAACGTGTTTTATATTATGCTCGAGAAGCTGCAAGCGTTTAGCGGTGGGAAGTACACACAGCTTGAAACTGCCAATGAGATCGCCGAGGCCTATGAGGCTAGGCACAGCGATGCGCGAGACACTATCGATAACCTCTCTATCAACAAACGTCTCCAATCCACAGGTATGAACCCTCAATCTAATCACCCCCACAATTTACTCGCTCTTACCTCGTAAAAATGTAACAGCTAAGATCCTCGCTACTCGACAGACGAGTGGCAGCACCCTTGGTGTAGGTGGGACTCCAGGCCTTGGGCGCTCCACCTCAAGCGCATCTACAACTACGTCCACTCGCCTTCCCTCTGGTGGATCGAGCACCCCTCTCAAGAAAGCTCCGCCGCCTCCTCCTCCAGCGGCCGCCGCTGCGCCGCCGCCATATACACGTGAGACTACGGAACCCAGTGCATTTGGTGCCGTTACTGCGACCCCAGGCACGAAGCGCCCTCCGCCACCCATTCCGGCTTCGAAACCGAAGCCGAAGCCAGCACCCGTATATGTCGTTGCGCTATACGATTTTGATGCACAGGCCGACGGCGATCTGAGCTTCAAGACCGGCGATAGGATAGAAATAGTGCAGCGCACGACCAGTGTGGAAGATTGGTGGACAGGGAAACTTAATGGCCAACAGGGCATCTTTCCCGGTGCGTATATTCTTGCCCTCTTTGTTACCGTTTGAAGTTCTCCTCGCTTTCTACATATTTGGTATTGACTTCCACTGTCTAATTTGTATAGGAAATTATGTACAAGATACATAGTGCCAGAGGGGACAATCTTGTTGATAAGCGCGCATTCCACAAATGTACGGCTAATAAGCCTGTTTTTTTCTTTCTCTCCTTTACCTAGCTATTTTTTTGCGTGACTGGCTGTTCTTCGATTGTTGCAACTTCACATAATTCCCTGTCTCATCACAATTCCTTTCTGGCTCGAACTATGTTCTTGCCGAATGCTGTAATCCACCGCAGGGGCATGTTTTGTAGAACAAATTCGCAGCGATCCAAGAGTGCGCGTCCCAGATCAGATTAAGGGCATGTTTTAAGAAGTACGTACGAGTATACTGCAGTCACTAAGTACTGTATAATTAATATTGTAAGGCAATCTACTGGAGACAAACTGAGCCATGCGAGGCAGACTTTGTGAAAAAGGTAAGGCTGCGAGTATCTAGCCACAACAGATGTCGGGGGAAAGCAGAGTTCCGCCTGTCTTTGAAGAAAACAGGAATGGTAAAGCAAACAGTGGAGAGCCATTGTAGAATGCCGCAGGCTACTTGAAGAATCCATAGAATACAGCGTTAGTCTAGTGCCCTTCCATGGAAGAACCAGATGCATGCGTCCGCGCCGTCTTCACATCTCCTGAAGCATCAGCCTCAAAGGGCAATACCTGTCGGCTATCGGTCTTGGTATAGATGAAGAACTCGCCTGACAAGAAGATACTGACTGTTAAGCGAGAAAGCTGGGACACTGTTCAGTCATGTACGTACCAGGCTCTTTAGTCCACGAGACGCTGTCAGAGAAATACTCCAGTCGTTCAACATTCGTAAGTACGGCCTCAGGAGAGTCAGCCTAACGAAGAAAAGATCCCATAAGGATAGACAATTTCGGTTGCCGAAAGACAACACAACTCACCGTACGTTGAGTTAATGGCCGGTTGATTGGCCAGAAGGGTTTCAGCACGACAACTTTGGCACCCTCAGGAAGATCCAGGAAACGCCACGTAAGCGCATCATTCACTACCAACGTCAACAATCCAAACATAGCCAAGGGCAATTTAACGAGACACGCACGATCAGAGCTGAATATATAATTATTGACAAGAATCACATCCGCCTTGCGAATCCACGCCACGACCTCGTTATCGTCACAGAAATCCCCCTCGCGCAAAGTGACCGGACCAGCGGAGAGACCCCACATTCGGAGACGTGCAAGAAACTCAGTTTCTTGACGGAAGCCGAGGGCTGCTACTGGATGATTTATTTCAATCCCATAGGATGTGCATCCGGATCTAAAGCAGTGACAGTCATCGGCTAACGAACCATAGTAACACAAAAATACCCGCTTACTGAAGAGATGCTTGCAAAACACAGTTACCCACTCCGCAGCCGAGATCAACGAATATTTTCCCCGGCTTAAGGCCCAGTCGTTGAACAATGTCGGACACGAACCTTGAATGCATTTCCCCACTTGAGGACAAGGTCTGCGGGAGTGGAAGGAGAGGCACTCACGAAGGATTCAGTTCTCCATAGGTCTCGCTGCTAAATGACTTGTACTTTTTGGTGTCTTCTACATCAGGTCCCACGCTGCGCTGGTATACTTCTTCACAAATCATCTTCCACACCCTCACGGGCACACCACCACTACTTGTGCCATCCAAAGTTAGGGGAACCGGTACATCAAAAAGGGTCAAGGCATTCGCCATCATCTCAGATTTAATGGCTTTTAATAGGGATGATACTTCGGACACGGTGCGGACGAAGAGAGGCCCATTTCGGGTGTGATACGCCTTCTGAAGAGTCCGCATAAGTGGCTCAGTCTCCGGAATAGGTGTCTCTGAGCCGAGGGGTGGAGATAATGGCCGAGAATTTGGAGTCGAAGGCAGTATGGATGTTGTTAATGTGCCGAAGGGAGCTCGCTGCGCTGATGTCAAGTAACCTGGATGCGATTTCGTTAGTACCGGTTCAAAAGGGTGAACATCTGAACCAACATTCGGTAATAGTGCTTAGGACTTTCATCAGCTCTCGAACAGGCTGATAATTATCTTTATCCCAGGGAAATAGTAAAATAAAACTGTGCAACTGTCAGTGCGGAGGAAGACATGATGGTATGCAAAGTCTAACCGTTCTGACGCCTTATGATTCGGATACTCGATTTCCACCACCGGGGGATTGGTTGCACTTGGTTCAAATGATTTATCTTCAGGATCATCGGGGTTACGAAAGTCTATCATCTTCGAAAATCAGAGAAGAGGTGTGGGATCTATTATATCACAACCAACACGCTCGGTATCCCCATTTCGTTTTCTTTCCGAAATCTTCTTGTTGCCTGAGAATCCTCATAATAACATCTTCGGAGGTTACATGAGGAACATCGCCGTCCTCCGTAATGACGCAGGGGCGTGGTATAGGTTTCTCCAAGGAGCCAAAGGCTTGAGTGGGTCGGATGGGTTGGGATGAGCGTGCAGAGCGTGGGGAGGGCGAGTCGGATAGATGCTCGCGTGTCCGAACTCTTCGGACGTTTGGGTGCTCCTGAGATGCATCATATTTACGCTTCTGTGGCTTGGCTGAAGGACGCGGGCTAGAAGAAGCAGAGGATGCAGGGGTCGCCACTCGCGAGGTAGGTGACCTTTCTGGGATATTCGAGTCCGAGACGGTGGGCTTGGCTTTTGGTTTGAGGACAGTGCGCACGGTCACCACGACGGAGCTGGAGGTCTGGGTGTCGGAAGGAAACGCGGAAAACGCGTCTGATTTCTTCGAAGCTTTGCGTCGAAAGCCATTGGAAAGCATCGAGAATACACTAGAGTACGCAAGGGGGGAGGTGATGAGGCGGTACGGTGGATTAGAAAATATGAAACCCAAAGTTCGCTGCGGAGATTGCCGGAGATTGGGTCTTGTGCGTTTTTCTCCAGCCTTTTCTGGAGACTAGAGGCCAGTGTTTTATGTAGAATAGAATAATAACCAAGACGTCCATTTTTTCCCCTCTTCTTGCGTTGTGATGCCATTTTTGGCGAATTCGCACGCTGAGACTTGTGAGAACCCAATGGATTACGTGATATTACTCGCTTGTTTGATTCGTCTCGCCGTTTTTCTCTCTGTCTGGTTCCTCTCCTCCTCAGTCTCCCTCTCTCTCATCTCCTCTGAGACTCGGCTTTTTGTTCACTTACTCATCTCTCTCGTGAGCTGCGCGGGCCGTCGATCAGTATTCGACTCCCCTGACGTTTATCTCCTCAGATCCACTCCTACTTGTCTCGTTTCGTCGTATTCATTTTATCATGAACCCCGACCCTTCTATGCAACCTGGTGCTGAGGCCCCGGTATGTGGGCTTCATTTTTTTGGGCTCGATGTTTCCACTAACGAAGTTTGTGGGTAACAGCGCCGTGCACATCTTTATGTTGGCAATCTGTCCCCGCGCGTCACCGAGTACATGTTGACCGAAATCTTTGCTGTCGCGGGTCCTGTTCAGCACGTTAAGATAATTCCGGATCGCAATTATCAACACGGAGGTTTAAACTATGGTTTCGTCGAATACATGGACATGCGTGCGGCGGAGACCGCGCTTCAAACTCTAAATGGTCGCAAGATCTTTGATACCGAAATTCGTGTGAATTGGGCCTATCAGGGCCAACAAAACAAAGAGGACACAACTGGCCATTTCCATGTCTTTGTCGGTGACCTCAGTCCCGAGGTCAACGACGAAGTTCTCGGCAAGGCGTTCAGTGCCTTCGGCACCATGTCTGACGCCCGTGTCATGTGGGACATGAACTCAGGCAAATCCAGGGGCTACGGTTTCCTCGCTTTCCGCGACAAGACCGACGCTGAACAGGCCATCGCTACGATGAATGGAGAGTGGCTAGGATCCCGCGCTATCCGCGTCAATTGGGCCAACCAGAAGACACAGACTGGATCTGGATCTCCCGGTGGTGGGAATATTCCTCTGCGATCCCCGTCGTTGGGGGTGCCCCAGCTCCCATGAACTTCATGGGAGGTCCTCTCTCATACGAAAGCGTAGTCTCTCAGACCCCCGCTTATAACACTACAGTCTACGTTGGCAATCTGGTTCCCTACTGTACTCAAGCAGATCTTATTCCCCTCTTCCAATCCATCGGCTACCTCTCTGAAATCCGCATGCAAGCAGACCGTGGCTTCGCATTTGTCAAGCTGGACACGCACGAGAATGCCGCGATGGCGATCATCCAGCTACAGGGACAGCTCGTCCACGGAAGGCCAATCAAGTGCAGTTGGGGCAAAGATAGAAGCTCTGGTGAAGGAGCACAGCCCAGCGCAGCCATGGCTCCCGCACCTAGTGTCCAAGGATATGGAACAATGGTGAGCTTCTTCGACGTCTATTCCCCTTCGTCAATAACCTGCCGCAATAGCCTATGTACGGTATACCCCAACCTAACCAATATGCTCAGTTCGGTTATGGCTATCCTGGTTTCCCTGGCGCCCAGGCCAGTCCTGGTCAACAGCCCACTATGACCCAGCCCGGCGGAGCCGTAGGAGGTCAGGGTGGACAGAATGTCATGGCTTCTGGTCTCGCCGGTGCCACGCCTGGTTCAGACCCTTCTCTCGTAGGACAGGGACAAGGGCAGGCCCAGCAACAATGGAGCGCTCAGGACCAAAGTGCGTATGCAGCTTACGCCGCTCAACAGGCACAACCGTATTGGGGTGGTCAGTTTTCTAGAGACGACCTCCGGAAGTCACCCTTTATGCTGAGATATTCTCATTCAGGCTACTATGGCGGACAACAGGCCGATGGGCAGCACCCTTCCTGAGTTGATTCGTTGGAAGTTTTTTTGATGGACTTGCGCATGCGCATACCGGCATTTTGTCCCATTTCTATGTGTTAAAGTTGACTGCTCCTTCATTCTTCTTCCTTTATCACGACGAACGACCTTCCCATATCTTGCCACTCGTCTCTATGCTGCAATTGCGTGTACACATCCTAAGAACTCTAACTCCACTATCACCATCCCATCATTTCTTCAGTGTTTTCCATAATCCGCCCCAACCCCTCTTCGCTTCAAGCCATCTAACTTCTTCCTTTTCTTTCTCTATCCTCCATTCCACTCACCTGCTTCTCTTACGCACGCACGCACGCACGCATTTCCCTGCATACTCCCCCACACCGTCTGACACCGAAACACTCTTCTCTTCCCGGTTTTCCTTTGTCCCTTTTCTTTCCGTCCTTGAACCCAATTGAGCCGGTTTTGCGTAGGCTCGGATATGCACGAGTCAGCAAAATCCTCTGTGTCCAATAACACTTGCGATGATTTTGTGCGGGACGTAGACTTCCGTCTATCGTCTTTTACTTTTGAAGTTGTAATGTGACCGATGTGGCACTGGAAAAGACCCTGAGAAAATGGCCATTCTTCTCTGGTGATGAATACAGATGTCTCCTTTGATAGTTTGCCTTTATCTCGCCCAAATTTAGCTATCTCTTAACTCTGAATTGAAACAGCATAGTGTAGAACCAGCCCGTGTCCTCTGAGAAACCCAGACTTGGGTCATGGAGTTATGATCATATCAGGGAAATATCACATGATCACACCCCCCGCCTTCACTTTTTTTGGTCTTGGTTTGTGCCCAGATGGATGGCCAGATGGACATAAGTCCTAGGCAGGTTCTTATCAGTCTCCTACCCAGTTGTCGAGTCACATGCACTTGTTTTCGAGAAACGAAACAGCCGAGAAGTCGAACAGTGGTAAGTGTGTGGTGTTGCATCACTGGAAGTCCGTCGTAATAGGTTTGCTCGAGCAGATTTTATGGTATTTTGACACCCTACATGAGATCCTCTACTTTCTCAATCACCTTTGGGAAACCATAGGTGGGGTGCAAATCCAGTGGGACCCGACTGTCAAGAATCCGCAGAGGCGGATTAGTCATATTATAGCGTATAATTAGACTCTGGACTCGACGTATGGTGGTTGCTGAGGGTAGTGGATGCATACAGCGGGGATGAACTGGCGGTAAATACCGTGTAACAGGATAGCACGTACACAGTGCCACGACGATACTGAAACCATGTGCCAAGAACGGGATTTGCATAAACGGCAAGAGGAAGCGTGGCCCTAAGATAGGAGATAAAGACATTTATGGAAGACACGTTTTAAGGATTAAAGAGGCTTGAAGGAATGGAAGTGTTATGGACATAAGGAGGGCAGGCATAAAGATGATACAGGGGATATTGACTGCAAAACATGAATGAAAGGGTCCTTTCGTCGAGAAGAGGTGTAGCTTGAAAAAAAAACCAAAGGGCTGTCGGAAGACGTTAGCAAATAAGTTGGTGGCGAGGAAGATGGCGAGGAGGTTAAGATAGAAAGATGTGAATTGCTAAGCCCAAGGTACGTTCTATATGGCCTAGACCGGTGATGGAGGTGAGTGGAACTCTCGGGAAAGTGTTTCATCCATGTGTGTTGGCGGTGTGACACGTATTTGGACTGGCTCTGGCCGATCGTCTGATTCGGCCTGGTGATTCAAGTCAGAGTCAGCGTTACGAACGCAGTATTCTAAATTCCTTCTGGGGCGCACCCCAAGTTTATCTTTGATTACACTCCACTTGGTGTCCTCCTGGGGAGCTGGTGAGTGGACCCCATCCACCTTGATAGGTGTAACGGGGGAGATGGGGCTTTTGAGGCCAATAACGATTCCCATGTCTCCAGACTGATGAACACTCTTCCTGCGTGTCCGGTTGGAGGTAGACTGCGAGGCCCAACAGGGGATTACGCGGCGGTTCCGCCGCCGTCTAGTGATTCTATGTTAGGACAGGTTTAGTTGGAAGAGACGAGAGGGAGGTCGGACCGGTATAGACACCACGATGTGATGGTAATAGCTAAGAACACCAGGATGATGGCTAATCCGAAGAAAGCGAACTGGATGTTTGGGGATGTCTCTTTAGACGTTGGAGTCGGCGGGGGGTCACAGCCGTGTGGCACGCATGGATCATCTCCAGCGCGAGGGTGATAATGGGAGAAAGGCATCTAGGGGCTCAGCACAAGGCGAGGGCACTGAAGGTGTGGATCAACTGGGCGGATAAGGAGTGGATGGTGGGGGGAACTGAGGATGTGGAGATGGGGGAGGGGGGGGGGAGGAAGACAGGTCGTGGATGAATTGCCAGATTTAGATTTCGAGGATCTGACAGCCTAGCTATGGAGTGAGGAAGAGAGTGCGGGGATGCGTCAACGCCGAGGCGCTGTTTCCTCGGCGCAGTCGTTGGCGTAGTCGCTCAGCGGTGCTGCACGATACTGCTCTGTGTTTTGAGCGAGAATCAAACCGACGCCAGGAAAATCCACAGACGGGTATCTGAGTAAAGGCATTTTCTGAATTTCCCAAAGTCTATTCGATTCAATTGATTTTGGTACGGCAGTCGACTCCGACTGCTCATTATTGTATTTACGTAAAACTTTCCTAGTCAAGCGCCTGGAGAGGCCTATTCGAGAGGATTCGATGAGTGGCGAGGGGTGGGAGTGACGAACAGCTTTGGGCTATAAGCTGGCAACAGTGAGCTTTTCGTGGCGAAATTCCACGCTAAGGGTACACGCTTATCGCGGCTGCAACGGGTACCGCTGTCACCAGTGCATGACCGCCCGATACTTGCCCACGTCACGTCACGGCTATACATGGACGCCCAAAGAGGCTTGCGCACCAACGTCGCCATCAACAATCCCTCCTTTGGCGTTCAACTTAGCTTCGGAACGGCCATTGCTCCATGGCGCATACAGCCGTGTTTACATCAATCTGGGAGGTGGTACGGTCATCGGTAGACAATAGGGCTCTAAAGCGAGGAAGGCGACAGTGCGGAGGCTTATTTCCTTGTTGGGCCAGGCGGACCGAGGATAATCGAATGCCCGAGGTTTCATTGGAATGCCTAACACGAGTAGTCTGTTTCCTGGCCAACCATGAAGCTGCAGTAAGCAGTGTTGTGGGGGAGTACACGTCAATGCGACAGGGTGCCATAGAAAAAAAAGGATATCGCGGGTTCTCATCTCTCACATCCCGCCAACGAACCTCATTCAGAGAAGCTATGCGAAGCACAGGGCTTCACAGGATTCGGGCCCCAGAATCGCCTTTATTTTTGAAAGACAGACAGGCGCCAATCCAGCAATAGGTAAAGGTCCCACTCACGTCGCAAATATTCTGCCGGCAAATTCCGCGAGGCATCCTTCCTCGTCTCTACAGAATTTGTCTGAACTCACTGCCTGCTCTCCAATCTGGAGCGTTCTCTCTTCCCCGAGATTGATGACGACTGAGGTATGTGCTCCCTAACTTTAGTCATTTCCCCCTCAATTCTATTTTCAGCAGAGAAAATTCGTTAATAATTGATCAAATCCAAAGTTTCCAAAGTTCTTCTCCAGTCAACATCCTATAACCCCAGCTATCCGTTCTTCTTGTCTCTTACACTTATATCTCTCTTCTCGTCGTTTGTTCCTGGAAACTATCTCGCTCTTGAATCACCATGTCCTCTGCTACTGTGTCACCTTCCCCATTATCCCGAGCATCGCACGAAGAGCATCTCCATGCTTCCAAACGGTTTGGCGGCGATCGCTCCTCATCCTCTAATGGCTCCTCCTCGCGTGTTCATCTCGCACGGACTCATGACACTGCCCAGGAGCAACCTTTGGCACTACCCCACACTCGATCACGCTCTGGTTCAAAATCCAAGTCTAGACCTAGACCCCGACCTGATGCCCTATCTCCTATCCCAAAGAAAGGCGAAAGACCCGCGTTCCTGGCTGTTTATGGTGCCACTAGCGAAAGAGAAGGACAGGGCTCTTCCTCCTATTCGTCGTCATATTCTTCTTCAACCGACACTCCTGCTGCCCCCCTTCCGCCACCTTCGCCCCACTTACCTTATTTTGACAAGTACCCGAAACGCTCCGAGCGCTTAAAGCCCCCCCATACGATCAACGATGACCGAGACGAATCGAATGTGTCGCGACGCTCCCGTTCCTCGTTAAAGGCTCAACGACCTGCGACTGCCCCGGTGCCTCGAGCCTCCTCCGAGTCCCGCTTCGTTCGTAGTCGATTGAAAGAACAAGAGAAATTGAGGGGTTCTCAGGAGGAAGGTGCAGTTTATGCTTGGCCGCCCAAGACCTCGGCGTCCACACGCTCTCGTCATCCTCACGCCTCATCTTCAACGAAGGCTCACATCGTGACTCCATCGTCAGCCTCGTCGTCAACACCGTCATCGCCGTCCTCCTCACCTGAAGCCCTGCCCCCGCGGCCACTTCCCCCATTGATTCCCAATTCTCCTTACGGTCACCATGGTGGTAATGGAAAATCCTCGTCCAGCGATGCACCAGGGCGAGGCAGCTTTACCGGTGAGAGTCCGTCGCCTGAAGATTCTTTGGTTGTCGCTTCGGGTTTCGACGTTTCGAACATGGATGCTTTGGTGGAGCAGATGAACAGCTCAAACCGCGAGTCCATTGACATGTCTCTTTTTTCTTCAAGCGAGTGGACATTCACTAAACCTAGAAGATTGGAGTTTACACATCACCCCCTCTACCATCCCCCAGTCCCCTCTCTTCCCCCGTAATCAAGTCGAGCAATAATAGAGTAGGAACAACACAGAGCAGACCTTCTACGGCTGAGCCTCACGTCGAATCTGTAAGACCAGTCGGTGGGCACCGCCGATCGAATACCGTCGAATCCATTAGACCTATGCATACCGCCTATTCATCGTCATCATCACCTTCTCTTTCGCGTTCTAGTGGAGTCTCTGATCTCTCCAGTATATCCAATCCTCATACTGAGTCAAGTGTCTATGATCAAAATCCATTCGTTGGCGACTTTGGCAAGGCACACCAGGGATCCTCCCCTCACCACGAGTCCCCTCCTTCTCCTAGGGTCATTGTCCCCAGTATCTCTGACATCATTCGAGCGCATGCACCAGAACAGCTCAAAGTTCGACCAAATCACCCTCGATCATTCACGACGACCACTCCGTCAGCTGTCCCCGAGCTCGATGAGGAAGTCGATCATATTGATTCCCGCTCTTCGATGGATTCGGTGGCCGAGGAGGCCCTGCGAACGGCCACCACGTCTACCGTGAAGACTTCGGGACTTCATCATGCGAAAAGTGTTCCAAATCGGATGGGTTCCCTAACCCCATCGCGGGCATCCTCGACAGCCTCCCCACGATCACCGTCCTTCCCGCATTCCCCAACAAGTGATATATATCGCTTCAATCCCTCTGAAATCTCTATTGCCTTGTCGACGACCGGCCCACATCCAACTAATCCTAAAGGAAGTCGACCTCCAAGTCCCACCCAAGAGATGGCACAATATTTGCGTTCTCCTCGCCTAACACGCCTCATCACGCTGCGCAAACATGCTAACTCTGGTATCACTGTATCGCTTGCTGACGTCGGTTCACCTACTGGTCGTCCTGTCATACTATTCCTCGGGTTAGGATGTGTGCGATATATCATCGGACTCTACGACGAGATGGCAGAAGCCCTCAATTTGCGTCTGGTTTGCATCGACCGGTGGGGGTTGGGAAGAACTACGGACGTACCGAATGATAAACGAGGAATGCTGGAATGGGCTTCTGTCGTGGAAGAGGTTGCGGATCAGCTTGGCCTTCAGAAATTCGGTATCATCGCTCACAGTGCCGGTGCGCCCTATGCTTTGGCTTCTGCATTGCGTATGGGAGATCGGATTATAGGCAGTATACACCTACTTGCGCCTTGGGTCAGTATGTCAGTTGATGGTGGTGAGTTCAGCGACATCTTCTATATCTTTGAGCGAATGTCAACATAACGCCCTCAGGCTATAAATGGCTCAAGTACGTCCCTGCGGGTCTAATAAAAACAGCCCAAACGGCAGAATGGAAAGTCCAAGGGTGGAAACTCGGCAAACCTCCCACCATCGCGTACGAAGGCATTGGCTTCAACCCCAATGTACCTGTCTCCTCATCGACCTCGCTTGCACCAAGTTCTGCCCGCGAATCTGACGAATCTCGCCCCAGCTTCAGCACAAGCGAGTATGATGACCTCGCTGACTTCAATGGTCGATTCGCGAGCACCGCGACTCTGAACACCATTCCAGATTCAGCACCTCCATCTAAGCAAGAAGTCAAGAAGAAGCCGTCAATAGGGAGCTTTCTTGGCCTTTTCGAGGGGAGATCACGTCGCCAGCCGAGCTTATCCTCACGTTCTACTTCACACCGGCCAGATTCACTGCCCATCATCCCTCCCGCAAGATCCTCTATCTCTGGCGACGCTGGGTCACTCCAACGGAAGAAGTCCAAAACGTCCGTGAAGAGCCTTAAGGCTGTATCCCTCTCCTCCAAGGACGATCGCAAGCCTCTCTCTCTTCCACCTCTCCCGGCACCTGGAGAAATATCGCCTATTGCTCTTGGGTTTGATTTTCCTCAATTTGATCCAGCGTCAGACTGGGGTGCAACCGTACGTGCTAAGACGATGTGCAGTGGACCTTCTGATGGTGTGGTGACGGATCGTTCCGCCGGTCAACGGTCTCTTTCACTGTCGCCTAGACCCCCGCCAGTGAGGAAGGACACCTCAACTCCCCCACTTCCTCCCCTCCCTCCCTTTGCCGTCAATCTCGATTTAGTACCCCCTTCACCTACAGGGACTTCTCATTCACAGACCGGCAGTATCTACTCTCGTGTTACGGCAGCTGCTTCGAATACTGCGACCGCGGCCAATGCGAAGCGTAGTCAGAAACCGGGCGGAATAACCCTTGCCTCGGCACTCATGCGTGCATCGCATGCTGAGGCGCTGAAGGGCGGGACGGCCGACCTGCTTTCTATTCTCGATCGTGGAGATTCTCGCCCGTGGGGATTTTCGTATACGGACGTAAAGCACCCTGTGAAGGTTTGGTATGGGGATCGAGACGATAGGATCGGTATCGGAAGCATTAGATGGATGGAGCGGGCGATGAAAGATTGCACAATCAAGATCATCAAGGGGGAAGGGCACGGGCTACTCACGAATGCGGATGTGGTTGTAGACGTTCTAGAGAGCATCGCCCACGAATCGCACGCACGGGGTAGATGTTGACCATTCTCCTCTCTGTAAGCCTCAGGATTTCTCCTTATATTGTTGGTCCCACTCTTACCGTATCCCAGCAGTTCTCCGCTCCCTGTGTCCCGTCGGCCGTTCGGAAACGTGAGGACTGTCGATTTCCTGGGTTTTCGTCGATACCTTAATCATAGTATTATCAGCTTTCCATTCGTACTCTTTATTGTCATTTTTAGTCTATATACTAGCATGTTTGTTTCTTAGCGACGACACTTGGGTCGGCATCCTCCGTGTCAACTCCCTCATGGCTCAGCCATTACATTCTATACCAATTGCTCGACGGCCATCCCGTGGACGTTGGTTGCAGGCTATTTTGTTTGGTGTCTTGTTTGATCTAGGCTGTCTTTCAATCAATCTCACACAATTCTTGTTCTTGCCGCTGCGATTTCTGCCTCTATCCTCGACATGCGAACTGTATGAGCGAGGGATTAACTATACCAAGGGCTGTTTTGGAATCCTGTGTGGTGAGCCAGTGCACATCGGGATGCACCCACGCACATTCTAAGATGGTGGGTGCGATACTCCCAGTGCT
Source organism: Hydnum rufescens UP504 (assembly GCA_014904985.1). Lineage (NCBI taxonomy): Eukaryota > Fungi > Basidiomycota > Agaricomycetes > Cantharellales > Hydnaceae > Hydnum > Hydnum rufescens. The sequence continues at coordinate 116,241 of MU128972.1, read as the reverse complement.
CGTCACTCAGCTCTTCGCGCCTACGAGTTTCGTCCTGACCTACGAGGGTCTCGATTCCGCGGACTCGATCTTGGAGCGAGATGCAGAGGGGCAGATCGTACGAATAAACGTTCCCCAACAGCTGGTCATCATGGCGAATCACCAAGTCCGTCATTGTCCGTGTCCGGCATGCTGGTCGTCGTCATGTACTCACGTGTTTTTATTTTGTTAGATTTACGCTGACTGGATGTATCTCTGGTGCTTGACCTACTACATGCATGCCCATGATCAAGTCACCATTATCTTGAAGAAGTATGGCCTTGACTTGGTTATACCTGTTGTATCACCTCACTCGTCGTTATCAGATCCCTGAAACATATCCCATTCATCGGATGGGTGAGAACTCGCTCACCTGGATCCTCGTTGTCCCTCTACTGACACACGGCGTTATTCAGGGCATGCAATTCTATCGGTTCATCTTCCTCGCGCGATCGTGGTCTGCAGATAGGATATACCTCGGAAAGCATCTGGTGTCAATCGCGCAGCGTGCTCAAAGGGCAGGGCAAGCATTTGCACTTTTGATATTCCCTGAAGGTACTCTAGTTAGCCAGGATACAAGACCTCTCAGCAAAAAGTACGCCGACAAGATCAGCATTGTGAGTCTAGCGTGGGGGAGTGTTCTCGATCGATCCTGTTGTGTTCAAAAACTCTACAGGCAGACATGGAGCACACACTCCTACCCCGCTCGACGGGGCTCCATTTCATTCTTCGAACGCTGGGGCCTGCGATTCCTAGTCTCCAAGTCCTCGATGTGACCATTGGCTATGCCGGTGTTCCTGCGAAGGGGTACGGTCAGGACCATTACACCTTGCGCTCGATATTCTTTCAGGGTGTCCCGCCACCAAAGATTCACGTACATTTGCGGCTGTATCCCGTCTCATTGATCCCCATCGGGAACACCAGCGGCAAGAATACTGTTGGCCATGGAGCGGAAGCGAGCCCCGAAGAGGCAGCCAAGTTCGATTCCTGGCTACGAGAACGGTGGATAGAGAAGGATAGGCTCATGGATGGGTTCTATCGCGATGGGAAGTTTAGCCCTCCTGCTGGGCCTGCAACATCAGTGGAGATCCCAGTGAGACTACTGAATAGATGGGAGGCACTAGATGCGTACGCCTGGTTTGCGCCTGTCATTGCTGGATATTTGCTGAGGTTCGCGGGGGGGTGGGTTATGGCCAAGTTTGCTTCGGGTACATAGATCTTTCGACTTGGTTGCCGGTGGGATTTTTTTTTTCTCCCTCCTTTGATTTTGTTGGGATCCAAATTACATGAGAAATGTAGATTAAGCGAGAGTGTGTTTCTATGCATTTAGCCCGTTTGACGAACTCTCGGCTACTGCACGTCGTTGCGACTCGATACGATTCACAATGTGTAAGGATGTATCGAGAAAGCGACCGACACAGTTCACGAGACAGCTTTCTTCGCTTCGTGCAAACCTGGACGACACACTACCCGTTACGCATCTAATGGATCATCACAGAAGGTATGAGGATTAGAAACCAATGGAGGGATCAACCTAGAGAGCCTTACTTGTCCCAACATGCAGACGTCAACGAGTGTACAGACGCCTGGAGGCGCTCCTTTTTCTGTTCCTCCAGAAGAAACTGGGTAAGTTCTTTCTATGGATTTTTTGTAGTGGGTGAATACACGCCCGTCACTTCACACCCCTATCACTCGTCAGACTGGACTCGCCTGTGTGGCCTCGTCAAATTTTTCTGTCATGGTGAAGAGACGGCCTACGCGAGCGGCAAGTCCCGCAAGCCAGAACAAGCGGAAAATTATGTATCAATACAATGCACACTAAAATAGAGCGCTAGAGAACAAGTAGGTAGGACCAAAAAATATCGAGAATAAATAGGTACGAGCTAACAAATGCGGCGGAGGGTCCCCTTTAATGAGTGAGAGATATCACTCCGGCCCTGTCATAGTCTGTAGTTCAGGGATTCCAAGCTTGCTGATATCGACGATCGCTACTTGGGCATTCTCTTTCGCGATGGCCACTCTCCGTCCGCCGTACTCCCGTTGCCATTGCACGTCAGCAACGTAGCTCGTCTTGAACGGCCAAGTCCACATAGCATTCCCAGTCTGCAAATCCGGAAAACACCACAACCAGTGAACAATCGAAATGGTGAACGAAACCGAAAGACGAACCTGCACATCATATATAATAAAGTAACGCACACCGCCAACCGAATAGAACTTCCCATTTGGAGCGAAGCCGTGTGTAAAGATATCACGACTAAGTTTGGTCCCAGCGTGATACTCGTCGAAATACTTCAAGCATGTGCCGGTCCGCACATCCCACAGACTGGCAGCTCGATCCTCCCGAGAGAAACTGTGATTGTCGGAGTGATCAGAGTTGCATAGCCAAGCGCCGCATCCAGTATACGTACGCAGCAAGGAGATATGCCATGCCATTTATCTTGTTTGGGGACCACTGAATCATCGACACCGCTCGCTTGTGCGTCCCCTTCATGATTACCTTCGCAACCGGGCCAGGCTTCAACGGCAGATCCTGATTGTTCTCGTCCGTCCACCAACGCAGGTCCCACACGATGGATGACTTGTCGTCTGAGCATGATGCGAGCAACTTGCCACCGGGCGCCAGACGCACTTGGTTCACCTCATCTTGGTGCGCTAGAAGCACTTTGACCGGGTCCGGTGTCCCAAGGTCATAAATGTTAATACGGCCGTCAGTTCCACACGTCGCGAATCTCGTTGGGCTCAGCCATTCCGCATCAAGACAACACGATGCAGCTGGTTACATAATCAGTCACATGTCAGTATGGTTGCAAAAAATAGAGACATTACTTCGGTGGCCAGTGCAAGTGCGCATGAGTTTTGTCTGTGCAGGCTTTGACACGTCCCAGATGCAGGCAAGCGAGTCTAGTCCGGCACTGACGAGCTAGTTACCATTCTCAGACCATGCGACGTCGAATACAGGCGCCTGATGCCCGAAAAGGGTGGTGACAAGGTGGCCCTCAGGGGTCCATAGTCGGATGCACGTATCTTGATGTCCCACAGCCAGAAGTGTCCCAGCGCGGTTCCAAGACAAAGACGTCATATCTCGAGGCTCCTTTGACGTATGAGTACTTGGATTGAGATGGGCCAATATTCTCCAGAGTGGCCTCCCAGATGACCGTGGCGCGTCAGGCTTTTCGATTTTCCATAGGATTACCACCCCACCTTTCCCCCTGGTGTGATACCTTAGTATTCACGCACCCATAGTGCATGATAGGAACATACCCGGAGGCCAAGAGCTCTGGATCGGTGGGATTCCAAGCGCTAGCGAATACCTTGGTAATAACTGATGAGAGCAGACTGTGATGCAAATCAATAAGAGCTTACTTCGGCTGTGTGGCCCTTTAGAATCATGACACCCTCGGGCTCAGCGTCTACAGGGGTGACGAGCACTGAAGTACGAGATGGAGGTGCCACCTTCGTGGGGGCTTCAGGGGTCGTGGTCTTGACAACTGTTTTGGGCGTATTGTTCGGAGGAGTACTTTTCTTAGACTCTGGCTTTTCAGGAACGGGTGTGCTCGCGGTCCTCGAGCCTGGTTCATTTACGATAAAGATTATTATGTCAAAACAATATCATCTGCCTAGGTTGGGAGCACTCACTCGATGCCTCGTCGAACGGGTGCTCATCTGTCCTTGGACGCTTTTTCGGCCGAGACTCGTCGGAAACGCTATCTCCTTCGCGTTTGTCCGAGGATACCAACCCATTAGGCATCGGTGATGGAGATGATTTTTTCGGTGGATTGGGGACAGCTTGAGATGGGACAGTTTCCATGGGTGCAGTAGAGGATATTTCGTTCGACGACGGAGCCGGAAGGATAGCAGGTCGGTTTTGAGGGATTGGCTGCGAGTCTAAGGGTGCTTGTTGGCCCGGTCTTCTATGGCGTCCAAGCAAGGTAACTAGAGTGTCTTTCTGTGTACCATTAGGCTCTAAACCCTTTTCCTTTGGTTGGGGTTACATTCCGTGAAGTTTAGATAGGGGCCATACATAATAATAATTGGGAACACACTTTCATGGCCCACGTTTCCTCAGCCTCCATATAGAGTAGAGCCTTTCTAAAGAGGGTTATAATCTCCCCACGGGGAATTGGGATTTGTGCATTCGGAGAATTGTCGAGATGAGCTTCGCCTTTGAGCGCCCAGGCTGAATGAGTGAAACCTGAGTATGGATTGGAGCAGCGCTTAATCAGGCCCTGGAGTGGATTTTTCGTGGAGTAAGAACGCACCAGAATCTTGAAGATATGCGTAAACGAGGCAATTGACCTCGTCTGCAGTAATACGCTGTCTTTTGACCGCGTCCGACATCGAAATTGCTGTTGCGTGCCGCTTTTGCGAGCAGCGTCGGAGTTGGAAATTGTTTGTTTTCTTGCCTCAACTCCGACCGATCTCACTCCGTCACGTCACATCGTAGACGCATGCCACCTTTCTGTCTCTCTCACCCAGAGGCTCCCGTTCGTTGTGGGCAGGCACATAGAAACACCGGGGTTGTCCCTGGTTTCCTCTGTTACTGCACTCAAGGAACGATGCGGCCCCGTAGAGCTATACTCTCTGGTAGTGAAGAAGAGCATAACTCCTAACTGGGCCCCGTCTCACGGCTTGAACTGTTATGTTGCGCCCACTGGTCTCTTTTGCTTTGAATCTGTAACCGGGTGAGGATGCGACGTTCGAGCCAGTGGCTGCTCTCCTACACGCGCCGAACCTGTGGGTCGATAGACGTCACCTCGTACGGAAATGACTCAAGGCTCCTTCGAAAGATGTCAACTGTCATCCTGTAGATACCTGATGAGACAGCTCAGTGATCCATCGGTGAATCAGCGCTGCGGGTGTGGATACGCCTGTATATCATCTCCAATGCTCCGTGGATCACTTCCAATGCCGTATTCGTGAAGGATGACCCATGGGTGGTGGTGGCCGGCATTGATAACACTCCAGCTCCGGCTTGCGCCATGGATCTGTTGGTCTGTGTGGAAGGGCCTAAGATGCGCCAAGCAATGGTGGTTTTCAAGAGGACTGAGATTGTGTATTCCGATTATCAGGCCTCAAATAATCCCCTGGGGCTTCCCTGAGCCCCATAATTTGCGCCGCTTTCCGTGCTCGGAGTTTCCTGTGGTCACCTTGCTCACGGTAACCCGTACAATACTAGTATACATTATACATCTGGTCTCACCAGTAAATATGGCAGAATCCTAAAGTTGCAAGCCTCGAGCTAGCTGGATTCATTTCGGTTAGGACGTGTTTACACCTGCTCGGTCTAATCTTGATGGTCGATGAAGTTTGATTCTGTTTGCTGTTCATCCTCTTTCAAACACGAAGATTGTCTTCTATACCCTCGACAAGGCTTGACAGTCCTAATATGGTATGTCTCCTCTTGTAAGTCGCCAGGATGTGGCCGATGCCGCTGTGTGCTGGAGTTCCAAGTTTTCATTGGGGCTCCCTTGTCAGACCCAGGGATCTTCCAATGTCATCAATGGGACATTAGCTCCTGATGGCAGAACAGTGTCATCGGAAGGGCCTGTTACTGTGCTTGCAACTCATGGACTACAGCTACTACTTGCCTGACATGGTATGGTTGTTTTCACGAAAGACCTATGAGATGAGAATGTCCAGGGGTATACTCAACCAGCAAGGCCGGGAGACAATACTCCACACCCCTGGTATTGCCACCCTCTCTGGCCATTCAAGTATTACATAGGCTTTAGAAACCCGCGGATTTCGACCCCACGGGGGTAATCCATTTGCCCCCAGTCAGGTATCACATCGGTCAATTTATGTGGCATGTACCTCAAGTGCTTACTGTTCAGTTGTACATACTACATATATAGAGGCTCTAAGTTCAAACCATTTCTAAATATCTACGTAGTTCCAAAGTCTCATCTGGAGTTTTGCCAGGGGTCCATGGGGGAAGCAGAACCCAGCCCTACAACGGGATTTGCTAATCGTTGGCTTCTATCAAGAAGGAAAATACATGGTGACAACACACCTGTCCCACTCTCGCTCCCAGTGGCAGTGGCACCCTCCTAATCAAACCAAGTCACCGCTAAATTGGATACAGGAATCAGGGTTTTTTTGTTGGTCTTGCCGCCTGCCGAGGCGGAACCGATTACTCTCTATGTGTGCTTCAGGGGAGAAATTTAAATAACATTTCCTATGCTTGGTCAGTGAATCTTGGGTCGGGCCACAATACACGATAGTCTCTGGGTTGCTCAATGCCATCGAATCAGAGACCTTCCGTCTGTGATCGGTCATTGACATCGCCGGCTCTCCACCGGAGTGGTTATAGATACGAAACAAAGAGATAGTAAACGTAGCAGCACTTGCACATTGTAATTTCGTGGTCCGTACCCAGAGAATCTCCTTTAGCAGTAATGAAACATCATATATCTCCCCGAGGAATCAATCCCTCGTGCATAAATAATACAAGACGCTCTTACTCAAGTGAACCCGTCATCGTATACATCAATGGATCCACGTGAAAGTTTACGTCCGCAGGTATTATTCATATCGTAAAAAGCTGGGCCAAGAGCAAGCCAGTCAGTACTGCACGGAAAGGAGGGTAAAGGGACTATACCTCGCCCTCCCCTGTTCTCTTCCGCTCTGCTAGGAGTTCCGTCGCGGCTTGTTTCCAGTCCTTCTCTAAAATAGTTCGCAGCGATCCTCTACCGATGTCATCTTCATTCGATCGAGAATGTGTCTAGGGAGAATGAAGGCTCAGTTTGGGGCTAGAAATTGGACGAGGGGCCAGGCAAACCTATCGATAGGATGTGCGATAGCATCTTTGATTGCTTTCGCGAAACCCTTTTGATCGCCCGAGAAAACGTTGTAAACATAAGGTGGGTCGAGGAGCTTTAGCAATCCGTGCTGTGCAAGCCAGGTGTTCCGATTTGTCGGATCTTTGGTGTCCCACTTCAAGATCATCAGTTACGTTTGGCCAATGGCAGGAGAGCCAGTGAATATTTACAGCGACTACTGGATTGATGAAGGGAACTCCAAGACATAAGGCCTCATAAGGGGTGGGAGATCTGGCAAGGATGCGTGATCAAGACGTCAGAAGCGGAAGGGCGAGGCGTAAGACCAAGGCAACTAACGTGGAAGGCTCCCCAACGCCGATCATCACTTTAGAATGCGCAACAGCATCAATAAATTGGGTTTGTGGGAGTCTTCCCAGGTTAGTCAGAGAGTCAGGGAGCACTATGGGCTCCTTTGGATCATGCCACGGATCTGGGCCTGCACCCACGATGAACCGAACTCCGCTGGCATTCGACGCAACATCGTAATCTTCGAAAGACCATGCGCGAGTGGGGCCCGGGAGAAAGAAGCGCAGCATTTTAGCCATGACGTAGGCTTGATCATGTCTTTCTGAGTGGGGGACAACAGGGCGTGAGGTGCAGGAGGGTTCGACGCTATAGCCAAGATATGTATTTGGAGTGATTCCTGTGGCGCCAAGATACCATGGCTCGGGGTTGAGTGTCCACTGAGGCCCAAGAAAATGGTTGGATTGCATCCAGAACGAGAAGGAGAAGAGCTTCCAAATAGGAATCCCCTCTGGATGATCGGGCCTAAGGATACAAAACTCGTCTCCGGTACGACAATGTTCCACATCTGACCCCTCTTGAATTATTGCCTTGACGAGGTGGGGAAAGATCTGGTACAATTGGACCATCTGCTGGGTGGTAGATATGAAGAAATACGAGTATCCCATATTACGCAGAGCATGAGTCTAGAACGAAACAGATTAGGACCGACAAAGATGAGGAACGATTACGACAACACACCGTGGACCTCGCCCTGACGTTGAGAGTAAGATTACACTATATATATAGGGGATGGAGAGAATACTGACCACATCTGTTCGCCACCATTCTGACCCCGAAGAGCCAATCGGAAATGGAAGGAGCCAAGTAAAACGACTGACAGAAGGAGGATGAATACGTATAAGAAGCTCGGGACAACACGAGGCTCCGCACGCACCCTTATCTTGATTTTTGCGGCAGTTCGACGACTCCAAACAGCGGAGAAGGGCGCGCATCGTTTTATGGTTCTCTGAAATCCATCCAGAGAGGTCTTCAGATGGGGTATCTGTTACAGGAAATAGGACATCGCTCAAGGATTCTGTGGTAGTTCCATAAGGGAGGTATTTGGAGGCCTCGCGGGGAAGAACGGTGGAGAGCGGAGAGAAGAACACCAAGGCAGTCAGAAAGAATGTGACGAGGAAGAAGGCGAGAGGCCGTAACCGGCGACTGAGCCAGAAGGGGACGGCATCAGGAAACAGAGGCATGGGTGGATGGTGGCCGGGAAGACGCACTACGGACGAGGCAGAGCCGCACCTAGCATCTAGAGTGACACGCCTCACCGGAAATCAAACCAAATACCAATCAGAATCAGGCTTATGTAATAGGCGCCAAGATCATCCATACAGTACACGGATCCGTAGGATCATGATCACCTACCGCTCTTGGCAGGATCCCCCGTATACCATCAAAAAGACGGGCTCCACCAACTCGCCCCTCCTCTAGTCGCAGGCCTGCATCGTGGTATTCCCTATGCCCGAGACAAGCCCTATTCCAATTAAGGAAATTCCAGGTCACAGGTCACCTGACTCTTCCACTACAAAACCCCATGCGGTGCCTAGGCACAAAACCCGACGCTGTTTATTCCAATGCGAAGCCTCCCCCGATTATGAATAGCCATCAGTTGCGGCCCTGGGGGTACCCCAACCTCGGCTCGAAAGCATTTTATCTGAGAACCCAAGTGCAACGCCTTGTTGAACGGCATTCTTTACTCTGTGTAACGCCCATCAGGCTGCGGAAAAGCACTGCTTGTTCGATGGCCTCCAAGTGGTCCACACTGTTATGCCGGTCCCCATTCGGCTCTCCATCTTTGCTGTACCCCTCTTTATCCGCCTGAGACCAGGGGTACAGTATTAGGATGAATTCACGTGCGAATCGGCTTCAGTGTGTCTATGGGGCCCCTGGTCAGTCTCGCAGGGTCGTCCCATGTGCATTGAGCTTGCATTTCGCTTCCTTGCATGGAATTGTATGCGTTCGCTTGGCTCCTCGTGCTTCCATTCGGGATCCATGATGGTCTCTTCCTCTTGCTACCCTGCAGGCGTCCTTGCATTCCAGTGGGAAGTCTTCTCTCCGTTCTCTTCTAAGTGGTGCTGGTTCCAACGGAGCGCAGAATATGCAGACTGAACTGCTTCTTCAAGGCGCCATCCTTCTCTTGTGGTCGTGAACGCACAGGGCTCAATATGTTCCTCCGAACGTTCTATGCTATCACTGTCCCATTGTGACTGTTCGCACTTGATATCCAGACCCAGACACAAGAAAGCGCCCTAGTTGCTTACGTGGTAGCCTTGGATTAACGACAGATTTCAATGCAACCGCGATCGCATAGTGATCACATAGTGCTGACGGATATTGCGATCACATTGGAAAGGGTTGTAGCTCTGATTCTATCAATTGATAATCGTTGATCAAACGGCTTTGCATCGTGTATCCTTGTCTGGCCAGGAGCACCTCACTCCCAATCCTGGCGATCATTAGTCCAAGATGTGAGGATGGGATAAGAGAAGACACTTGCCGCCCATGGCATGACACTCCGTTTGGTGAGCAGCGAGATAGCACGATGCAATGCGGGATACTAATGGTACTCTAGCTCTGCGTCCTGGGTTGCACCAAACCACAGCTACATTCGCTTTAACAACCAGAAAATCCTTCGTAAGAGCAGCAAACACCACGAGTGATACTCTGCCCCCTTATCATTAAGCCATCCACTAAAGGCTCTGTTCCGAGCTCCTTGCGATTCCCTATCGCAACAGCAATCCGATCTGGACTGGGGTAAATATTTCCGTTCTGGAATGCCACTACCGCCCCCAAATGCTTCCCCAAGGGCCAAACTGTTCAGCCGATGCGACCTCGTGATTGGCCTTCCTCTCTAATATCTCCCGCCCTTGTAGACTACACCCTATAGTGAATATCCGGAACAAGGTGCGCCCAGTGGTATTTACACGATATGTGCCTTCATTAATCGATTTGGAGCTTTATGTACAGGCGTCATTTCTGCGCATCCACTGCGATTCACCCCAAAGGGTTTATATAGGGAGGGAATTCTGTTCTATGTGGATCATGATGCTCCGTTCTCTGAACTAATTGCCGCATCCCGATATGCGAGGAGTGTACGATCGTCGTGGGAAGAGGCCGTCGATGGGTATCAGGGGTCCCAGGACCCCTCATAGTCAGATTGACAGCTGCCCGGAAAAAACTCGATTTAGGATGTCCGTTCCTGTTGGTTTTATACCCCAAAATACAGACTTCCCAGTCGCCGCCATTCTAACCTCCGAAATTGGGTCAGTTTCCCGGTGAGAGCGTGCTAGAGGGTCAAATAATTCCAAAGAGTTCAAGAAATGCGATAAAATCTCAGAAAACAAGTACATTACCGAGGATGGTTGTACTAATCTCCCCTTCATGACGAATCACCCGCATTTTATCAAAGTACAACGGAGAAGTTAGAAACTTGGGGCTGCTCAAATAAGTTCTCACGATCCTGTGAACCAAAGAAATGCTGTGTCTGTAACAAGAGCTCAGGGAATTTAAATACATTCAGTATGGCCCCGGCCCCTTGCGTGGGCTCCTCACCTACTAGATACCTGCACTTGGTTTCATCTAGGTCGAAAACTTTTTGGCCCTCAGATGTCAGCGGAATGGATCCGCTGCCCAGCATTCTACCTATTTTGGTTTTACGGCTGGGTACACGACGTCTTACCTAACCGAATCGGCACTCGCCGACGGTCTTTTCGAGTAAACTCCCAGGAAACCATGTGTCCAAACGGAAATTTTGCAGCAGCGGGTGGTTTGAAACGGGAATTACATCCTGGCATTAATAAATGTCAGTGGCAAATGCCGTGACTCAGAGGGTGTGCCCAGAGCACGTGACCTTTAGCCTTCCTACCTGACTTGGAATGAGCAATAAAGCAGTGACACCAACGCGGCCTATGTGGCGGTATCCCGGGTCATGAAAACCCAAGCTGGGACCAGTGTTCGATTCCGATAAAAGGCAACATCCCACGATACGGAGTTAGCCGCGACGACTCAGGCCTTCTACGTCTACCGTGCATCGGAATGCAAGCCTTTGTGGCTACGGGCAGTTCTGCTTTATTTTTACAATCTTTGGAGCCGATTTCCCCCCCCCCAATCAGTGAATTTGCATATATGTTTTGGCCAAAATCCGCCTCAAAATCAGTGACCCGGGGATGCCGCCTACCTAGAGCTCGCAGGGTTTTGTACTTGACGGCCATTTAACCCATTGCACCTAGTGTTTCCTGTCTTGCACTATTGCCGGCGACTTTGTGGAGTTTTTTTGTTATTGCCATTCTTGGTACCCCAGTTTTTACGAGTGGCCACATTATATAATACGGATGTTTCCGAGGTAGATCCGAGAATCACATTCTGTCTCGATACGGATAGGTCTGCTGCTAAAAATTTCTCACTCAACATATTACCGTGCCGCAAAGATCAACATCGTACCTTGGGTTGGGTTGGGGACGAATATTTTCTTGTGCTACACTACACTTACGAGAACTAGTCCATATGATCCATTCCATAGCAATTACTTTACTACTGTACTTGGCGTTCGAAGGGGCAATGAGACGTCAAGCCACCAAGGGCATCATTGAGGAAAGTTATGGATCGAATGATTGGAGAGGGTTCCATTGTGATTCCAGCCGCACAGGCGCCGATTGATTGTCCATTTGAGGGATTGGTGCATATATTGATATCCGCAAATAATTGCAGCTATTTTCGGCCAGACCCGAAAGTAGCTTGCAGGGGGTTTGCGCCAGGCTTAACGGATGAATAAAGATCCCTCCCGGCGGGTCACGGTAAAATTATGCATTAATGGTATTGAGCGGACATCACATGTGGATTTATAGGTGCAGGTATAACCGGCGCACCTCATGATTGGATCAAAACTCTCACCTAACGGCCATTTGCGGGGCCCCTTCTCTAGAATCGCCACGAGTCTCCTTCTCTACCACTCCACCACATGGATTCGTTCGAATATCACCGTACGAGTCATGCTTCGTCTTCCGAGACCTCTCTGGTCCCAGAGGGGATGAAGGCGTCGAGCGCAGGTATGATCGAGCTTCAATTTACACATGATAACCCCAGCAATGTGAGGGAAAGGTATCCTCGCCTTGTTGACCTTCCCTTCTGACTTTTCGAGGGAATTCTTCTAGACAACTGTAATAGACATGACTGGCCACACGCTATACATCGTCAAGACCACGCACGATCCAGTTACGGTTACTGTTTTGACCAAGATGCTTGGGAGTAGGAGCTTCAGTCCTGACGAAGAGCTTTTCCTCCTTGAATGGCGCGATGTGCGCTCAGACAAAATATCTGTTCGCGGGAGCAGACCAGTCGATTTTTCTGCTATCCTCTCCCCCTGTCTTCCATTATCATCGTATGTCCAGCATTCCAATGTATAACCTTTGTGGAAAATCTAATGGCCTTGTAGATCTCGCAAGTTCACTTTCGACGGAAAACGCTATCGATGGGCCGATATTATGGGAGAACCCCGCGTTAGTCCCATCAGCCGCTCGCTTCTTTGTCTCCATCTCAATTCTCGACGGTTATTTAAAGTTATATTTGCAAGGGAACAAAATTCCTCTGGCCCAATTTAATAAATCCTGGCCGGAGATCCCCCAAATATTCGAGCTCGGCTCAAGAACCCTCTCCCTCCCCGGCCTGCTTCAATGAGCATTTCGCCCGAGGTACTGTCCACACCAGGCCTCTTGGATGAGATCTTCATCACGTTCTTGCCCATGTTGAAGTCAGTGAGGATTTTCACGACGACTTCAAAGAATACCCAGCAAGGGATTTGGTATGCTGGGACCATTTAGCTCTTTTTTGTTTTCTGGCTTCTTCCTTGTACCCGTGTCTAGTATATTTGTAGCGACCTTCTGTTTAGTATGTGCTTGTCTTACGATCTCTTCGCCAAAAGTGGCATGCTTCCATCGCCGAAGACCTCCCTTGTCCCTCCATGATGATCAGTGTGGAATCCATTCATGGCCGGAAGAAATCGGGGTCCTCGGGCCCGTACCAACTACCATGGAGGATTCGGCACTGATTGTACGGTGTAAACGGATGCTAGCCCCTAGGTGTATATAATCACACATCGCAGAAGCGGCTCCTCAGTTGATAAGAGATCTTAGATGCTCTGACTGGCATGAATAGTTGTCTACAACAATCATGACAATGCAAGGTCACTGTATATTGAGGGGCACGCCATACGGTCACATATATCAAGCTTTTAGACTGCAGGGGGTTTGGTGCCAGGAGCGAACGTGTACGTCAGGCCGCACTTGCCACAGTATTGTCTATCGTGATGGAACGCCATCTACATCGCAGACGGGATTCAGTGGACACATGTGTTGACACATCACAGCAATACGCACGAAGACACCAGCACCGCACTCAGCAGTGGGACATTCACGACGAAGACGCTTAATCTTCCCCTCACTGTCGATCTTGTAGTATTTCAAGCTGTGGGAGGCGGTCGCGGATCATAAGAAAAGGGGAGGGGGGAAGCGGAAGCTAGCGCCAGGACTTACATCGCCATCTTGACCTTCTTGCGCTTGTGCTTGATCTTTTTAGGAGTCTATAGAGCCCCAGGGTTAGGCGGTGTCTCTGGGAAGTGCGGTACAACCCTACGTTATAGGTCTTCTTCTTGCGCTTCTTGGCGCCACCACGGAGACGAAGAACAAGGTGGAGAGTTGACTCCTTCTGAATGTTGTAGTCGCTCAAGGTGCGGCCATCCTCGAGCTGCTTACCGGCGAAGATCAACCTCTGCTGGTCAGGAGGGATCCTGAAATATGGAGCTCGTTAAAATCCCCGCACGAAAAAAATAAAAATGAAACAAGAACCAACCCTTCTTTGTCTTGAATCTTTGCCTTGACGTTGTCGATAGTGTCCGAGGACTCTACCTCGAGGGTGATGGTCTTGCCCGTGAGGCTGAGCCATACGCGTTATTTTTAACAAGCAGGAAATAACAGACCACAAGGCACATACGTTTTAACAAAAATCTGCATGATCTGGGGGGCCGTCAGCGGCTGCAGGAGGGCAAGTTAGCAGTGAGGGACCTACTAAGTCCTTGCTTTCTGTCTGTCCAACACCAGATGGGGTGGAGTCGTTGACCCAAAAGCGTGCGTAAAACTGTAAAGGAGTCGGTAACTGCCGATACGGCTTCAAATACCACCGGCTTTCTCCAGCTCAGGCCCGGTTAGATCTGCCGCCGCTATCCACCGGGTACTGCCGCACACCATCCGACACTATCATGGCTAACCTCATTCGTTCCGCCAAGTCTGGCAGCGACTGGACACTCAACGAACTAGACTCATACCACATCAGCCTCAATCAGATTGACCCGCTCATGTTCTTTGGCGTACCGGTAGGCGAGGAGGTTACATTTGCGGTGCAACTGTATTACTCCGTCAATCCATCAAGCAAGGGGCCAAGATATGGATTCATCCCGCCAACACCTGACCATTAAATACACATCCTGATATTATAGGGGCGTATAATTCTATGGATTAGTACAGCACCCGGCTCAATCTCTGTACGCTATTCAGCAACATGTCACCCTGCCTGACGAGGTTCTCGTATTGTGCGTTCTTCGAACTTGGCCGATTGGTCTCGACAATTCCGTGCACCCGGTCGATCGTGCAGTTCAGCCGGCCCGATGAGATGAAGCGAGAGAGGTCACTATTGAAACGGTCGCATTTAGCTATAGTTCTGTCTCGTGGAAGGATGATAGATGATTGGCTTACCGATCTACAAAGTCGATCCCAACACCGAACGATGATGCGAGGCTTTGGAGCGTGAGACTCCGATAGGATTCGAGAATCTGCGAATAAGCGAGGATTCGCATTTCGCGGACATAATATCGCGCGTGTGGGCAAAGGAGGCGTGAGGGTAGCAGGTGTGTTTGCTCGAGAGTTGCTAATCCACGGATGTGTGAATAACGTGAAAGAAATCCAATGAGACAAGACGATAGACCCACCAAGCGCCACGAAAAACTTTGCGTAGTCACAGTTGTATATTGACATGAGATAATCGCCGAGAACCGGTACATCGAGCAAACACTGCGTCACTTCAGGCGATGAGATGATCTACCACCCCATATATTCAATATCCGTTACGTTGAGCCTTATAAGACGGCGCACCTTCTTCTTCAGATCAACGCGCTTCAAAACCAGCGTATTCACAATTATGGCGAGCCCGACGAAGTCGTTGTATTCAAAGAGCTCCGTGGCTGTGAAAGTTGAGAGCGAGTCCACCAGGAGTTCACCAGCTTTCTTCAATTGGCGAAGGGATAAAAAGTTGAGAGCGCGGTAGACCTTGAGACGGTTTAGGCGATCCCAGTCCCCGCCTTCCTCGATTAGTCTACAAGAGGTGCGTGAGATTGTGCCCTCAGACCAGGCAAACGAACGCACTTTTCAGCCGAGGAAAGATTGGGATCTATCAATTTGCTGTCGTTGAAGAAGAAACCGACGCGGACAAGCGTGAGCGTAAGATCTATACGGGCCCCCAGCCCTGGCGTTTTAGATAGTGCTAGCTTGAGAGCTGCCACCGATGCATCCTGCAGAAGACCTCAGAGTCAATCTGCATTCATCGAGCCGACTATGCAACAAGGAATCGGCGCACCTTATCACCAATCCTGGTGAGGTACGCAGCTTTCGCACGTAGTGCATCGCTAATTTCCATCTCGCCTTCTGTCTTTTCTGCCTCTTCTAGTCGTAAATTTAAAGCCTCCAGGGTAGTTTTATTCTTCGCTTCTAGCTTTTCGATGAGGCCAGGTGCGTCGGTGAGCAAAGAGGACGGAAGGATCGCTGGGCTCTGCGACAAGAGCAATTTGAAGTGCGGTGCCATTTCTGGGGCGCGCGTGAGTCACGAGTGGCATTTCACACCAAACATATACTGACCATCCGCTTCAATGGCCTTCAGAAAATTCTGACTCGCCTGGGCATGGAGATGAGCGAGCTTTGGACTTGAGAGTGTGAAGTAGTATTGTGCAACGCTGAGGTTGGGAATAGGCAACACATCGTCTTCTCCAGCCATGGCCCTGTAAACATGCATCATGTACGTGTATGAGGTCCATTGAAACACCGGAGAAGAGGGACGCTCACGATCGTTAGTGTGAGGCACGAAGACGCGTCACGCTTGAGCCCGGAGATTTGCGCATCATCCGCATCGCATCGCATCGCCGCAGCGATCGGCCTGATGCGCGCATCACCGGAACACTGAAGTCCTTCAGCTATGTATAATTCCATTAAGCTCTTGCATGTAGACCCTCGGTGATACAATTTAAGCTTGGAAATGCTATTGGCTGTACGACTCCGCGCTTTACTCGTCTCTTACTCAAAATACACTCTACATTGACAACACAAATGGAATTTGATGTCCTTGTGTCACCTGAGAGTTCCTTAAGCTTGCCTTGCTCCCCAGGAGTTCGAGTGTTATATGGATGATCTTTCCATAGGCGCTAGTGCGCCGGATTTCTGGATTTGCTTAGGTCACGCCTGAACATCAGTTCTATCATCACTGACGTTTTGCTAGTTCCCTCAGCCCCCTAGGGTATGGCTTCACATCTGCCTGATGGCTCTCGATCATCTGAGGAATATCGTACACCCTTCATCCTCAGGATTCCTGAACCTCCCACTGGTCAGTCAAGACTTCACCACACTACTTTTACACTCCCCTTGAATCTTTCAACTCTCCCAATCCACCATACCATTCTTTGAGTTATCTATTCTCAAGCCCCGGCCCCATACCATTCATTGACTTATTTATTCTGAATCCCCCATACCGTTAGCTTATCTATTCTCCGTACCGTTCATTGACTTATTTATTCTCAATCCCTTTGTTGGCTTATCTATTCTTGATTGCCCATCCATTCATTGACCCACCTATTCTCAAGTCCCCATTCCATTCGTTGAATTATCTATTGATACTTCTATGCTATATATGCAAAGTGGCTGTCACCACTTCCCACCTGTATACGGGTGAGAGAGCTTTGAGCGGTCTCGTATGTACCTATGTCATGGAGGAGGTCACCACTGGGAATGGTGCTTTGCTGAAGGGGACGGCGAGACGCAAGTGCCTCCCTAGGCAGTCCTAGTGTGATTCCAAGACTCTCGCGGAGAGAAGCTCTTTTCGGGAGCGTGGCGTTCGAGTGATTCTGTGGGCTATCCGAGAGGGTGGAACAGAGACTACTGGGTAGAAGTCGCTGGACCAATCAGCACTGGGAAATGGCGCGGGCATTCTATATGTTGAACTTACTGCCAGGTTGCTTCGTATTTCCAAATTTAGTAACTAACAACAAGGCATGGAGACCACATTGTGGATGATTCTGGGCGTCGGGGTAGACCATAGAGACCATGAGAATACGATAAGAAAGCCAAGGATCGCGTGTCTGAGCCACAGCGTTGTCAACACCGGTGATGCGTGTGCTGGATGCGTGTCGATGCGTGTGGTTGCCGATGCGCATTTCGCTGCTGCCGCTGCCTTGCTGCTGATGCGATGCTGATGCGTAAACTCAATAGGGAATTTTGATGCCGATGCGCGCATCGGATGCGTATTTCTACTATCCCTGGCAACTCCCGGTCGACACAGATGTCCATGCCGCAATTATTTCACGATTTTCCTGAATTAAGCTCTCTCTCGTATGTGGACATGGCCCACCGTCTGTGGAACTGGATAGTTATTTACTTGTGATGTCGGCCGATAGGAGAGAAGATTTAGAGGAACTCATATCTGACCCGGCCTTCTTCCATGCGACGTTTCACTCCCTCCCTGCGGTCAAGGCTCTATTGCACGCCCAGACAGAACTCGGTATGGCCAACGAGTCTATAGCCAGTTGCGTGATGCGCCGTATATCTCTCTCTCGCACTCCGATCTGATGCAGAATATAAGAGCGAAATCTGGCTCTTCAAGACCACGTATACAGGCTGCGCGCTGAAACGCAGGATGCGTTCAGCGAGGCAAAGGCTCTTCAAGTGAGACAGAAAGAAGTGGAACGAGAACAGAGAGAACTATATCAGGTGCCGACTCACCTTTGCTTGCTCTCCTCTGCCTTTGGATTCGATCTGACGAAACAAACCGATGGGATCGAATCGATCTGCACCCGTAGCGTTACTCACCTTCATTCCTCCTGCTTCGTCTCAGGCATTCCACAACTGCCCAAGACGACCTCTCCGAATCACTCGCCTCCTCCTTTGTTCGATCTCAGCCGCTCCAGCCGTCCTCTTCATCCCAACCCGGCTCCTCAGCACCCAACACAGCTTCCTCTGTCTCCTCAACGTCAGCATCTGCCCCTACCCCTGAAGATGGTGCGAGAGGAGATGTAGTCGATGAATTCATACGGCAGTTTAAAGATCTCCGCAAGACTTACCATAAGCGCAAGATATGGTCCGAGCAGTGGGCAGCGGACAAAGTTGCCTGGAGGGATGATTAGTACATTTTCTCCCTTTTCTTTTCCCTTTTGCGCCACTGGAGTAGATCTTAGTTCCCGCACTTCTTATAGTAAGATGATCATACTCATGCCTTTTGTATCAATTAATAGTCTGCCTCAGTCAAATGCATTTTCGTATCGAGTTCGCTAGGTAATTCCCTATAGGCATCCCTTGGTTAAGTAAAATAAAGCACTTATAATTGCACACCTGCTCTTTGGAACGCACAATCTATACTGTAAACTTAACCCCAAATCGAGTCCAGAACAATCTCATTAACGTTCATGGTTTCCCCAAGATGAATCACATCGGTTAGAAGAGTGCCAAAAGACTTCTTACAGTATCAAGACTCGTGGCCGAACTTGTCATGCATTTATTTGATCATTAATTACTGGGACATACACCTTACAGTACAGAGTAATACAATAAAATAATACATGTCCACAAAGTCGGTGCTCTCCTTCAATCTGTTATGAACCCATGAGATATCCATCATCCCCAACCCTACAAGATGATGACGAACTCTTGATCCAAGATGAGATAGACAGATAGGAGGAAGAGACCGTGCGGGAGGAATGTTGTCCCTGTCCTCATCAGGCGCCGCATCCTTTTCCAGAATTCGGGAGATTCATCGAGTTGAGGATGACGATGACCGTTCGGCGGAGAGAGTTCCTGGGATTCGCCATGGACACTCGTGGGCCGAAGGGCATGATCGGGCGTAGTGTGTGACGTTGAAGGTGATGCTATGGGCTTCCTTGCTACGGCAGCCAAGTCAGAATCTGGGGTGACGGCATCTGGACTGGAACATGGCGTATCAAGGCCAGATGCAGTGGCAGAAGTGTTGGATATCGGCTCGAAGATGGTGGGGGTGAGGGTAGAGAATGAGATGTCGCGTGGGGGTATCGGGAGAGGAGCGAGCTCAACTGACGGATTCCCAACGAGCATAGTGGACGACGATAAAGGGACGGTTGAGGCAGAAGGGGTATAATCAACGGGTTCCGGATGTGTGGGGGTAGATCGAAGTGCATCGGCAGTAGATGTTTCATGAGGGGGGGGTTTGGATAGGCGAGAGATGTGTAATAGAATGCTCTTCTTGACTAGAAGGATTGGAAGTCTGAATGTTTTCCGGGACTGGGGTCTGCTGCAGCGGTACGGGTTCATCAACAGCCAGTAATGCTGGCTCCACATCGTGAGGCTCCTCGGCCTTGTAGACGTCTTCGATGCTGGGTTCTGATGGCATAGAATCGAGGACGACGGGGGTCGATTCTTCAGACCCCGTGGAATATGGAGGGAATACCCCAGCATTGTCATCTACCCCGAGCTCGAAGACGTCTGATCCAATTGGCACGACTCCAGGATGGAGAATATCGGCATCGGCTTCACCCTCGGGGGCTTCGGGAGGGATGCTGGAGAGGTCTGCGGACTCATGATCATACCCAACACCTTCAAGCAGCTCGGGCTCATGGTATTGAGTATCATCCTTCTGGCCAAGAGTGGGGACGATGAGTGGGAGGTCACTACTGGTCTTGGGGCTCGGAGAGGTGGTAAGCGCCGAATCCCCAACTTCCATAGTAGGAACAGACATGGAAATATCAGCAAATGGCGCAATCACCGTTGCGCCGTCGGTACATTGGACGGTTTGTCCAACCTCAGCATCGCCAGTGATAACTTCGGCAACGGAGTCATCAACTGACACGCCAGCGGGAATGGCATCTGGGACATCGCGTTGGTCGAGATCCTTAGTAAAGTGGATTTGATGCTCCGGGAAGTCTGACGACTGAGGAGGGGTGATTGACTCTTGCGATACTCCGTGATGATAGGGAGCCTGGGCTTCGGCAGCGGCGGGCGCGGACGGTACAAAATCAAGGGGTCCTGTTTGGACTCCAGTGGATCGGAAGAATCTCGGTTCTCCTCAAGCGAAGACAATGAATCAGGCTCTGCGGGGGATTGAGATACATCGTCATCGAGTACAGGGGACGATTCGGAGATGGGATGGCCAAGCACGTCACTAGGGCCCACGCTGTCTTGCACGGGAGACATACCGGATACCAACGGTGGTTCGTCTCTTTTGATGCCAAGCGACGGCTCTACTTCCGCTTGTGACTCCGTACCATTCAGACGATCAGAAACAGGACGCGCTTGATCCACGGGTTCAACAATGGCTTCAGATCCGGGTGTTTCGAAACCTCCGTGCTGATTGTCTAGGCCAGGGTCGGAATTGGAATTAAGGTCATCTTGATCTACAGAAGGGTTGGTGACCCTGTCTTGTTCTACTGAAACGTTGTTTGCAGCATAACCGAGCGCATCCTTTATCCGCGGGGACTCTGTAACAATATCGGATGGGGGTGTTGGAGGCAGGGCACTGGGCGGTACAACAATTTTGTGGTCAGAAATATTTTCAAGGTAATCGATGTCGTTGTGTCCGCGGTCGTAACCGTGAATGGACTGTATGGAGGGCTCGGGGGTGAGATAGGGGGAAGTTGGGAAACGTTGGATACGTACTTCGTCACTGAAAGATGAATCGAAACTGTCATCTAGATGGTCGAACTTGGGATGGCGAGAAGCCAGAGGCGAGTCTAAGACAGTGGAAGGCTTTTCCATCTCGTGATGGTGGTGGTGATGATGATCCACGTTTTGTAACCACTGGGGAACGTTTCAAGGATCCATGTCAGAGTTGAATGCAAAAATTGGCAAAAATTGACGGAGGGAGACGTACCACAAATCCCATACGGATTTCTTCGAGGCGACGAGAGCGCGCTTCAACCTTTTTCTCAATGGAAGAGCGATGGAGGATAGAGGATGAGAACCAGCCACGCTTTTTTTGCTTTGCCATGTACTTGGCGAGGTCCTCGAATTCCCTGAAAATTGGGTGTATGTTCATTGGCATGTGTCACACTCGGAGGACATAAGACGAACACTTGATATCTCAACAAATGTTGGGAGAGCTTATGCATCGTGGAACCATCACCGAACGACCCATCTACAACACCTTTTACGAGATCCAGTAGGGCAATGCATCGATCCGCTAATTCTAGGCATGCGTGATGGTGGTGAGGGACGTTCTGTATAAGAAAAGATGAAGGCAGTGGGGGGATGAAGGGATAGAAAGGGCGTACTTTAGCAATCTCGAGTGTGGAGGTGAGTGCAGCGTAAACCCATTTGAGGGGACCGTCTTCGACCGAACGAATGGAGACTGACTTAGCTGCATCCTCGTTGTCCAGGTGGACGCGAAATAGAGAAGGCGTTGCAGCCATGTCAATAGTGGTGAATTGAGAGAGAGAGAGGGGATGCAGATAGCTCTGGGGCGATGGCAAGAGTATATATATGCTAGAGAGTGGGAAGCAAGCGGACTCAAATATGCGATTGGCCGAGCAGCTCGATCCCTTCCGTATGTTCCTATTTCCATAGTTGAATCGAGCTGTCACGGAGGGCATGCTCCGGATTGGCATATCACGTGACACTGCACCACTCCACCTCCGGTCTTATCTCCGCAGCCTGTCGCTGGTGGCCACGGAAAGGGAGCATGATTGGCTTGTTCCCAAATTCAAAAACGAAAGGACACCTGTCTCTTAGGCATCAATACGAAAGATATTCAATGTGATGATACATCATCTACGGGGAAGATAGCCAAAACAAGCCCGCCATTTCATCGGAGTCCGGAGATGTTGTTACGCGCAGTTTGATGGAATGAGTTCTTGCATAGCAGACAACTGCCAAAAACCCTCAACGACGACTGCGAGAAACTCCGACTCCATGATCAAGCATCCGTTGATTACGGTCCTCCGCCCCCACATCGGCACGGCCACTCGGCATTCATCCCAGCCGTGAGTCATTTCACTTAGGGCTGAATCTTACGCTGCACTTGCATGAAGGAGGCATTGTTCTTCGCTGTGAGACATTCACAAGCGATTTAGACCTCTGGCACTGTCAGATTGATACCATTCAAGCGAACCTTAAGAGACGTGCCAAGAGCTTTGATACCGTAGATGAGACCCGTTGCGCTCGTAGCCTCAGAATGTCACGGGCCGTTCCATTCTATTCCAGCCCACGAACAGGGACATCGAAAAGAACACTGACTTCATGAGGGAAGATGGAACAAGAGTTGTTGCCAAGAATAAGGACACAGATCCAGTGGAAGGTAAGGCAATCGCCAATTCAACTCCGAGAATAGGACGCATCGATTGCATCGAAACAAAGCCGAGTCCAGTAGGAAGCCCAAAAAAACCAAGGGAATTATAGAAACAGAGCCCAGAGCCTTCATACACATATTTGGGCTGCCACCCACACACAGGGTCATGCTCATTGAGGACAGCGATATCAGTGTGATCCTTGGGGTTTCTCCGTGACGGAAGGAGACGGGCTGGGGAGACCCGGAGGGAAAGCAGGGATAATCATATCAGCCACAGAAATAGGCCAACCACTGGATGCCGCCGAGGCCAGGCGCACTACAAGATCCATGTGTGCCTCGTACGTCGGGGCCAAGACAGGCACCCCGTATGCAAGACGCATGAAGGGAGGGGATGTAGGTCTACGGAATGCAGGATACTTCTGGCGCTGCATCGCACGGCTCGAATCGGTGGCCCGCGTCGGGGTGATCTTGTAGTTGAACGTGAATTTGTAGTCTGCGGGGCAATCCCAGACGGAACACTAATTTTGGACTCTGCGCCATCGCCAATGTGGAGACTCCTGCGTGAATGGCGGCCTCGATGTCTAGATGTGGTGGGTCTCTTGGCCAAATTGGATTCAGGCGGCGCTTCTTCCAATCTCCAGCGTAGACATTGTCGCACTCATCGATGGAGCGCTTGACCATGGTAGCATGTCCGTTCATGGAAGCAGCCTGGCAGAAGACGGTCAATAGGGATCCGGAGCCAGTCATCAAAGGTGACATACCATGAACCAGTTCAAGTCGAGGTATTCAGACGGGAGGCTTTCTGAAGGGTCCAGAGAGGGAGCGAAAACACCTGGGTGCTGTAAGTGGTGCAAAGAATTCATTATCGGGAAAACACTTGAGAGGGTGAGGTAGTAAGCGGTAGGGGCAAGTGGTGTTTGGTTGCAAGGGTAACCCTCAAAGAACAGAGCATCTTATACTCTCCAACTTGGTCATTTATCAAATATTTCAGGGCAGCCCAAAAAAGAAAAAGGATCAAGGGCCTTCAAGGAGTGACTCTCCAAGATACCGCCACCAAGACGATCGAGATAAAAGAAGAAGCAAAAGGAGAAATCAGAGTTCGTCTTGCGGAGTTCGCCGAAAGCGGTCCCACCCAACGTGACCCAAGCACCACCTAGACCTAGAGTGGAAAATTCAGCTTCGATTTCCCATGATCACAGAGCTACACGACATCTGATTAGGTCAGAAAAATATTGCACCAGGAGAATTGAATACGCAGGTCTAGTGGCAACTCCAATACTGAGCCAATATCTCTATTCGGTAGTGGGTCGGTTCTGAACAACAGGTGAAAGACTTGTCCTTGTCAACACGAAGGTTGGTCGCTATCCATCATCCTCTGCCTTGTCGCGGCGGCGGCGAATTGTGACAGTGAAACCATCGCTGCTCATAATTTATAATTCCAGGTGACAATGTTCCCTGGGGCTGTAGTTTGGAACCTAGGATGCATTGTGATCCACTGAATATAGTATGTAAAGTTCATATCCTGGGAACCGCCAATTCAGGCCTTGTCTTTTGAGGACCTCGTTACCTATTCCTCCATACCTCTAATACCCTTGTTTCTAGCGCACGGAGGGTACAGTAGAATCGCCAGTAGTGCGTTCCACGCGATCGCCAGGAGGCTTTTTTCAACTGAGGTGGATCCTTGCTGTTTGCCACGACTTCGTTGATACTTCTCCGCGTGTACATTCCCACCCCCCTCGCGACTTTCCGTGACTCCAATTCTGCCCCCATGGCCGGTGCAGATTACTACGAACTGCTCGGTGTGCCCAATGCAGCCACCCAGGAGGAAATTAGGAAGGGTAGGTGTCGCACTACCTTATTACCCACCTCCTGAAACCCAACCCTCTTTATTTTCTTGTTTTCCCGTAGCGTATAGGAAGCAGGCGCTAAGATGGCACCCAGACCGTAACAATGGCACTGCCCTTGCGACTCAATATTTCTCCCAGGTTGGAAGCTATTTACGCCCAGAGGGCACACTCTTTTCCTCGTTCTTATCTCCCCGTCTCGCTTCTATTAGATTGCCGAAGCATATGAGGCGTTGTCTGGTGCGCCCATTCGCTCTCGATCGCTTTCTACACTCTTGTGATGACCTTGGAATGCAGATCCAGCCAAGCGCAGGATATATGATCTGTTCGGAGAACGAGGCATGTTTATCACGTTGTGGTGTTTTCTTATTTCCTTTCAAATCCGTATATTACAGGACTCAAGGAGGATGCCACTGAAGATACATCTGTTTCTTCGCGTAGACAGAGATCAAAGGGGTTTGCGATTCCTTCTCCATGCACTTTCCCAATTCCGATTCCTGCTTCTAAATAGATCAGGACCCAGGAGCTCCGGGAGCAGATCACGTCCAACACCACCACCACCGCAGAATTCTTCGCGGTGGGCAGGATTTTATCATGCATACAGAGCTGATCTCGTTAATTGTTCCACTCCGAAGTTCGAATAACGTGAATGAGCCTCCCCGATATAATTATCGCACGCAGACTGCCTATACAGATGACTCCAGCAGGGCTTCGCAGTACGTTGCAAAATATCGGCTCTACGTCGATGATTTAATGGAAAGTTATAGAGCTGAAGTGCCGCCAGCTTTCCCCCGAACCTCGACCCGTCGCGATCGTCACCGCGATAGCGCAGGGTCGGTGACCCTCTATTTCTACTTTCTTGCTACGGATTTTGACAGGCGCCTTGAATGGGCAGGGCGCATGGGGAAATTTCACCGCATATCTATCTCTGGGCACTATACACGTGCATAGTATTCATTGTCCTCCACGTCGCAGTGATCGATAACCAACTTGAGTTGTAGGTCGAGCGTAGAAGGTCAGCATCCCCCCCGCCGTCCGTTCACGACACCCCAGCGGTCTGATAGCGAGTGAGGGTTCACTGCTTCCATCAGGACCTTAATTATACCTGTACTCATATATCTTTCCTTCATTCTATATGTCAGTTTTATGCCACTCTCTGGGTTCGGATTCGTGGTGACCCCAATCGCTCCCCACGAAATTGACGTTTTTACCTATATGCAGTGTCATGGATCTTTTTCCTTCGCCCCCTCGGTCTCGGCTGCGTGATTACTTGAGCAAGCTCAGGTTAGAAAATGTTTAATTATGCGTCCTCCAGATCTTGAGGTTGTGCTTGTTAGAATAAAGGGAAACACTCCCCAAACTATCAACGCCAGGTGTGTATCCCTGTCGATTCTCTCACGACCAATGGCCCCATGGTCTGATGCTCATCGGATTAATGATCAATAATGTTCCACAGAAACAATACCTCCTTCCCAGAAAAGGACCCATCACACATGCCTCACTTCCTTAGAAAGTTGAGGTGCGCCTAACTTATGATAGGACGTACTGTTCCCCTGCATATATCGACACCCTCTTTAGGGCTGAATCGTATGTGACGCGAGTGCCTTCAGAGCGTTCACCTTTTGGACGCATGTTTGACAAGCTCAAGTTCACCTTCAAATGATATCCTCTCAACTAACAATCAGGGCAGGATGACGGAGGGAGGGAGGAACTTGATGGTATAATACTGACCACCTCAGCCCCTCAATACTGGCATAAAATAAGCAGTCGATGGGTGGGGAGGTAGGCAAGGGAGGTACTGGAGCCGAATTTTATATCCTTCCATTACACTGTGATATTGCGACAAAAATCAGATTCATCTGGGGTTCTGGCATTGGAGTGGTGCGAAGGTGTGAATATGTTGTGAGGGGGAAAGAACCCAAAGATCTCATGGAGTACTAGAGGTCATCACTGACTCATCAGCAACTCTTGCATACGAGTGCTATGGATTACGAACATGAAGCATCAAAAGGATAATGTATGTGCCTCTTGGGCAATTGGGTCATGCACGAGTCATCTCATGTGCCATACCAAGATCATCTACTGTTGCACCATACCTCCGTCCAGGTGTGAACAGCCTGTGAATACAGATACTCCCCAAAATGGAGGAGCCCTGAATCGATCTGATCAGGCCTGTTCATCACACCGATGATGAAAACGTCCACATTCATGCCATCTATCCTTGTGGGAATTTTGTTTGGCACTTGGTCTCCGGCTTGTGCGTCCACGCCACCGCCGTCCCAAGCTTTGGCGATAGCGTCGAAGAACATCACACAACGGGCGGCCACTCGCGCCTTGCGCGAACATTGGCTTCCGACTCACTATACCACATAGTGAGCAACTCCAGTCGATGGCGTCTTCGTCGAGATCAATGAGATCTATCTTTTCGCGAATCTGCTGCACAGCGCCGGTTCAGAAAAAGGCACGATCCGACTCAATGTATTTGATGAGTGTCAGCAGCGATTGGGAAGGGTTTACCTTCGTCATAATATCCCTTCGGATGGATCCCAGACTGTGTCACTGCGCACGCGACCATTAATGTGGGACGGAGAGCACCAATGTCACCTGTACAATTGCGAACCGGGGCATCTCCGCGCGTTTTGAGTACATCAGAGATAGAGACCCGCTGGGTATTCCAAAACGTGGGGGAGTAAAAATGCGAGGAGAGAACCGTCTTTGCGGAGTGCATGCCCAAATGCTCGCCAATTGCACCGGGAGAAGCAATAATGTTGCGCTCAGTGAGAATGACGCCTTTGAGAGGATCTGGTGGTTCCACTGGGGCATATGATGCAGACGAGATCGTCTACGTTGGGGACATGATCATTCAGATATCAAGTTGACTAGCAGCCTCGCTGACCTTGAATAATCCGTCAGACAATAATATCGCGACGTCGGGTCTTGAGCCTCGCGGTTCTTTGGGGGACAGCCGGATTTGGAATATCTTCGAGATAACACTGCGGGCGTCTACAAACGAATGACACAGAGGCAAGAGACGACCCAAACCCCGTCACCGAACAAATGGGCTCATCATGTCTCAAACGACCCTTGGAATAAACCGGGTGCGAGGGGAAAATCATGCTGATGAGCACACCCCTGCCCAACCCGTGTGACTAACAACGACAAGAACCATCTGAAAGCCGTACTTGAGGCGCTTATGCTCAATCTGGCGGATAAACCCGCAACACGAATGTCTTTGACAGGAGGAGGAGGAATTCTCTTTTATATACCGCGTAGGCTCCCATAAAGGGGCCAAGAGCGGTTCAAATACATGATGGGTCAGTACCTGAAAGTTAATCTGAAGTTGGGCGGGGTATTATGAAGGGGGTGTGTGAAGGGGGTGTGGATTCTATGAGTTGTTTCTAAGAGGGTCTAGTTTGGCGAGACAGAGCCATGTTTTGAGCATATAGGAGTGAGGGCATGATGGAATAAATAAAATGTCTTTGACAGCAGTCATGGGACTCTCCATCAGAAATACCAAGGTCGAAGTGAATTCGGACCAGACGCAACGCTACGAAGGCATCCCTTGACATCACTTTCAATGTTGTGGAGGCATCTCCATTCTGACACTCGAGCCCCAGGGCTTGAAGGAATCCATCTTGAATGTCGAGGAGAATCCAAAGACGAAAGAGGGCTGGCTACAGAGGTGGAACAAAGCGACAAAGTGTTCCGGTCGGCCACTCAGACTGCCTCACTCACCGGTCAGTTCACATCGCGTGTCTGAAGATCCGTTCTGACGCTTTTTGGATAAGATATGGGCCATCCGGGGAAGTGTCAATTCATCGATCCAGGCCATCTCGTCTTCCTCCCCTGTTGGGCAGAACCAACCTCCCAGTGCGGTTCGTTGTCAAAAATTATGGCGATTCTGCTTTCCCCGATATTGAGACCGATTAAAGCAGTCCCCCGTTCTATTCGAGTTGGCCTATTCTCCACGTGTGTTCGTGTTCAACCGCGGAAATGGCATAGTCGATGCACCGACATGATAACGCGTTGAAGATCGTTGATGCCTGAGCCTATTGTGTCCTGACCGTGAACCTCGATAGAACCTCGAACGCTATCGCCGTTACCCTCTATAAAGACAAGACCGCCACATCTGTTCCTCTCCTTTATTTTCGAGTACCCCCCCGAACACGGTTTTGCTCCTACAATCACCCTTCCCGAAATTAATGGACGATTCCCCTCTCGATATCTTTGGGCAAGTGTCATGCCATTCCGAGCCTGAGGATCCCGACTCATTGACCTGGATGCAGTTCCCACATAGGATTGTGAAAAATCATCTCGGCTCACCCCGACCCCACTGCAAGGATATTCCTGATCTTATTGCGAACCCATTCGAAATTTCTCGCGAATATGTCCAAATCATCGAGTCTCAGACATCATCTCCCCGCCTTGACAAGGTGCTTCACGGTTCGTAACTGGATCAGCCCCGAGCAACGTCAAAACCTCACGTGCAATGTCCTTGTGTTGGCCTATCAATCCACTTCCTCCGCACGGTGGATCTGGATGCGGGACTTGTTCTCCCACTATCATTTCGAGTGACTCCTCCAGCTTGGACCTCACTTGCATGGCTACTCGAATTTTCAAGCTGAAGGGTGGAGCATCCGAAGCTTCCCAGTGCTTCCGTCAGTTTCGCCCGCGTCATCTACTGCCATGCGAAGCATACCAAGGAGATCTACTATTAATTCAAGTGTGTGGTTGCTCCTGATCTTGATGGGGCTGCCGACGGGTTGCAACGACCGCGGCCCTCTATCTATTGTGGACGGGGCCAGTCGAAGTTCTCGACGCCCTTCGTGTTACTATCAGTCAGAGAAGAAGGCCGAGGACATTCCTCGAAGCTCATCAAGGATCTTGCCGATCGGATGCCAACCCCGATCCCTACATACGCGATTCCAAATCCAATTTACGGCTATAGACCGTTTATCTGCGCTCTTCCTAATGGATGCCTTCCGCACTTTTCATCCATAAAACTTGTCCCAGGGCTCATCGCTGATACTTGCATTGGAATCCCTTTGTTCACGTCCACGAAAGCATCGGTTGCTCCTATTAACAATAATTTATCCCCCCTGCATTATTTACGCATCAACCGCCATCTTTTTCGACCCAGTTCTTTGAGGCAGAATGTTGAAGCGTTTACTGTCGGTGTCTGCGCAATGGGAAGTTTCTGACACCTCGTAGAGGCCATCAAAGCCAATCCCTGCGATGTATGGTACGGCGTCGAAGACTTATGTGCGGTCTCCGACTGGTCTCCGCAGCATCTGAGCAAGCTCAATATCTGCTTTTCATGGAACTCTGTTTGGGGAACTACGGAGCCTGGAAGATCGAGGCCAAGGCCAAGCGACATTGTCAGTGCTGCGATGTTTTTCCACTAACAAAACAAGCAAGGTCGGTCGGGGAGAAACTTTTTGCAGGTATGAGTGCGCGTGGTGTGGATGCACGCGACGTGACGTGAAGACTATTCCGGACGAAGGTGCAGCGCAGCGCGGACCATTCAGATTAACGTAACGGCACCGTGATGGGAACAGCTCGCCTAAGCTTAATCGATTGTATTGTGCTATCACCGCCTAGGTGCCTTACTTTGAGCGGAATTTGATGTAGCTGGTCTAGGGTGGTATTCGACCAAGCGTTCAGTCATGCTTCACGCGAAACCACGAACTGAGCTCGAAAAGCCTCTTGTCACGCCCAATACGGCAATAGAATCTGCCCTGCCGAAATGCGGAATAAAAAGGAAATTATCTGCTGCAATACGTTGTATATCACGTTTGACCTGAACGGTTGGAATACTACAGCATGTTTGAATATGAAAAGATTACTACAAGTGGACTACAATGTTTTGTGCAGGGGTACAGTGCCCGGTCAAAGGTTTCGCATCCAGACTCGAAATCGGAAGTTCGCCCCCGCACCAGAATGCTTGCATGGGTGCAGAGGTCCATTGATATGGCATTACAGTAAGTGCTGGAAAGATATAAATAGATTATCACTGATATTTTGAGCTACGCGACAAGCTGTGATCATTCCGAAAAAGTAATTTTCTGACTTCGCATATGCTTGTGATCTAGAACACAATCCCCCCAATGTCTTGCGTACCCCAGGGCAATGCACGTTTTAATTCAAACATTTAATGAAACATTGAACCAGGTAATCCAGAAGGCATCAATGCGTCGGATTGCATCCGAATGTTGGCACGCTTGAGCATTTTCCAAACTTATTAAGCTATGCCTTCACTGGTATCTCACTTATCGCATTCTTGGGATGGAATGCAATCTCGAGTTGGACTGTTAAGGTGTGGTTAGTCGCTTCAATACTAGCCGACTGTGTACCGATTGTCACGGAAGCAATGAGCACCGCAGGCAGGGCGTATTGTGTATACAATGTATGACTCTCGCATCTCTCCCAATCTGGGGAAACAGATATGATTTCAAGTTCCCGGATCAAGTAGATCCTAGGCCTACGTTCAGTATAAATATGATTAATGAAAGAACAACTCTGAGAATGGGACTATACAAAGCACTGGGGAAAGAGGAGGGTATGCTCTGATCATGATACCGTTCCATTCGGATGCATATTCATTCGGATGTGCATTCATATAAATATATTATATATGTATCCTCATTCACATGTACACACATTCGTATGTATGTGCATTTCATCTGTTTTTATAAGGGTCCCTTCGGCTACATACATTTGCTGTATATTTGCTCGATATCAATACAAAAAGTTAGAGCAGCCGAAGGGACCTTTAGAAAGTATAGCGCCCGAATCAATGTGCTACCGCATTCTCATTGCGTCAGTATATGGGTCTAGTTCGAGGCCATTCACCGTACCTTGCATGAGTGTGCATGATGCTGAGTTGAGCAGCTACAGTCGCGCCTGAGCGAGAGCCGCCGCATCAACAGCCAATATTCTGCGTTCGTCCAGCTTCGTAGCATTGAACACGGCCTTCATCATATCCGTCCTCATCAGCCCATACACGCCAGTCTTTGCTCGTGGTGCTTTTGCCTCGGCTAACTTGTGAGCCTCGCGTAGGACCCCGTCCGTGCCCCCCCCCGGCCAGCACATCAACCACACCGAGGGCATGGAGTTCCTGAGGAGTGAAACGGCGTGCATCTAGCGTTGCATCGCGAACAATTTTCGGGGTGGGGAGTTTTATAATTCAGGAGGGAAGCCACGGAAGGTCGCAATGGGCCCCAACTTCCAACTGAAAACTCGTTGAGTCAGGGGATAGGACCGGATGTGGGAACAGAGTATAGCGGCAGACGGACCTCGTTCAGACAGCACCATGCCCTACCGGACGTCATCACCCGATAATCACATGCGAGAGCAAGGACGAAGCCAGCAGCGAAGCAATGGCCGTTGATGGCAGCGATAATGGGCACTGAAAACCTAATATTCAGATACATGACATGGTTCAAATCGAAAGGAGCGGCACAGACTTGGGAAGTCGATAAGTCGCCGTATCAACACGTCGAAATAATCTTGTGCAGAGAGGTGAGTGGAAGTGACGAAAGGATAAAGGGACAGTGCACACTGGCGAAGAATCCAGGGTCCTCCGAAATTCTCTCATAATCGAGACCTGTTTAGTGATTCGTTAGCCCGCACGACAATGACTGGAGGCACGCGTGAGTCGTACCGTTAGAAAAGAATTTTTGTTGGGATTTTTTGCCGACGATAATAAGAGCGCCTGGGGCACCAACCTCAGTAGTAGACCACCTCCAGTCCTTTTCTACGAGATCAAGGGCCTTTAGGAACACTTTATCGATGAGGTCGTGATTTATGCGGTTGTCGACTCCGTAATGCATCTCCAGCTCCCAGGTGGTAGGAGTAGGATGGTGTACAGAGCCCAAGGGAGCTGGGGAGCCGATTGGGAGCCTGATGGGATATGACATGGCAAGGGGAAATGAGGAAGGGATGCGAGAAGGAGGAAGGGCGACGAGTAACTCTTCGTGTAGTTGACTTGTTCATCGTTGTCTAGGCTATATAAACCGGTCTCCTCTGGTATGATGATGTGCGAGATATCGCCAACCAATGGCTTCGCGGATCTCGGTGCCAGAGCGGCAGATTCGACTGTGCATCCCAATCAGCCGATGTATCATAGTAGAGTCATACATGGCGGAGGTCATGAGCAGCGCAAATTAAAGCGACAGGGATGCGTTATTTGGTTGTGTTGGAGATTGAATTGATTGGTAAGCTTCGCTTCGGCCCCGCCTGCCTATTACTGTATGGTGAGGTACTCCCTTCCATTAAATCCCACGGAAAACACCATTCACATCTGTTGAGAGGTAGGCAGGTTCTAGTTGAGAGGGACAATCACCGCCATATCTTCATTACATCCGCACCTATATATATCGGTAATTCTGGTAGATCTATAGCCCCTTGCTTTGAAATGAAAATTTGACCAACTGTCTAGGACCAAATTCGCAATTTGATTTTTTCGAGGTTTTAGGCCACTAAGGGTCTTGGCGTTGAGTTGCATCGTACCAACGGTATTTGCATCCGGTTGCGGAAGGATCGACAAACACCCCAACCCCGATCCCTACATACGCGATTCCAAATCTAATTTACGGCTATAGACCGTTTATCTGCGCTCTTCCTAATGGATCCCTTCCGCACTTTTCATCCATAAAACTTGTCCCAGGGCTCATCGCTGATGCTTGCATTGGAATCCCTTTGTTCACGTTCACGAAAGCATCGGTTGCTCCTATTAACAATAATTTATCCCCCCCTGCATTATTTACGCATCAACCGCCAACTTTTTCGACCAGTTCTTTGAGGCAGAACGTTGAAGCGTTCACTGTCGGTGTCTGCGCAATGGGAAGTTCCTGACACCTCATAGAGGCCATCAAAGCCAATCCCGGCGATGTATGGTACGGCGTCGAAGACTTATGTGCGGTCTCCGACTGGTCTCCGCAGCATCTGAGCAAGCTCAATATCTGCTTTTCATGGAACTCTGTTTGGGGAACTACGGAGCCTGGAAGATCGAGGCCAAGGCCAAGCGACATTGTCAGTGTTGCGATGTTTTTCCACTAACAAAACAAGCAAGGTCGGTCGGGGAGAAACTTTTTGCAGGTATGAGTGCGCGTGGTGTGGATGCACGCGACGTGACGTGAAGACTTATTCCGGACGAAGGTGCAGCGCAGCGCGGACCATTCAGATTAACGTAACGGCACCGTGATGGGAACAGCTCGCCTAAGCTTAATCGATTGTATTGTGCTTATCAACGCCTAGGTGCCTTACTTTGAGCGGAATTTGATGTAGGCTGGTCTAGGGTGGTATTTCGACCAAGCGTTCAGTCATGCTTCACGCGAGTCCACGAACTGAGCTCGAAAAGCCTCTTGTCACGCCCAATACGGCAATAGAACCTGCCCTGCCGAAATGCGGAATAAAAAAGGAAATTATCTGCTGCAATGCGTTGTATATCACGTTTGACCTGAACGGTTGGAATACTACAGCATGTTTGAATATGAAAAGATTACTGCAAGTGGACTACAATGTTTTGTGCAGGGGTACAGTGCCCGGTCAAAGGTTTCGCATCCAGACTCGAAAATCGGAAGTTCGCCCCCGCACCAGAATGCTTGCATGGGTGCAGAGGTCCATTGATATGGCATTACAGTAAGTGCTGGAAAGATATAAATAGATTATCACTGATATTTTGAGCTACGCGACAAGCTGTGATCATTCCGAAAAAGTAATTTTCTGACTTCGCGTATGCTTGT
Organism: Hydnum rufescens UP504; assembly: GCA_014904985.1. NCBI lineage: Eukaryota > Fungi > Basidiomycota > Agaricomycetes > Cantharellales > Hydnaceae > Hydnum > Hydnum rufescens. The sequence goes on along the minus strand of MU128972.1, from coordinate 81,963 downwards.
GATCTAGAACACAATCCCCCCAATGTCTTGCGTACCCCAGGGCAATGCACGTTTTAATTCAAACATTTAATGAAACATTGAACCAGGTAATCCAGAAGGCATCAATGCGTCGGATTGCATCCGAATGTTGGCACGCTTGAGCATTTTCCAAACTTATTAAGCTATGCCTTCACTGGTATCTCACTTATCGCATTCTTGGGATGGAATGCAATCTCGAGTTGGACTGTTAAGGTGTGGTTAGTCGCTTCAATACTAGCCGACTGTGTACCGATTGTCACGGAAGCAATGAGCACCGCAGGCAGGGCACCGTATTGTGTATACAATGTATGACTCTGGTCGCATCTCTCCCAATCTGGGGAAACAGATATGATTTCAAGTTCCCGGATCAAGTAGATCCTAGGCCTACGTTCAGTATAAATATGATTAATGAAAGAACAACTCTGAGAATGGGACTATACAAAGCACTGGGGAAAGAGGAGGGTATGCTCTGATCATGATACCGTTCCATTCGGATGCATATTCATTCGGATGTGCATTCATATAAATATATGTATCCTCATTCACATGTACACACATTCGTATGTATGTGCATTTCATCTGTTTTTATAAGGGTCCCTTCGGCTACATTTGCTGTATATTTGCTCGATATCAATACAAAAAGTTAGAGCAGCCGAAGGGACCTTTAGAAAGTATAGCGCCCGAATGAATGCGCTACCGCATTCTCATTGCGTCAGTATATGGGTCTAGTTCGAGGCCATTCACCGTACCTTGCATGAGTGTGCATGATGCTGAGTTGAGCAGCTACAGTCGCGCCTGAGCGAGAGCCGCCGCATCAACAGCCAATATTCTGCGTTCGTCCAGCTTCGTAGCATTGAACACGGCCTTCATCATATCCGTCCTCATCAGCCCATACACGCCAGTCTTTGCTCGTGGTGCTTTTGCCTCGGCTAACTTGTGAGCCTCGCGTAGGACCCCGTCCGTGCCCCCCTCAGCCAGCACATCAACCACACCGAGGGCATGGAGTTCCTGAGGAGTGAAACGGCGTGCATCTAGCGTTGCATCGCGAACAATTTTCGGGGTGGGGAGTTTACAATTCAGGAGGGAAGCCACGGAAGGTCGCAATGGGGCCCCAACTTCCAACTGAAAACTCGTTGAGTCAGGGGATAGGACCGGATGTGGGAACAGAGATATAGCGGCAGACGGACCTCGTTCAGACAGCACCATGCCCTACCGGACGTCATCACCCGATAATCACATGCGAGAGCAAGGACGAAGCCAGCAGCGAAGCAATGGCCGTTGATGGCAGCGATAATGGGCACTGAAAACCTAATATTCAGATACATGACATGGTTCAAATCGAAAGGAGCGGCACAGACTTGGGAAGTCGATAAGTCGCCGTATCAACACGTCGAAATAATCTTGTGCAGAGAGGTGAGTGGAAGTGACGAAAGGATAAAGGGACAGTGCACACTGGCGAAGAATCCAGGGTCCTCCGAAATTCTCTCATAATCGAGACCTGTTTAGTGATTCGTTAGCCCGCACGACAATGACTGGAGGCACGCGTGAGTCGTACCGTTAGAAAAGAATTTTTGTTGGGATTTTTTGCCGACGATAATAAGAGCGCCTGGGGCACCAACCTCAGTAGTAGACCACCTCCAGTCCTTTTCTACGAGATCAAGGGCCTTTAGGAACACTTTATCGATGAGGTCGTGATTTATGCGGTTGTCGACTCCGTAATGCATCTCCAGCTCCCAGGTGGTAGGAGTAGGATGGTGTACAGAGCCCAAGGGAGCTGGGGAGCCGATTGGGAGCCTGATGGGATATGACATGGCAAGAGGAAATGAGGAAGGGATGCGAGAAGGAGGAAGGGCGACGAGTAACTCTTCGTGTAGTTGACTTGTTCATCGTTGTCTAGGCTATATAAACCGGTCTCCTCTGGTATGATGATGTGCGAGATATCGCCAACCAATGGCTTCGCGGATCTCGGTGCCAGAGCGGCAGATTCGACTGTGCATCCCAATCAGCCGATGTATCATAGTAGAGTCATACATGGCGGAGGTCATGAGCAGCGCAAATTAAAGCGACAGGGATGCGTTATTTGGTTGTGTTGGAGATTGAATTGATTGGTAAGCTTCGCTTCGGCCCCGCCTGCCTATTACTGTATGGTGAGTTACTCCCTTCCATTAAATCCCACGGAAAACACCATTCACATCTGTTGAGAGGTAGCAGTTCTAGTTGAGAGGGACAATCACCGCCATATCTTCATTACATCCGCACCTATATATATCGGTAATTCTGGTAGATCTATAGCCCCTTGCTCCCGATCGCAACAACATCCTCAGAATCAATCAGATGCTCAGAACAATCGGTATTGCTCAGCAGGACGGACGGCAGTTCCCGCATCATGACATCACAGACTCTGCACACCTCGGCTCGGCTTAGTCCATTCCACAGGAGACAATGGGCGCATCTGAGATGTCTCAAGAATTAATGAAATCATGTTACTTACATGTAATGGCCAGTTGAAGAAACTCTGAACCAGGGGAAGGTTACTGCATTCAGATGGAGTCCAGCAAAGAAATTTCTGCCACATCAGTTAGCCCGGAAGTAGGAGGTCCACCATTGGAAGATCCTGCTATAAGTCTCCTTAAAGTCCGATGAGGCTTTACATTCTTTTACACTTTTCATTCACCTCCATGACACTCTCTTAATGCTAACTGCCAACCGTTTCCATACTTACAATGCCAGGTAAAGTATGGAAGAAAGGAATTACTGAGGTCTCAACTGTAAGGCTGCTAGTAGATCAAAATAGGGATTCTTTTGAGATAAGGGTAAGTGGCTGACCAGCCTGAGCTGCCACCCACTTTGCATATGTAAGTACCCACCTTACAACCATGCTATTCCACCCAGGTCAATGTCAAATCCCAGTTCTCCTTCCACAAAGGAAAGTTCTTTGTTTTGTTCCGTGATACACCTTCTCATATGTTCTCGCGGCAAGGTCAAGGATCGGGAGACAGGTGTGGTGTTTATGGTAGTTCCGAGGTCGGGAATCGGAGTTCGGATACAGGCCACAGTATGAGAGAGATCGGGATCATGTGTAGGGCCAACGATGTTTGTTGAGGACAGTGATGTTGGAACGAGTGTTATGTGGTGGGTGATAGTAAAAGGCGATACGTTCTTTATTGCGCCGACCCCAAATGGGGATGCAATTGGAGGGAAAAAAGCAGGATAAGGCGCAAGAGATGTTGCTTGAAACATGGGCGCAATGGGGGCGGTCGGAGAACGGAATTAACGTGCGGTGTTCGCGACACGGGAGCATTAGGAAAAAGCGCCCAGTTTGTCAAGACGGTGATAACTCCGAGACGTGATCGAAGCATTTGAATAGCGTCCAGCACATGCTGGGTCGATGCATGAAGACTCGATGGAAGGTCTAATTGGCTATATGGAATGACAGACGGCTTCGGTTGGTTTCCTGTGGCTACGTGCGTCGCCTGCTCCGCTTTCCAACGGTCAGGCCAGTGAAATGCGCTCATGCTATCTATCATCAGCATGCTTATTTCTTGTTGGCACATGGTTTCCGAATGGTAAAACGGTAGTCTAAGTAGGGTCGCCGCGAGCGATAAAGACGAGGTAGGCCGGAAAATGTGAAGCAGCTGGAGACTTCTTTCGCAAATGGACGAAATTGTGGGGGTTATTCCCAGTGCATCATCTTCGCGACAATCTGCCAAGGACTGGGCAGTCAATTTCACCCCGACACGCGCTTGGAGATACGCAGACAACATGTGGTGCATCCGCTTCGTGCTCCAACGGCCATCACAATCACACACTACAACGGCTTTCTCTCTTCCACCCAGAACGACTTCAAAGGAAGTACCACTGGAATGAACGGTCAGAGCGTATGGGAGGAGACAGGTCATGGCGAGAAAATAAAGCCAAGTGGTCTTTGCAGAACCTGGAGGTCCCTGTATTTCGATAACATCTCCATGGTTCAGGGCGGAATCCGGGAACGGAGAGAATGTAAGAGAATCTCTAATATGTTCATCGAGACCATCGACGAATGATGAGCCAGGTGGATCAGCTATGCACACGATGAGGTCAACAAGCCACCTATTTAGGGAATATCGATGTATCTTACGCACCGCGGTATCTGACTTCGGCGAGGAGCTGTGGGATTCAAGAATAAGATGGTGATACGGACCGTCAATATTTCTCACCTCCAAGACAGATTGGCGTTCAAAGGCCTGTAGGAGCATTCGCGCAACTTGCCGAAAGATGAGGATCGCCACGTTCCATTGATTTAGAGTTTTGCATCGCTTGCTCTCTCCATCTTTATCTCTGTCTTGGAGGCACATATAACCCATCCCCAGAGCTATTTTGTACATTATTCCCACGATAAAATCTGCGCTCCTCCCTATGTCTACGTCTACGCCTTCACCTCGGCCGCCTCGACCTGTTATGCGGGGTACGCCGGTGGCTGCGCCATCGCGCTCTTCGCAGTCTCCCTCTAATTTCGCCTCACCAGGTGGCGTTGCGCGTGCCGCTTTGTCCTCCTCGCGTGCAGGCGCACCTCCAGCCCCACGAAGGAGCTCCCTTCGTGCCTCTCCCTCTCGACCATCGTCGAGGGGCGGCGCCGGTTCGCCTGACCACCCGTCGAGTCGGGATTCCATCTCAGCCAGTTTGGCGCGTGAAATAGAGGAAAAAGAAGCCGTCCGCCCTTCTGTTTATGATTGATGGATCGCGAGCTAATTCGTTTCATCCATAGTTACTGGTCAAACTTCAAGAACAGGAAATCGTCATCACCACGCTCAATAATGAAAATGCCGCGTTCCTTTCGGCTGTTGCTGCCGCTGAGACCCGGCTCGGAGAACTATATGCAGAGCAAACTCGTATGGAGGATGAGATGGTCGCACGCCACGAAGTTGCGGACAAACTCCGTACACAGATTCGCGACCTTGAGAAAGAGAAACGCGATCTCCAGCGTCGTTATAATGAGCAGGTATGCCTCTTCTCCTCGTTATATTCATATGCATTGATTTTAGTGTCGAAGACGCAAACGTTTGACGCAGAGCGACAAGCCTTTTACGACAATGAGCAACACCTCAAATCTCGCATTCAAAATTTGACCCAAGCCCGGAAATCCTATTACGGTAGACGTTCTTCCACGAGCGAAATATCCGAAGCCCAAGCCCACGAAGAAGAAGAGGGAGAGATCGGGTCTTCATCCAGGATGGAGTTGGGGGTGGACCATCTTCGGCGAACGAGGGCGATCAAGAGACCCCCGAAACGACGGCTCTCAAACTCGAGCTTTCGACCCTCTCCACGTCACATGCGTCCCTGCAAAGTACCCTTCAACTCCTACAGATGCAACTTTCCGAACTTCAGCGCGTCAATAAGGAGCTTCAAGTTCGTTTGGTGTATATCATCCCACGGAATGGCATTCTGATCAGTTGCTTCTAGGAAGAGAATGAGAGTTATAATATTCTTTTAGTGGAGAGAACCATTAATGGTCAATACGAAATACTCCGCCGTACGGCGCCAACGCCAAGTACCTGGCAAGGAGACGAGGATGATGGATCAAGTCTCCACGGCACAACTGGCTCTCGCTCCAATCTTGACGTTCTCCCTGAGGTCGGAGAGGATCAACATCCCGTACTTACCGAACTTGATCTGGCTCTTGCTCAACCTCGGGTACCTTCCCCTGATTTGCATCGGAGTGGACGGAAGGGTCCACGACGTAATGGATCCACACGGACCTCGTCACCTGGCCGAGGGGAGACATTGGGCGATCTGCCTATCACGGGTCCAGGCCTAGATCTTGCCGCCGAGCTTGGACGTGCGGAGAATAAGGATATCCTCGATGGGTATACAGCCGATGGACCTCCTGAACCAGTACCTTCGCTTCACGTAGATTACAAGATTGTGGAAGGTATGGATTTGATCTCTTCCCACTCTTCCCCATATCATGTTTTCAAATGGCGCTGATGATACTTGTATCCTAGCCTTGCGCTCTGAGGTCAAGTCATTGAAGGATGCTAATAAAGCTCTCAACCTGTATGCATCCAAGATCCTTGACAGGATCATCAGTCAAGATGGATTCGAAAGCGTTCTGGCTGTGGACTACAAACCACGGACCGCCGAAGCTAAGTCGCCTACGGCGCATACAGCTCCTGCGAAGACATCTCACGCACGAAGCTTCCTCCCCCGAGTTCTTTCAGATTCGACTTCCCCTGCCAATCCTATCGCTTCGGCCGTTTCTCCTCTAAAGGATACATCGGCGGCTAAGCGACAGAAAAGAGGTTTGTCACTTGATTGGGGTCGTTTGTGGTCGAGCTCGTCGAGTTCATCTTCCCCTGGGCCTCCTGCCCTTTTGCCTGTCTCTGGGAACACGGCGGGGGCGACTTCCACGGGAACTGCCAGTGTTCTATCCACCACTATCGCATCCACAGTTGGCACCGCTCGCAAGCTTGACCTTCCTGAAGACGATGAAGACCGGATTCTGAGAGAATACCTTCACGCCGAGATGAGGCTGCATGGCATCGAGAAGGGAACCCCGCCTTCAATCGAAACGGCGATATCGCCACATGCACTTCCAATTCCACTTACAGTAACTCCAAGCACCCCAACATCGTCCCTCAAGGCCCGCTTGCCTTTCTTCTCTCGTGACTCTGCATCTGATGAGGCTTTTCACACGAACCCCCAGTCACTCACTAGCGAAACACTTCAGCAAGCTGAAGCCGAGAGCACTCTTGCTGCCCTGGATGCGCGGGAGAAAATGCTTGCAGAGGAAATTGGGAAAGGCCGTCCAGGGGGCTTCACGGAACTAGGTCCAAGGCCGGGTTCGTCACTGAGCGAAAGGCATCGCAGGAGGAGAAGTGAGGAGAGCAGCCATAGTGTTAAAAGCGGTGCTTCTACTTTATGGAGTGCTGGCAGGATTAGTCTCGAAGGGAATAGGAACTTGGGACACGCGGAAGATGAGGATGAGGCGCGGTGATGCGTCCGGGGACCATTTTCTTAAGGTCTATTCCAGGCAGCCTCCGCTTGACGCGGCGATGCAATCTATAGACATCTTAGACTAGCATATACATAATTAACATCCTTGTCTCTCCATGCTGAGGTCTAAGCCATGCATTAAACGAGTAAGATTTGCCCAATGACTATAATGTCGGGACTTCACGGGGAACAAGAGTACTTTGAGCGTGTTGCCTAATTGTCTCGAATGCATTTTTCGAATATTCCGGAGTTGATTGGACAATTGGCAGTCGAAGACGTTCCGAGAACCTGAGAAAGTGGATGCCATCTCACACCGTCTCAATATTCATGAGCGAGACACACTCACAATACTTGCTTCCGCTGCGCCTTGCTCAATGGGACGCCTCTCCCTTCTCCAATTTTCCCCAGTTCGATGCAGAACCCCCCACTATTAGAGGGATCTCGCCGTCGAGCACTTGCAATTCCTGGCCGCTGCACCTTTTCCACCGAATCATCTATGGCACTCAGAGCAGCCTTAAGGTCAGCCATCCCAGATGCTAGCTGCTCTTTCTCCTTTCGTCTAAGGCGTCGATTATGTGAACGTGAGTATGGGGATTGACTTCCTCGAAGACGTTCCATAAAGGCTTCGTGTTTTAATTGTTGTTTCGCCTTCTTCTTCGGTTGGGTAAACGGCCGGCCAGTGGGGTGGTCCACTTCGAGGGATTGAGGACCCTAGTAGAGAATAAAGAGTAAACACGGACCTACACTTGCCAGAGTGCAACTCACGGATGCCTCTGCCGTCGGTCCGATTTCGATATTTTCAACAGGTCCAGTATGAGGGGAGGACTGTGGCAGTTTCGCAGAAGGCGCGTGGAGCGGTTTCCGCAACCGGACGGCTTTTGGCTGATATACAGCGAATTATAGTGAAATTATCCACATGAATTGCTTCAATAGTTCTTACCATTGTGAACGTGAGAGGCACACACGGATGTATCCGAAAACTGGCCCCGCACAATTCAGCGGATTGGGGTAGACATACGAAACTGCGCGCAGCTATACCAGCTATGTAATAAGACTGGTATAGGTATTTTGTATTGCTCAAGTTAAGGTGTTGCTAAATGTTCGAATTAAGCGCCCATCCGGTACTCTGCGATAGAGCGTTCTAGGTCCCATTTAGATACTCGTGCGTGGGAGAAGCCGAACTTTCCTTTCTAGGAATACTTGAGAATCCTCCAAATCGGCTCAAAAGCTGGTCTAACTTACTTTACACCAATAGTCGTATCGATAGGGAAGTTTGATTTTGTTGCACAAGATTTTGTTTGAAAAATTGAATTGACCATGTGAGTTACTGTCTGGGGTCTCATCCCGTGACTCTACTCGTCAATTCAAGCCATGATGTGTAAATTGCCAGACCAGCTCCAGTCCCTAAGGGACTCCTGAAAGCTCAGGAGCGGCGACATCTTTCAGGCATGGGTCATAAAGCGCAGACGCGAGTATTCAAGATGAGAAACTAGTGGGAATCGGCATTCTCCGCTACAGCGCCTAACCGAATTTTATATGGACCCCGGATACCCTCGCCGAGTGCCAAAAACTTCTCGCATCAAATCAGCCGCCAGAATTGGATTTCCCTGTCGATACTGCAATACTTTGTAATCTATTCATCTGCATTTCCGGCCCCTTAATCTCTGCAGTACTGACGTTGAGTTGCAGCGCCGAATTTGCGTCCGGATATCCACGGAGCTAGCCGAATCCAGGTGCACTCAGCGTTTCTCTATGTACTGTGGGCCAGTTCTGACGTTGGATTAGTTGCGACAATAGTCGTTTGTGCTTCGCTATTTTCGTCCTGAATCTCGTACATGCTTGCTGGCTGTTGGCGGAGAGTGCACATACGTAGCCGAGTACTGTCCACCTCCCCATGCTCTACGTTCTCCAATTCCTCCGAGTCCACTGCTGCAGACGCCCCTCAAAGACCTAGCGGGAGCTCTCAGCCGGCGATCCATGCTCGCTCAAATGCACCGGCTCCGAATACCGTTCTGTATCACCCACCTCTTGATCCAGTGGTAAAAGAGCTCAAAAACTGCCTCTACGATTTATTGAAAAAGCAATGCACTGGGGGCACGAGGCGCAAATTTAGAGGGATAATGAAGCGCGCTGTTGCCTGCGATCTTGCGCTCTCCAATCGAGGGTTCTGCGAGTTGCTGGCGCAGTGTGCTGCTCATCAAAGAGAGCCCACAGTTGTGTGGCATATCTTACATTCTGCGCGCAGCAGGTCCGTGCGATTGTATCACAGCGCGTATGAGAATGTGGCATTCCAATTCGCTATCAACCTCCAATGGTCACATGTCCTTCAATTTGTCGACCTAGGGAGGAGTCTGACTGGCGTCTCGTCGTCTCGTTTACTTGAGTGGCGAGTTCGGGCTTGCGCTGAATTGCACATGTATGCTCAATTGCGCGATGCTGTCCAATGGTTCACCGATGCCGGCCTACAGTGCACCCGTCGAGTGTTCGAGATCCTCGTCAAGTCCAGCATTTCCAATCGTGACATACCGTGGGCCCGCCGCATACTCGCGGAGATGGAGTCTCATGGATATCTTTTCGAAGGGACCACTTATAATGCGATCCTTGCTGGGCATCGAGCTCTTGGACCTTCGCACGATGTCGAGGCACGTACCTATGCGGCGCTCAGAGGACTCGGTCTATTAGACAAACCCCACGTTCTAAACACCCTTATGCAGCTGTGTCTCGATGTCGGGGATATCGAAGGCGCCCTTCGCGTGCTTAAGGTCTTCCAAAACGAAGAGAGTGTCAGCCCGACTCTGGATGATATGTATAAGATCCGTATATTGGGCAGCGATGGATACATTACTGAAGAATCCCTAAATCCTTTCCCACCGGAGCCCACATTACACCCCTCCCAGATCGATGAGGCACTTGAAGGACTCTCCCTCCATTCCCGGCCACTGACGAAACGTCCTGGTACCATCACGTATAACATCCTTCTAGCATGATAGTGCCGCCGTGGGAGACATGCCCCGTGTATTTTCCCTGTATTCCCGCATGCTCTCCGAATCGGTAGCGCCGAATGAGCAGACTCTCTCATGCATTGTGCGATGTTATTTTACCGCGCCGAATCCTCGGTTTGAAGACGCTGTTCGATTAGTCGCTGCTGCTGTTCATGGGCCCGGGACTCTCCCAGCTGCAGCCTTTTGCTCATCATTTGGGGTCACCACAGATGAACTTGGTGAACCCTTTTCAAACAATCACCTCCCCGAAATTACCCCGACGGTCATGCTTTTCAATTCCCTCCTTTCTGGTATCCTCCAGTACCAAGCTCACTCGCCGGACCACATTGATTTAGGGCTAGAACGTATGATTGCATTATTGGAGGAGATGAGACAGGTTGGCGTTGAGCCGAACGCCGAAACGTTGCGGATCTTTTTGTTGCATCTAGACAACGATCTCCGGCTCTTACCCAGAGAGCTGATGGAAGTACTGAGGACGTTGTCCACGCCAAGTCGAACAGATAAAGGTCATCCTTCCGCCGCTTCGCCGAGAACTGAAATGGCACCTGGCACCTCAGCCGAGATCTCCGCCTCCAAGGATGTGCCTACCGCCACCACGAAGACATACAACACTTCCGATCGTTCTACCGACAAAACCATTCTTATTGCTCCATCCCCCAGTTCGATTCCCTCCATCCCATCCATTCTCCACAACTGACCAGTCGTTCCTATCTCACTGGCATATCCGTCCTTCGACACTGCAAGAAACAATTCGTCACGCTTGGGGGGCGAAACCGAATATTTTACCCACTATCAAACACCTTAACATTATTCTGCGCAGCATCATTCGTCGAGAACGGTATATGGCGTTGGGACCTGGACGGAAGGTCATGCATGATCTTTTATATAATCCGCAGCCATCTCACAAACGACGCCCCGAGGACCCGTTTCAAGACCGGCTCATTGCATCGGATCAATTAATGTGGGATCCAACCGCAGGCCTGGTAGACATGGACCCTTCAGGAATTCCAAAAGTCACCCCTTGGCATGCACCTATTTTGGACCCCATCAAGTCACTGCAGGACCGCGATGTAAAGAATGACGGGTTGACCTTTGCTTTACGTATGCAACACGACACAATCATGGGTCGCAGTGCGAATCGCACTCTAAAGGCCTTCCGCTCGGCAGTGGACAGCGGTATAATACCAACTGCCCATCACTACGCATCACTGATGAAGGCGTATGCGGATCGTGGCGATATCGTAGCCGCGAACAGCATCTTTAACACTGCCATGAGCGTCGGTATTGTCGCCACGCTCGCTATGTTCACCATACTTATAGTCGGTTACGGGAAACTTGGCAAGCCAGACGAAGCTTATCAGGTCTTCACCCGGATGCGTGACGCGGGTGTACGTCCTGATGGTCCCGTCGTGGATGCATTGGCATCAGCGTATCTGTACTCAGGCAAGCGCACAGAAGCACGCGAAATTATCTTGCGGAATTGGTCCGCAATCGCTCCCGTCGCAGAAGCTGGGTCACGACTTGCGAGGGCTTAATCTGAAGATGTTATTCTATGCTCTGAGGGGTCTTAGTGGGGCGCAGAGGAAGGGTGGTAGGAGGCCTATGACAGAGATGCGTAGGGCCCTCACGAGGAGGCTCGTGAGACGGGTTCTAAGTACTTGGAAAGGGGATACACAGCCTGCCGTACCAAGGAAACCTGTTCGTAAACCAAAGGAGGATCGCCGGGAGTTTGTGGGGGGTCGACACGTAACGTGAGAAAGTCATGATCCACATTAACTACAATAACTAGTTTGTGCATCCACAATGATAGTCTAACGCACAACTTTAGGTTCGCGATCTGGGGACAACGATATGGTGTCTATCCTTGACCGCTACGGGATACTGACCTTCAACAGAAATGAAGATGCAAGCACAGAAAGAGAATCTGAGATGCTTTTCCCCAACGAGAATGCATCGTAGCTCCGGCAAGACCTCTTACTGTCGATGGCTCGGTGTAATGAGGATGACCAATTAAGCCATTCAGGCTTTGGCGGCTGTAGATGAAAGGGCTGGTGCCCTCTGGCCAGCTGGTATAACGGGGTATGCATGGCAAGGACAACTGGTCGCACCGATGCAAAAATTCATTCCAGAGGACGTCATTTCGAGGGTCTTGGCAATCCACCTGATATAATCCAGCAGGATTACTTAAAGCCACGCCGAAGTGCACACCTGAAGTCCAACGTACCAGACAAGCTGATCTTCCGTCCTTGCTCTCGAGGTCAAGGGTGTATTCACACGTGACTGGGACCAGGGCAGAGGCCTCCACCGCATCCTGGCGTTTTGGCACGTTGGCCAGTTCGGGCCAGTCGCCTCCCGACGGCGGTGGGGCTATATTAATGTTTCCTAGTTGTTGTGCACGTCTCCGGACGTCTAAGGTGCATTCGATGTCGTAGGAAATATCATGCAGAGATATCGTGGTGGGAGGCATGGGTTGAGGCACGGTGCTAACTGCGGCATCATCTGTCAGAAGACTAAAAGATTATGAGCAGTGTCCGGATATCTGGGTCATATATTAATCTCACAATTGGACAAGATCTTTGAAAAATTGATGAAGAGGTGCGGGCATGGCGTCAATACCGAGAGTTCGTAGGTTGGACGCCAAGAATTGGAGATCCATGGGCCTAAGTGGAGAAGGTAACGGTAGAAGCTTCGGCATCTCTCAGTAAACAGCTGACATACCTTTCAGGGAGGATGAGGTCAAGTCTGGCCTCATTTCCTAGTCTAATGTCTATCAGAGCCGAAAGTTGATCTGATATATTGCCTTCGATGGATTGGGCAAAGAGGCGAGACAGTGATAATTCACATATCAGGACATCAATCACTAATGGCGACGTTGGCAGGTCCATTGTCGAATAACCATTGACAAAGGGGATATGACGATATCTCAATCGGACGAGTTCGGTATCATGGGATGAGACGGATGTCAGAAGAGGCGGGGGAAGACTATTTCAGGTCACTATTTCAGAACCTGACTTCACGACACCTATGGATTTCTTTCACCTGGGGACGAAGGTTGCTCGGCCTTGTTTTTCTTGCAACCAGTCCAAAGCCTTTCGAAAAGACCATGAACCTTCTATGGGCGGCACCAAGCCAGCCGCGCGTGAAGAGCTGGACTGAGTCATGATAACATGGCCGGATCTGTAAGGGCATCTCTTTAATGAGGACCTATGGGGTATCGCCAAAACATGTCACTCACGACGCGGTAATTGACATCGATCCAATATTGCTTGAGACAAGCCCCGAATCCAGTAGAGGAATCCTCAAGTCAAGAACAGATGAACTGTTGGCAAAGAGGCTTAAGAATCATCGAGCTAAAGGAAATATGTGGATAGAATATACCTATCGGTTGTTATAATCGACCCTTTTCCATTAAGGCTGTGAACTGGTCCGATTTTATGGCCTAGCACCCACTCCCCTACTCCTCCGCGGTCGAAATCCTGTGGATGCACCCATCGTCCAGGGTAAAGGGGAAGAAGGCACGTATGGATACAAAGCATAAGAAGGCAGATAACCCGGCGTGTGTGACTCATCACTACTGCTTGTGTGCGCAAATGAAGGGGAACGGTGAGATAAATTTTCCTGCATATTGGGGAACACGGGGCTGAGCTGCCCTGATGTTGGCCAAGGAGACCACCTCCTCACCTCCATGGACGCTTTTACAATCAATCGCCGTGCAGCGGACGCTTTTCGGTGATCATTAGCCGTGATGCGAATCTGGAAATCGGGGCGAATCTGTGACGCAAGATCCAGTCACCGTCGTAAATAATGCATACCATGCCAATTTTTGGATTTCTACTAAGGCCCCAGCAAGTCGAGATATTGATTGCATGAGATTATCAGGTAAGAAGTGGTCGGCATCAACTTGCATCTCTTCACAGAAGATATTCTGGCACGTATGTGGCGCTTTGTTAGATGGGAGAGAGCCATCGCAGTGACAATGGACATAACTAGTTTGAACTCATCGATATACTTGGTCAAATCTATCAGGTCTGGCTCGAGTCCCTCGGCTCGGATTGCCAGAGGAAGATGGTTGACATATAACCTGACTCGAAATTTCGCAGCCATATCTTTGAATTCTGCACCGTCTGCTCCTTGAGTGAGATGGGAATTGTGAGGCGAATTCTGGGCATATTACCTTGTCCCAGGAGAAGAAATAGCTCCGCAGAAAGGACGGGAATTTCTGAAAGGGACCCAATTGATTAGTTCGACGACAGACCGATGGGCGTTTAGGTGTACCTCTGGTCCGAACCTCAACGAGATCCTTACGCCTGCGTTCCTCTTCAGCGGGATGAGGCATTTCCCAGTGTTGCCCGAGAATGACTTTGACCATGTCACGCTTCCTTAGCAGTGAAGCAGAGCGTTCGGGTAATAGTTCATCGAGCATTCTGGCCATTTGGGATCTTGTGAACGATCGGCTTACTGCTAAGGCTGTGTCATTATAAAGCGATTTATAGGCCACCAGGTCCGTTCTACGAAGCAATTGAAGGGAATCTGGTTTAAACCGCTCCAAATCTTGAAGTGTAGGTTCAACGCGGTCGGTGATTGATTCCAGGTGCTCTTCGAGACGGCTTGGAGGGCGCGAGGAAGGGGGCATCAGATTTGGGGAATGCGGTTCGAATGCAGACTTGATGCCATGGGATCGTGTAATGGACAGCGAAGAGATGCATCGAGGGGCCAGTCGGGAGGCTGAACAAGCAACAAACATGGAATTACCATGAAATATTGCTGTACAGCGAGAAATTTGTCGGAAAAAAGCGCATTACGTAATACTTGTTTTTGTTAAGCGTGCACAAAATCTCGGGCTGTCCCTTGCTTCTTCGACCTTTGTGATTTCCTTTAGCCTGTTCCTTTCCCTTTTCCATGTCAATTCCCATTTTGTGGTTCAAAGAGGTCGTCATTCTATTGTTGACTTGAGCCGTATACATATGTGGCCTGGTATTACTGCTATTTGCAGTTCGATGACGCGGCCGAAAACACAAATATTTCCACTCAGCTGTTCATTTTGTGTTTTCAGAAAAGTACACTGAATCAAGCCTCAAATATTATATTCTTGAGTACTTGTCAGTACCTACCTGCTGCAAAAAAATCAGAACGAAATATCCAATATTGGGTGAGGTATCCTCAAAATACTGTTTCCGCGAAATATTTGTGTTTTCGGCCGGCGTCATCCGAACTGCAAATAGCAATAAATGACAGGAGTCATGAGTCTGCAGTCTGACACTGGCCCCCGGCAAACTCCGGGGTTGATTTGGATCTGCCATTGTGTTGGCTCCCGGTTCATATCCAGAGTGCAAAGCTTGTTCTAGCGAGAGAGGGTTACCTGTGCACTTTTCACTCCCTCCAAATCTATATCTGCTTTGCGCTCCCGGAAGCAAATCTTCAGGGTAATATTTTGCAGTCACTTCATACAGGGATCAATTCTACCCTACCAGGAAAGAAACGCCGTCGCCGTGTCCCACTCATTTCTTCCCATTCCCTCAACCATCTATGCTATTTGGGACTCTGGGATTATAAATTTATCGCAGTAATTCGGGTGCGGACACAAATCTGGTCGAAGGAGCACATGAGAGTCCTGAACGCGCTCAAATTTCTCAGATCATGACGGAAGGCCCCCTACCGTTAGCCTCTTCATCTAACTCCACGTCTACTGCTTCATCTCCTCCCACTACGGTGGCCTCTCTCTCTCAAGGGGATTCGACGGACGTCTCTCTTACTTCGCCTGATTCTGTACGTTCTGATCTCGGTGGGCATCAGAGGAAGCCACCTGGGACTTTTTCTGAATCACTAGGCAGAGGCTCCCATTCTTTCGATTCGCTCTCCGAAGGGTACTTTCCCCATCAATACCCAGAAATTGCACACGCACCTCGACATCCTAGTGCCCCAAGTCCCACCCCTCTATCACCTCATCGTATAGCTAAAATCGCCAATTCCTTTGGAGTCCATATCCCCATTCCGCACTCTGCCCCAACTGTCCCCTTTGGCACTCGACGATCCGTGAGTTCAGGCTCATTCTCTCAACGCTATTCAAGGTCGACTACTGCGACACGTCTATTATTACATGTCATTCCTCCTGTGCGATTGCTTTCTAACGATGTTGAGCGCCAATGTTGGGGGGGCCACGGGCTCAAGCCCGGCGTGGTACCTTGCTGCCTCTGCATACTACATTACAAGGGCAGCTGGAGGCTATCAAGCGAGAGTACAACTTTCCGTCGATTGCTGGGTTGGTCGTGTACCTACTGGAGACCAAGGACGATGGGACTGTGGAGGAACCTATGGGTCCCCGGATCAGCGATGAGGCTTGGAAGCTACTTTGGTCCCGTGTTATGTTGATGGAAAGGGAGGAATCCCAACGAAGGTTTGTGTCTCTTGAAAAAACAGTTTCATCACCTCCTTCCCCAATGGAATTAGAAGACGGTACGTCGGAGAGCGATTCGCATAGTCATGGGGCGCATGCCGCCGAAGTATCCAACCACCCACCAAATCGGAGACTCATCCCTCTCCGTATTGGCGAATCGAAGAACATTATCAGCTCCTCCCCATCCACAACCACACTTTCATCAACCTACAGTTTTGCTTCGGTTGAGTCCAGCCCCTCCCTTCGGCGACGGCTTAATAATTCACCCCATCCACGCTCAGCGTCCCTTGCCTCTGGGGATGCTGGATCTATCGCTTCTTCCCGTCAATTACCCTCCATGCCTGTTGTAGGGAAGATTGAGTTCGATATCGACCTTGAGAAAGGACGTTGGTTTGAACAGTGGTCCCGCCGAAAGCTGGGCTTCACAATCTCTTCAAACCGTCGAACCTCCGGTCCCAGCCCAGTCCCAGCCCACCATCGTTTGCTCATCTCCACCGAACGACTGGCACAGCAAAACACAGATCGTCTGCACCTCCCCAATCCTATATCTACTTCTCAATCCTCTCGTAGGACCCCTAATGACTCAGACAACGATCCCCCTGCTGAATACACAGCCCTTCATGACGAGGATGATCGCTACGATGCTACCGCGGAGGGGAATGAAGATGGCTCAAAAGGCATTGGTTTGGGACTTGGCCTCGTCGTTAACGACGAAGCCGATTGGCGGGATCTGCGATCCTCTCGAGGCCCAGATGTGACATTGAGACCCCATGCTGCTTCAAGAGTTGCGCTGAATGCTTTTTTGGATGGCCAGATCGAGGAGGCCGACCCTATTGGTGTGACATCCGCAACGAAGGACCTCGAGGAAGTCGTCGCAATGTGGAACGATCACAGTGTCGATCATCCAGATTCGATATCCACTCCCGTTACTCTTAATGGAGAGCCGGAAAAATTGACCCCAGGCGGTGATCTGGTAGCGCAATCCATGCTGGTGCGTCGTCTGACAAGACAACGAACAATACCACCGCCCTTACATCTGCACGGTGTGGACGCTGGAGAACCGTCCGTGCAAATTTCTCGAGCTTCGCCAACATCGATACAGAGTGGCGCTTCCCTAGGTTACCTTAATGGTGATATCTCGACCGAGTACCTCTCTCCAGCAGATCGATCTAGTATCCTTAGTGATGTTTCTAGTGGAGGTGATGATGCAGACGAAAGCGATCATTCCAGGAACAGTCAGATTGCCTTGCGGAAAAAGCTGGATAATCTCGAAAGGGTGGGTTCTATGCGTCCCACACGTGTATAGAGTGGGCCTGTCGAAGCTAACTTTGCCGTTTTCAGCATATTGCCCAACTGTCGCCCCGAACGCTGGCAGAGACACCTGTGATACCACAGAGTCCAGTACCCCGCTTGAGTCCAAGGGAACTCCTCGATAGACTTGCATCACACAACACTCTTTCACCATTGCCTACGACGCCACGCTTTATGGCGAAGGGATTTGCGAGACCTACTCCAGGCCAACCTCTGATGTTAGTTATAACTCACTGCATCCCAAGCTCGTGTTCTGATCTAGGCTACTTACAGTAACACTGTGACCTCCACATCTATTGTGTCTTCAAATGGGATCGGTAATACTCAGTGGCCTGCAGTGCCGTTTGAGCACGTGGCTCAGCAAATGAGGCTGAATCGGCCACCCCCCGTCTCTCCGACTTTATCCGACCGCCCCTCCATAGGATCCACACCGTCAAGATACGATCCAAGTTCGGATGGTGAACCTTCGGCACAGACGCGCCTTCGTAGCCACGCCACGGAGGAAGAACATCCATCCCGGTTATCAGCAATCTCGTTGGACTATTCGATTCCAACGCGGCCGGCAACACCTGCTGTCCTTGACCCTCCTCCACGGACATTCTCCCTTCCTCAGCCTTCCAGCCGTTTTTCAGCGGATTCCGCTTTCTCTGGGGAAGCCACATCAGATGAATCGGCTGGTGCACCCTCTAACAACCCTCGCGTGTCAGTGAAAAGTTTCACAAAGCTGTTCCGAAACAGGAGTAAGTCCCGAGAGAATGTGGCCCGAGGATCGCGCGAATACCCTCCCTCTGCGCCTCTTCCATCTGTTTCCTCGGCAGTCCAAGTTCCTCCTGTACCAGCTCCACCACCACGCCCGCCGCACTCCAATCCTCTCTTTCAAGGTAACTCTCTCGCGCCTCGCCCTGCCGGTGGTCATTTACGTGCAGACTCGGGTTCTGATCCATTCCATTTTGATCAACCTTCAATTCGATCTCCAAATACAACGTCCGTTTCTCCTGCCCCGTCCCCTGTTATGCCCCTGTCCAGCCATGCCAGCCCAATTTTTAACTTTCCCAATGGCAACCCTCCGAACGCCTCCAATGCTCCTGACAGATCATCGACTGGCCTGAAGAAGAGGGGGATATTGAAAGGTTGGGGTACCTCTTTGAAGCCTTCTCACCCCGGGAAGTTGGCGACCCCAGCAGAATGGGAGATTGAGTCGCCCTCGGAACATGTACGCCGGGAATCAGTGGCTTCCTTGGCCTCACGAGGGCTGAAACTCACCCAACGTGCTGAAAGCTGGATATCCGTGTCTGAGAACGTTACGGTTGTCTCCCCTGCAGCTTCTGGACCGAACTCTCTCACATCCCGTGCACCAACGTTTGCCATCGAGGACAGCTCTGCGGCCCAGTTTGCTGGCGCTGCCGCCAGACAAAGACGCGAGACTATGCCTTCATCGCGACTTCCGCACTCTCCTGTTTCGACCGAGTCTTCAGGGGGTCCTAGGCCAAGCGTTGATGAGGTGGTAACACCCAGGACTTCGCAATTTGACATTGTCACGCCCATACCTTTTGTATCAGAATAAGGCGCACTTGGTCTGCTTACTCTGTTACTGTTTGTGTCGCTCCATGCCTTGTCCAATGGCCATTATATAATCATTATTTCAACCTTCTTTCCGTTGCTTATTAGCTGTTGTGCCTTATACGTAGTTTTCGTCAAGCAGCAATTTCTTTTGCGTTTTTAGTGAAGCACCATCTCTGACAGACTCCTAGCAGTAACCCATTTGTCCGAAGAATAGCCGAAGAGTCAATGGACCTAACTTAATGAACGACTGGGCTGGTTCCTATTTGAGGGATTGTTCTAGCATCTTCTACGAGTGAGTTGATATCACGTGCAGGGCGAACTCTCAAGAATTTCCTCTGCATCCGGGCAGAATATAAAAGGCTCGCGCCTACTGCAAAACTGCCCCAATTCCCTCCGCTTCAATCATTGTTTTCTGTTGGTCTGTGTCCATGCCTCTTAATGGGCACTTAAGCACTCACTGCAAGCTTTTCTCCTAGTCGCCGTGTTGCACCTCTATAAAATGGCTACTGAGAGTTTTGGGTTCCAAGCCGAGATCAGCCAATTGTTGGACTTGATCATCAGTGCGTTCATCTTTCAAGATCCCTTATATACGCCCGAGATGGTCGATTTCGTCGTCAATGAGGGCTTTGACGCTGACACGTTCCCGCAATTTTTACTTTGTCTTAGATACTTTTTACTCGAACAAGGAAATCTTCCTTCGTGAATTGATCTCGAACGGCTCGGATGCCCTTGACAAAATCCGCTATGCCTCTCTCACTGATCCAAGTCAACTCGAGCCCGAGCCCGAATTGTACATCCGTATTACACCCGACAAAGCCAATAAACTTCTCACCATTCGTGATACTGGTGTCGGCATGACCAAGGCCGACCTCGTCAACAACCTCGGTACCATCGCTAAATCTGGTACCAAGGCGTTCATGGAGGCTCTGACCTCTGGTGCGGACATCTCCATGATTGGCCAATTCGGTGTCGGGTTCTACTCCGCCTACCTTGTCGCTGAAAAAGTACAAGTGATCAGCAAACATAACGATGACGAGCAATACATCTGGGAATCTGCCGCCGGTGGGACGTTCACTATCACCCCCGATACCGTCAACCCCCCGATCCACCGCGGTACAGAACTTCGCCTCTTCCTTAAGGAGGATCAACTAGAGTACCTCGAGGAGAAGAAATCAAAGACATCGTTAAGAAGCATTCCGAATTTATCTCTTATCCCATTCAACTTGTGGTGACCAAGGAGGTTGAAAAGGCGAGTAGTGCCACTCGGGGATGATCTTGATCCTGACCAGTCTCTTTAGGAGGTAGAAGATGAAGAGGAAGTCGCTGAAAGCGATTCCAAGATCGAGGAAGTCGAAGATGACGAAGACGGCAAGAAAAAGAAGACGAAGAAAGTCAAGGAGGTTGAGACTGAGAACCAAGAGCTTAACAAGACCAAGCCGCTATGGACCCGGAATCCGCAAGACATAACCGCCGAGGAATACGGTTCTTTCTACAAGAGCCTTAGTAACGACTGGGAGGACCACCTCGCTGTAAAGCACTTTTCGGTGGAAGGTCAACTCGAGTTTAAGGCCATCTTGTACATCCCAAAACGGTGAGTTGTGTGTTGGCGTTGGTGAGCTGGATTCCGTTCATGTCGGAATGCCTGTAGGGCACCCTTCGACCTCTTCGAAACCAAGAAGAAGCGAAACAACATCAAGCTGTACGTTCGTCGCGTCTTCATCATGGACGATTGCGAAGACCTTATCCCGGAATATCTCAACTTTATCCGCGGTATCGTTGATTCCGAGGATCTCCCCCTTAACATCTCCCGTGAGACGCTCCAACAAAACAAGATCCTGAAGGTCATCCGAAAGAACATCATCAAGAAGTGCCTGGACTTGTTTAGCGAGATCGCAGAGGATAAAGACAATTTTGCGAAGTTCTACGAAGCCTTCGGCAAGAATCTCAAGCTCGGCATCCACGAGGACGCCCAAAATCGAAGCAAGCTCGCTGAGTACTTACGTTTCCACTCCACCAAGTCAGGCGAGGAACAAACGAGCTTCAAGGGTACGTGGCTCGCGTGTCGTGTCCGCGGCAGTTCCTGATACGCCGAATACCCTCTAGACTACATAACCCGGATGCCTGAGGTACAAAAGTCGATCTACTACCTCACTGGCGAGAGTCTGGCTAGCACTCGGGATTCGCCGTTCCTCGAGGTCCTGAAGAAGAAAGGCTTTGAGGTTTTATTGCTCGTCGATCCTATCGATGAGTACGCCGTGACGCAGCTCAAGGAGTTCGACGGGAAGAAACTCGTTTGCGTGAGCAAGGAGGGCCTCGAGCTCGAGGAGACTGACGAGGACAAAAAGGCTCGCGAGGAGGAAGCGAAACAATTCGAAGATCTCTGCAAAGCGATCAAGGATGCGCTCAGCGACAAGGTCGAGAAGGTCGTCATCTCCAATCGCATCACCGACTCGCCTTGCGTTCTCGTCACTGGGCAGTTCGGTTGGTCTTCGAACATGGAGCGTATCATGAAAGCCCAGGCGCTGCGCGACTCGTCCATGTCCTCTTACATGGCCTCGAAGAAAACGCTCGAGTTGAACCCGAATAACCCCATCATCAAAGAACTTAAGAAGAAGGTCGCTGAGGATAAGGCCGATAAGTCGGTCCGCGACCTGACTTACCTGCTTTTCGAGACCGCTCTCCTCACCTCGGGCTTCGTCCTGGAGGAGCCAACGAGCTTTGCGAAGCGCATCTACCGCATGATCTCCTTGGGCTTGGACGTCGATGAAGATGAAGAGATTCCAGCTGTTGCGGCCCCTTCGAGCGCAGACGCGCCACCACCCACAGAAACAGCCGCGTCATCCGCCATGGAGGAGATGTGAGTTCCTTTCCTTGTCGCCCTTCATTCATCGATCTAACTTGTCTTCGCTGTGGCCGGTATAGTGATTAATCTTCTTTCCTTTCATTATTTCCGTTCCCTTCTTTCAGGCATCTCGACGTCCTCAATATTTAGCTAGCTAGCTTGCTTACCACGCTGCAATCTCCTCCTTACTATCAAACCCAGTGTTATCTAATGCCTCGCACGCTACATAATCGTAAAGGAGTGAATGAGCAGTTATGTCAGGTCTGGGTACGACCTAGCCAGAACCCTAAAATGGAGATTAGCGAGTTTGGAGCTCCCGGAATAAACTTGGAGCCTTATCTAAGTGGTAACCTACTGCCGGGGCCACAGGCACTGGACCGTGACCTAGTGTTGCCGCTGGCTCAACTGAATTGAGTCAAGTCAAGTGGAGTCCTGAGTCCTTTTCTTTCTCGCCAACGCTCCAGGGTGAAAGGGCTCAAATGATAGAAGTCGATAAGTCTGAGTCAAATGATGTGATGACAGCGCCGTGAGGCTTCCTTTTTAAAAGTTCCGAAAAGAACTCTTCGGCAACACTACTGGCATGACCCAAGGGACCTTCCCAGGATGATAGTGGTTCGGGGTTCCCACCCCGTGGCGCCAGGGTCATGTAGCTCATACGCCGGTGTTGGGGGATATATTTGCTGCTTTATGCTGCATACTACCTACTTTCAATCAACCAGGTGGGGCTGAATTTTTTCAATTTCCCGACTGATAATTCTCCTGATCATGGTCATACTCCATACCCCCCCCCCCGAAGATCCGGGTCCCCAGTGGGTCCGTATGTGTCCAGGGTAGGGCGGTTCGAGGCTACTTATGATATCTTACTACACTGTACAAGCATAAATGATGAAAAGTTGAGCAGCTACAGGCGCGCACGAGCAAGGGTCGCCGCATCGGCAGGCATTATTCTGCGTTCGTCCAGCTTCGCAGCGTTGACCACTACCTTCATCATATCCGTCCTCATCAGCCCATACACACCAGTCTTCGCTCGCCCTGCTTTTGCCTCGGCCAACTTGTGAGCCTCACGTAGGACGCCATCCGTGCCCCCCTCGGCCAGCACGTCGACCACACCGAGGCCATGGAGTTCCTGAGGTGTGAAACGGTGTGCATCTAGCGTTGCATCGCGAACGATTTTCGAGGTGGGAAGTTTATAATTCAGGACGGCAGCCATGGAAGATGGCATTGGGGCACCAAATTCCACCTCAAAACTCGCTCAGGACAAGATGGTCGGAAGAAAGATATATAGGCAGACAGACCTCGTTCATGCAGCACCATGCCCTACCGGATGTCATCACCCGGTAGTCACATGTAAGGGCAAGGACGAAGGCCCCTGCGAAGCAATGGCCGTTGATAGCGGCAATGATAGGCACTAAAAACATAATATTCAGAAACAGGATATGGTTCATATAGACAGGAGCGCCACAGACTCGGAAGCCTATAAGTCGCCTTATCAACACGTTGTAGTAGTCTAGTGCCGAGAGGTGAGCGGAAGGTACCAAGGGCTAGAAAGATTGTGCGCACTGGGGAAGAATCCGAAGTCGTTGATTGTTCCTTCATAATCCAGCCCTATTTAGTGATTCGTTAGTCCGCATGATAATGACTGGAGACACGCATGAATCTCACCGTTAGAAAAGAATTTTTGCTGGGATTTCTTGCCGACGATGATGAGGGCGCCTGGGGCACCCACCTCGGTAGTAGAGGATCTCCAGTCCTTTTCTACGAGATCAAGGGCCTTTAAGAGCACTTTATCAATGAACTCATGATTTAAGCGGTTGTCGACTCCGTGATGCATCTCTAGCTCCCATGTGGTGGGAGTGGGATGGTGGACAGAGCCCAAAGGTGCCGGTGAGCCGATTGGGAGTTTGATAGGATACGACATGACGAGAGGGATCTAGTGACAGATAGATCTAAGAAAGAGAGCGATGGGATTCTTCTTGTACCCGAATGCTTATGTGGAGAAACCAATGCCGGCCGGCTACGGCCGAAAAACCACTTCCGGTGGAGGCATGATCCTGCGGCCACAACCTAGGGTATTCCTCTGAAAAGGCGATAACCAGACATTATCCCACATCCCGGCGCCCACTAAAGTATTCTGTAAAGACTATGGCCAGCAAAGACTCCACGTGACGAGGCAGACTAGTTGTTGCCGCGACATGAGCATGAGTCACGAGTCAAGCCGGGCCAGGTCAAACATTTTATCTCGCGGCGGCTTTTCCCATTTCGGAATTGACCAATCCCACTTGGCTTTTCCCGTTTGGTCGTTCCAATGTTCTTACTGGAGGGTCACAGTAGCCTCAATTCTAGGTTTTTTTATGCTGGTGTCCAATGTAGATGCTGAGAAAGCCAATCCTCTGCCACCCTGGCCCCGGTCTGTAGGAATCCCCCAACATATTCCATGGGACCTGGTATATGACCACGACTTTCACAGGTCACAATGGCCGGGCGGCTCAGATGGTCACAAGAAATTGAATTGAATTACCATATATATGAAAATAGGGCCTGCGCCCTCCCTAGAGCTTGTGCTTGTCCCTCTGCCTGTCCCCACTCTAATCAATGTAGTCAGACTCATTACTGCCCATTTTCATCATTGGCAATCACTATCTGCTTGTGATTGCATCATCTGGCATAGTGTTTATTTGGGATGCATGATTAATGTCATCCAGGTGGGGTTGCTCAGCATCACTATCAGAATTGTTCTCTAGAGGCCTGTGTAGCCTCCATGGGTGTGCTCACAGCAGTGGGTCAGTCACAGGTCGCAAGCATTCCGTGACTGACCAAATAGGGTGCTTGGGAATTAAGTAGGGACACGTGCCGACCGATGGTCGCCCAGAAAGAGCGGAGACTGCCGAAGCTTTTGCTTCCGTTTTGTATTCTTGGGGGGAATATTACTGGTATACTCTTCTTCTCCTGCCTATGTGGATGAAGTGGTTTTTGTCGGTGCTGAGTCCTGAGTCCCGCCTGCACAGTCGGGCTCCAGGCCCTGCCGGTGGCAATTTCCGCACATCTGGGGTAAAACCCCTCATGCTCTCGGACATATCGGAGGCATATCAGCAGCTGTAAGTAAAGAGGTTCAGTTCACACAGAGTGAAATTTTTCTTAGAGGTTTCAAGCGGTCAGCCTAGTGTTGCCGCGACTCGGCTTGGCGTGGCTTAGACTTGACTTCGGGCGACTCCGCACGACTTCCGCGAGACTTGACTTGACTCCGAGTCGACTTGAATCCTTTTTTTGTATACTTATATGTACAATAATGATAGCATAGAGTCAACCTCTCATCTGATATTTCCATGACCTTGCTCAAGTGCCTAATGTGTCTTCTCACACACCCCGGCCATCCAGCATCTGTCCAGTGCTCGCTCTGAAAATGGTAGGCCGGAAATTAACGGTAATTTCAGCGGAAATTAAACATAAAATCCGGAAATATTGTTAAATCCGATCAACATCCCCGAAAAGACCAAAACGTGGGGGGAGTGATTTCACCACCAGGGTTGCAGTAACATAGCTATTGCACTGTGGAGTGCTCTAGCTACATGAAGCTCAATTATATGTTCTTTCAGTGCAGATATATT
The DNA here is from genome assembly GCA_014904985.1 of Hydnum rufescens UP504. Lineage (NCBI taxonomy): Eukaryota > Fungi > Basidiomycota > Agaricomycetes > Cantharellales > Hydnaceae > Hydnum > Hydnum rufescens. The sequence goes on along the minus strand of MU128972.1, from coordinate 56,256 downwards.
TGCTAACGAAGTCTTGACTTAAGTCCACTTCAAGTCAAGCCAAGTCCGAGCCGAATATTTGTAATCAAATGGCTTGGCTTGACTTGAAACGGACTGACTCGGGACTCAAGTCGGCTTAAGTCCGAGTCCACGGCAACACTAGGTCAGCCATTAGATCCTTCGGCACGTTCCGCCATTCAACACCATCTTGTCACCGAAGCCAATGGGAAAACACATGTTGCAATTGGTTAGCCACTGGGCTCATTACTACACACTTCATAATTTGAGAATTTCCACATGATATGAGACAAGTACACCCTCTTTCCCGTTGAGGAGCTCAAAGTCACGTGAGTAGGGCCCAATCCGATTTGTGTCGAACGTCCCTTTCTTCTGCTCTCGAATGTGTTCCAGAGTCGGAGGAGCCCCGGGGCCCAAGAGAACCCAAATATAAGTCCAGGCGCCTGGGACTCATACTGTATGAGCCTGAGAATGACCAAAGTATTTGTGAGGGAAATTGCCGGTATTTGTCCTCCGGTAGAAATCACTTCGCTACAATGATATCGGTCAGGTCTCTTTGAGTTATACGGATATTGAGAGTGTTCTCTAATAGTTCCTTAGGCATTTTTCATCTTCAACCAAAAGGGGGAGGTGAATGATAATTTCTATGCATCGATAACTGCCTCCCCTGACGTTTGCTGTAGGTCCTCATCTCGCGTCTATACCGCACGGACTTGAGGTAGGAAGTGTTGTACTAGTTTGCATCATTGCAGTTTATTAAGGGCTTATAGGCGGTCCATCGCCGACGTGTTTCGTATTCAAGTGGTATCGAACAACGACGTACGATCGCCCATAGTGACACTGGGGTCTACCAGTTTCTTTCATGTACGCGTGAATAACGTCTATGTTCTGGCTGTAACCAAGTGCGTTTGTACATCTTTCATGTCGTGGTATCACGCTGATTATTTGGGGTTAATCGAGATCCAATGTTAATGCCGCATTAGTGTTCGAATTTTGCTACCGTTTCACGAGTATAGCGAAGTCCTATTTCGGGAAGCTCGATGAAGAGGCAGTGAAGAACAACTTTGTTCTTATTTATGAGCTCATTGATGGCGTGTCGCATGTCCATTATATGTAGCTGATATCCTTCTAACCTCTTATGTCCTCAGAGATTCTGGACTTCGGATATCCGCAGAATAGCGAAATCGACGCCCTGAAAATGTACATTACCACAGAAGGTGTCAAATCAGAGCTGGCTGTGGTGTGTCAATGTCCCATGACCTTCATTGTTCCCACATTCGTATTGAGGCTTTTCTAGCGGGAAGATTCGTCAAAAATCACGTCCCAGGCGACTGGGAACGTGAGTTGGCGGAGAAGCGACGTTAAATATCGGAAAAATGAAGCCTTCGTGGATGTGGTGGAGAGTGTCAACTTGATGATGAGCGCCAAGGGTCAGCCGACTCGTGTAATCACAAACCGAATAGCCTGACACTCTCCACGAGATCAGGGACCATCCTTCGTGCCGATGTTGATGGGCAGATCCTTATGCGTGCATATCTTTCTGGGGAGCCGGAGTGCAAATTTGGATTGAATGACAAGATCGTGCTAGAGAAAAGGTACGCTACGCCTCATGGACTATCTAATTTGCAGTGCTCATGTTCCCTAGTGAGAGGGGTAGCGCGGGTGACAATGCTGTTGAGCTTGATGATTGTCAGTTTCATCAATGTGTGCGATTGACCAAATTCGACACGGACCGAACGATCAGTTTCATTCCCCCTGATGGGGAATTTGAACTCATGCGGTATATTGGATGCTTTACAGCGGTCCGGTATTCTGAGTCTTTGCTTGACGCAGGTACCGATCAACTACGAACATAAATCTTCCGTTACGGGTCCAGCCTGTCGTCACTGAACATGGGAGATCTCGTGTCGAATACACCATCGCGGTGCGGACAACCTTTAATACTAAGCTCAGTGCCACCGATGTCGTACTTCGTATACCTACTCCTCTGAACACCACGACAGTGGACGTCAAATGCGCTACTGGGAAAGGCAAGTACGTCCCTGAAGAAAATGTGATCGTTTGGAAGTTAGGCTGCACATCACACGTGATACTGTTCCCTAGTTTGACCTATCTCTCGATAGAATCCCCAGGCTTCAAGGCGGATCAGAATGCACGCTGACGGCAATGGCCGAACTTACGGCAACTACGAATCGCCAGCCCTGGGCCCGTCCGCCAATCGATGTGGACTTCCAAGTTCTGATGTTCACCGCATCAGGCCTCCTCGTTAGATTCTTAAAAGTCTTCGAGAAGAGCAACTACAACAGTGTGAAGTGGGTGCGGTATTTGACCAAAGCCGCTGGATCGTATCAAATTCGAGTAGGATTCCGCTATTTTCCCTTTTGTATTCTCCCCCTTGACCGTTTTGTGCTTCTAGTTTTAGTCGGCCATTGCCCAGTTTGGATGACATGATGATGTGCCGCAGTCAGACCCTGAACGGATCAATGCCACTTTGGCAATCATATACCGTAGCCTGCCTTGGATTTAACTTGCAATTCCTACTAAATGGATTTCGCTCATATCTTGTCCGACGTCGGTTTGAAGTTACTTTATTACATAGGTAGTGTGACCCATATAAACTTGTTTGAAAATCCTCTCCTCGAGCACATCTCCTCTGCTTCTATCTCCCCATGGTATTGGATAATTCGTTCGCTGCCGGAGCCTGCGTCTTCGTCCTTGTCTTTGGCATCATCGCCGCATTACGTGTTGTCACGAATCCTCGTCCTCGCACACCGTATCCTCCTGGGCCGCCCGGTGACCCTCTCCTGGGTAACGCTCGTCAAATACCTTCCCATCACATGCACAAAAGATTCGCAGAGTGGAGTACAATGTACCGCAGTAAGCTCTCCTTGGGTCTGTGTCAATCTTTGTCCAATCTGATGTTCTGGTAGGCGATATCGTCCATCTTCGTGTCCTCGGGCAATCAATGATTGTCCTTAATTCATACAAAGCCGTTACTGCCCTTCTCGAGCAGCGCTCCAGCATCTACTCTGACCGTCCTCGAATGACCATGACCGCTGAATTGTGTGTGGATTTGGCCTGGCTTCTGCCCACGTACGATAGAAAACCTTTCTCTCTTCAGAATGGGTTTCGAGTGGGCAACCATTTTCACGAAATACGGTTCGCAATTCAAGAAAAACCGGAAATTGTTGCACCACGCCCTCAACCCCGTCGCCACAAGAGCGTATGGGCCGATGCAGGAACACTGGAATCTTCGATATCTACTCGACGTCTTACGCTCTCCCAACCATGTGGAGGACCATGTCCGGAGGTGTGTCACACTGTGATTGCCCAAGTAATATTTCTGTGGTGATGTACCCTATAAAGTAGACTGGGCTCTGTGATCGCATTAGAAGTTGCATATGGACGGGGAGTTGCTACAACTGACGACAACACTTTTGTTACCCTAGCTCAAGAAGCCATGAATCTCTTCTCCGTTGGGGTAACTGGAGGCTGGCTTGTGGATTTCCTTCCCTCACGTTAGTATATACTTTCTTTCCTCGCATTAAGTCTCTAATAATAACGCGTACAGTGAAACATGTTCCGTGAGGATATCAAAGCGCTTTCTCTCTCTTTTGGTCACTAAGATAGATTGAAAGTTCAGGTGGTGGTTTCCAGGCGCCCATTTCAAAAGAATTGCTCGCAAAGCTCGCCCCATCGCTACTAGGATGATGGATCTCCCTTTTGACACCGTAAAAGCTAGTATTGTACGTAGGCTCTCCCTCATTTTGATCAGCGAGAGTTGCGTTAAGAATAGAACATCAGGCCGCTGGCGTCATGGACACTTCATTCACCCATAACTTGCTCTCAGAGAAAGGTGCGATCACTAGAGACACGGACGAGGAAGACCTCATCAAGAAGAATGCAGCCACGCTGTTTGGTGGTAGGTTCTTTGTTGGTCACTCAGAAGGTTCCCTTGTGGCTTACGCGGATTGCAGCTGGGGCGGACACAATGGTCTCCGTGTTCATGTCATTTGTGCTCGCGATGACATTGCACCCGGAGATTCAGCGTAAGGCACAGGAAGAGATCGACGCCGTCATAGGCCGAGATCGATTACCCGAGATGAGGGATCGTAAAGATCTTCCTTACGTGGACTGCATCGTTAAAGAGGTTTTAAGGTACAGTATAGTCATCATAATACCCTGTGCATGTTAAATTGATGTGTATCTAGATGGAATCCGCCTGGTCCAATTGGTGGGATTGAGTATTTGTTGTTTCTATTCTCCTCTGTTCCAACCTTCTTCGTCAGGCTCTCCTCGGCGTGTGATGGAGGACGACATTTATGAGGGATACATGATCCCAGGTTGGTCGATTCTTGTGTCCTAGTGCCCAAGTCATTAGGAGTGCTGAGACGTTTGAATAGCTGGGGCCACGATTATCCCTAACGTGTGGTGCGTGTTGTCCTTTCATGCCTCCTAGGGATTCGCTTATCGTTGTTCATCCACAGGGCTCTCTGTCATGATGTCGTGGAGTATCCAAACCCCGATGCATTTATACCTGAACGATATGAAGGCCTTCATCCTGCTCGCGATCCCCACGCCTGCGTATTCGGATTTGGTAGACGGTTAATAGTTTCTGTATTATTGTGCATCATAATTCTTTATGCGATAATGTCCCCATAGTATATGCCCCGGGCTAGCGTTCTCATCCGCTACCATTTACATTTTTGTGGCCCAGATGCTAGCGACATTCAATATTGAAAAGGCACTCGACGAGGTTGGGAACGAGAAAGATCCCAATGTCCATTACATTTCAGGTTTGATCAGGTCAGCATTCTACCATTTTTATTGTACCTTCGCTTTCTGCATATTCACGTACCTCACTTCGCAGTCATCCCTCTTCATTCGATTTCTCGGTTTCACCACGATCTACAAGCTCCGAACTCTTGGTCAAATCGGTCGCAGCCTCGTTCTCTAACATGCACTTCGCCAAAATGTCGGCCATAATTCCCGGCTTCATATGACTACATCCCTTAGTCCTCGGTATCTACGGCCCCCTTCAAGTAATGCTAGAAAGATGGTTATAATATGATAAAAATCTAAAACAAATACTGGCCCAAAGGTGCAAGGAGGTATCGATCTGCCAATTCCCCGTGGTTGTGAGGGAGGCTCCCGTAACCCTTTCCAAGGGCTTCGGCCTCATAACTTGGAAGAACTAGGACGCTTGCGTTTAGCATCACTTCCCACTGAAACCAATGACTCGTAATCGATCCGAGATCGCTTACGGTTCGAAGGGTGCCTAGGGGGGCAATCATTGGCTTCGCCGTCAGGAATGACGAGGGGATTCTGGGGGCTTCCGGAGATGTTATGACAATCGCCGGCAGTGTGTTGATAATCATCTTGGTTAGATTCATCTGGACCCAAATTGGCGTTGTAGGTATCCACTGCTTTCGATTTCTGCTTCGATCCTTTTTGGGACTGTCTCCTTCCCTTTGGTTTGTCAGGTTCGTCGTCTTCTCTAACATGGCAAACTTCGACATCCATCCCACAATTAAGTAGGACATCGATCCAGACCTACGGGGGTTGTGTGGTAAGAGTCAAAACGCACAATAGAGACACGAGGGAATCCATAGCCTACCTTCTGTGTCTCCATAAGAACGTCACCCGGGCCCTTGACTTCGACGAACTTGGCTTTCCCCGCTCGCACATTCCACAACAACAGATCAGGGACGCCCGATGATCGATGAGAATAGTCCTGCGCCACGACCTGGCATATGAGGGCCAACGCATTGCCACCGATGGACTGAAGAGAATCACGAGTGAGCTTAACAAATATGGGCGTGGGTTATTATGCCCGCCTTGACGATCTCCAGTGTATCTTCTTTGGTGAATTGTTCCCATCTCGCACCTATAGCAAACGTCTTTCGAGGACGCTCACGGTCATCAACTTCCTCGAGGATTCTTGGGCCTTCACCATCCTTTATCTCTTGCAACCTCTGCTGTATTTCAGCCTGACGCGCATGATAAAATGAATCATGGCCAAGGTCGAGGGGTGCAATCTGGTATGAGGTTTCGAAGGCCCCTGGGATAGGTAAGAAGACGATAGACCAGAAAAGTAGTAAAAAAAGGTGATGAACAATGCGTCCTTCCGAATGGAATCTACAATACTTAAAATTCAGAATGTTATTGCAACAATGGCACAAGGCCGAGCCAGCGTACCCACGGAAACCCAGCGTTGCATAGTGTTCCAAAGCAAGCTCCTCTACCCCAACTTCTTCATTCATTCCAACCCAGAGGGAATGTTGACCCGTTTGAGGTCCGACAGGATGAACCATTTCCGACTCCCGATGAGCCTCAAACGGGCTTCGTGATGTAGCGAACGATCCTAAATTTTCGCCAGAGACCAATGGTGTAGATGAAGGGGACTTGAACCGTTTCCTGGGGGACACTCTGGTTCCCGGACTATTGTTATCTTGGCCTTCCGAAGGACGTCATCGCATTTGGTGCATTGATCCGACGGGATCTTGAGGATCTTTTCAACACCCGCAAGGCGGCGGATCAGCCGAGGGCGGCACACTATAACCGGATTTCAGAATTAGGTGAGCGGAATCGTTGAGATACTGCCTAGCTGACCAATGTGTGTGTGAGGGTCGTTCAGAGCAGTAACAAGAACGCCCATAGCTTGTTGAGGCTCCTTGAGGTGCCTCATTAAGACCAAGGCGAGTCGGTCGTACCATTCTCTGTACGATCCGTGAGAAACGAGCATCCGATTGAGGGATTCATAAGGAACCTACCCTCGACCTCCCTTCCTCCATGTTTCTTGGCCCAGCAACGTGCGAAGGACATGGACTTCCTCTTTGTATCGTTTCAAATGACCCAGAGCCTGAGCACCCTTGTGTACAATACGGGTCAAGACATGTCCTAGAGGCAATGAAACCTTGAGCACAAGTCGAGGCAAGAAGAATACCAACGTGCCTTCTTCGAAGCGTTCCAGTCCAGGGTGATTTTGTAGGCGTTGCTCCCGGCATTCTTTACCATTAGCTAGGTCTTTCCATTTATTGTAGATTGTCTGAAATATCTCCAGAACCTTCTCTGCTCTTTCAAATCTGTTTAGGGAGCCATGATCGGGTACCTTGTCCAGTTCGTCTTCTACTCGAAGGGCCTTCTCATACCGTATGAGAGCGTCGCGGGAAATAAACACGTTGGTCGTTCGCGTCGCTTCGTATACGGGATATTGACGTTTCTTCGAACGAGCGAGAATGAGAGGGAGAAGGATCGACTTGGAAGAGAGTGCAGTGCAACGGAAGTAGACCAAATTGAGACGCTGCAATAATGTGAACATTTCCTCGGACACACGAATAAATTTCGCTAAGTCGAAGCCATGGGCTTGAGATGGCCCCCTTCATGAATATCGATTTAAACGTACTCTCGAAAGACAGGATCATTTGTCGCAGCCTGATGAGCTGGTTGCAAGTGCCGGGCTGCTGTTTCTTAATCGAAGGAGACACGAGGTTAATAATGATCTTGGAACCCACAACGGTACTTTGCGGTGGTGGAGTGCTGTCGCGTTTAAAGGGTCTCGGCGGAATTCGAGTGAACAGAGACAACGGTAAGGTGGTCTGTTTGAGCGCGGTGTCTAATAGAGCGGATTTGAGTGTTTCTCGCTGAACAAAGCATCAATGAAGAGGAGCGCAGATACAGGAACAATCAAAACGACCCACATTCATACCAGTTCTGAATATCTTCATTTCCACTCCAAGTTTCTTCATCTCATCCCACTTGAGAGTGTTCAGCAGCTCCTCTGTGGACGCAGACGACTCATCTCGTGCAAAACAAGGACGAATCTGATTTATGTCCACCGCGTTGCGCTCCTTTGTGCCTGCAGCAAAACATCGGCATCGAATTCCATCTCTGAAGGCACAGCTCATTTCGGTTAGATTTGTCTCAGAGCCTAAAGGCTTTCGATCAAGAAACCTACTGGTTTTGGAGGACGAAACCATTTCGCTGGCATGATGCCCCGCCTCGGCCTTGGCGTCTGGTTTGGAGGAATATTTGAGCCAAATTTCAAAAATTTAATGGGGGCCGGCCTACTGATCGCCATGTTTCCATCATTTTGTATGACGGACGGCCTCGAAAGGCTTGCATGGCATAGCTCGTCAATACAATGTGGTAAATGGGGCCCCAGCTCAGATGTGTATTTGACGGTGAGATCACTTAGACGATGTAGCTTCGAACGTGTACGAAGTGAAAGTCGTATAGAAGATACCGTGCGGGATCTTAGGGGTCGATTTAGCAGATGTCACTGATACTCCATACACGACTCACAAGACAGCGTATTAAGTTCTTGCAGAAGTTCTAGCTCAGGGGGAAAAAACAAAAAAGATTCATGCTTCACAACTGTTGTGATGAGCTCTATAATGTACCAAGAATTAGAAGAAGACGTGGAGTTGTGATATATAAATTTGAACCATGGAGGAGAGTGGTGTACATGCTCTCTCGGTGAGACGCAGCCAGATCATTTGTGTCCCTGGTGAAGTCGTGTGGGAGGACTGAATCAGACTGGCGCCCTTCTAATGCGTCCCCAGAAGCAAATGGAAGTGAGTCGGCAACATTCATTAGCGTTGTTGCTGTGTGTTTGGTGCGTTTCGGTAATTCCCGAGTCTGCGTGAGATGCCCAATATCACACCAATTGAGCTTGGCGCTTCCCCTGCGGAGGACGAAGGACTCTACGTGCACAGTGTTTATAATTCTATCGCCACGCACTTTTCCCAGACTCGGTACAAACCTTGGCCTTTGATCTCTGCATTCCTTGCCTCGATTGCTCCTGGTTCCGTTGGATTAGATTCCGGAACCGGGAACGGGAAATATCTCCCCCTGGATCTGGGCGGCGTCCATCTACACTGTGGGCCTCGATCGCAGTTTAAATCTCTTACAAATTGCTATGCGAGCTGGGGGAAAAGACCGTGATGTTGTCCTAGGAGATGCAATGGATTTCGGATGGCGCAATGGAGCCTTCGTAAGTGATTTATACGTATGGGAGTGTGTATGCAACATACCTTATCTCATCGCAAAGGACTTTGCCATTTCAATAGCGACCATCCATCACCTATCGACGGCAGAACGGCGGTGTCGCGCCATTAAGGCAAGACTCCATGTGTGGTCTTTGATTGGATGCATTGCCGATCTAGGTTTAATCAGGCTCTTCTTCGATGTCTGAACCCGACACACGGCCGGCTGCTGATCTACGTCTGGGCCACAGAGCAGGACACCCTCTCAAAGCGAGTCATACCTAACGTCTCAGAGGGTTCGCAGGGAGATGAAAGCGGTTCTAGGGTTCAAGATGTTCTTGTCCCTTGGGTGCATTCGGCATCATCGACAACGAACTCGCAGGCGGAACTAACTCAATCCAACACTAGACCTAACCCTAAAGTGTTTCAACGATACTATCACCTCTTCGGTCCTTCAGAGTTATTCGTACTTTTATGTCAAGCAGCCAAAGAACTAGGGCTACAACTCGGGGCCGCAGCCCCCGTTCGAGTCGAGCCTTCCCTCACGACATGGAACGGACAAAAGGCATAGAGATCATCCAAGAGGGTTGGGAGCGATCGAATTACTATATTGAGGCGCGCCTGTGGGAATCTTGACTTCGTAGGCGCCCTTGGGACTCGCACGCTACTCGTGCCTCCCTAGTGCCTAGACACAATACCTCCTTTCGGGCGCAGGTATCTGTATCTCTTATGTCTCGGAGTGTTATCAAACAAGTCCCTGCATAACATACCACCCTCAGAGTATGCCATTTGTCAGTCAATGTTGGTGTATGCAGTTCGTGATCAGATTGAAGTTGTCTTGATGAATGTCAAAATGACAAAAGGGTCTTTCACCCAACAAAGCCAGGAGTATTTTAGAGAGAGGATATGGGCACCGTTTCAAGAGAAATCTGTAGTAGTGTGATCCAGTATTTATTGGCTGTTAGGAATAACCACATGATAAGCAGTGATCATTTATCTGATTTTTTCTTTGGTGCAGAAGTGAATTCAGGATACTGTAGTCATTTGAATCTGTCACAGTAAGCACAGCTCCAGGTAACTTGCAATCGGGACTGAGACAAACAAGTGACCTTTTGGGGCGATTTCACCACGTGACTGGACATCATTCCCCTTACGTTGCCAACCCCACTCCAAGCCCGAGCTGCGACAACACTACTTCCAGTCGCTCGACCTTGAAACTCCCGCTTCCACACCTTTATTCAGGGTGCTTTTCATGGCTTCAAATATTGCAAGCTCTGGTCATTCAGATAGGTTCCCTCTCGCTGCATCTGTCCGGCTTTCTGTGTTCGCATTTGCCCTGGCGTCATGGGTTGAAGGCTACTCACAACTGAGGCAGCCAGTCGTCTCAGTGGGCTCAATCATCGATTCGCCTGTTTCGTATGCGTTTGGTCTGGAGGATATCGACGGCAATGAAGAGGGTGTAGTCGGCCGGAGATGGTTCTCCCGCTGGCTTCATCGCAAAGGTCGGAGACCTGACGATGCCGAGCGAACTATTCTGGGGATTTTAGATGTTGCGGTATGTGCATGTATATCGTTCCTTGCAGTAGGCTGTAACTTTCTTTATGGGACTTGTAGACAGCTCTCGGGATACTTCATGTTCTGAGAAATCGACCAATGTTGCCATTCCTGCTTGCGCCTCTTTTCACAACTATACCCCTACCCCGATCATCCGACGTGCGCGCTTCGCGCTGGGTTGCAGTGTTGTTGACGAGCGTCACCCTTTGTCTATTTCGTGAATTCGAACGGGTAGCAATCGCCCGCACTATTGCAGCTTGGAACCATTATAGAGACCTCCGAGATGGTGTCTACCTTGGGCCCGTATTCGTCCGTGGGGCCAGACTTCCGCGTCGAGCCCCAGCTAGGCACGTGTTCGACGATGAAGAGGAGGTAGATTGCATGATCTGCTCTGGGCAAAATGATATGTCTCAGTCCGTGACGAGCCTGTCCTCCCAAGTGACAGGAACGGATCCGGATATTTCAATTCCTTCATCTTCGTTATCCCTAGGCCCACTTGAAGCCTTCTGTACCGTGGCACCCACAAAACATGTTGCCCACCGCGAATGCTTCATGCGCTGGCATTCTGCATACGAAAGTCAACGGCGGTCGCCACCTGCAGAGACACTATCCCTTCTCCCATCATTTCAAAGCCCCCGTGAAGACGATCTCCGGGCGACTTCCACACGACGTGCGGATCTCCGACGAGCCCGAGCTCTCCTCAAATCAGCTGGGTTTGTTTATTTACTTGCAGCTATGCGCCCTGCAACATCTTCACCTTCAACGTTTCGTGGATCGGCGCATGGGGACGACAGATCGTGACCAGCCTTTTCAACCGACTCTTACCCTCTTCCCTATCAGACCCTCTGAGCCATCCTCCCGACCCTGCAGCAATACGGATAACAGCAATGCCACCGAGAGCAGGCTTGCAGCCTCTAACAGGATCGTCCCCCCAACGGCTCGTCTCGCCACCCTACGAACACAATGTCCTCCTTGTCCAGGTTGCAGGTCGGCCGTCGATCTGCACTTTTGTCCCTCCCCACAATCAAGTGCCCATTCCCGCACTTCAGCTTATTCCAAGTCTCCTGCACGCTCGTCTTCTTGGGTATCAATCGTCAAATTTGCTATGGCGGATTTTGTCAAGGAGGGATCCTCCCTTGTCACAGGTCGCACAATCGCGGTGGCATTAAGCGCACAACTAAGCTTCTTATTTACCATGTACAGTATGGCTCACGCTAGGGATCATACAGATCCTCCTTCTCGAAGGCCCACATAGCTGGGCAGAGAGGAAGTAAGGTGGATGTTGGCTAGGTCTGGGCACTTTGTATAGGCAATTCATACACACACGTTGTATCCCCCTCGCGCTTAAGGCATTCAGATAATTTAATCCGTCGTAGCCATTAGTTGCCCCGAAGTAGAAGTGCTAGCCACGATTGTCACGAGAACAGCAATTAAATGCCAAGCGCAGCGACAAAAATAAATGGCCTATCAGGATGGGCATGCCCGTCCTGAGCTGGGTGCAAAAAAAGATTGGTAAATTCTAATCCAAGACTTCCTCCACGATCTCGATGAGCTCTTCAATCCATTCTTGGACTTCCTCCTTCTCCTCAGGGGAATTCGGGTCGCTGTTGCCAGCGTCAATGAGTCCTTCTGCCTCGCGGTCGCGCTTAATGCGAGAACGCCAGGCATTCCACTCATCCACGAGACGTTTCCTCTGAGCCACTAGTTCCTTGCTCGCACTACTCTCTTCAGCAGCATCTTCTTCGTCGAATGTACGGCTGTACTCTTTGAGATTTCGTCGAATAGCTTTTTGCAACTCCTTCGACAGCAAAGTGCGAGGCCGGGGGCGCCAGATAAATTGCTTGAATTTGTCGATAATGTGTTTCTCCTGCTCAATGCCGCGGAAGTCCCAAATGGCGTACCCGTTCTCAATCTATCAAGGTGAGAGGGGGTATAGTGAGCCCTGTTTGCACGCACCTAGTAAAGGAATAGCACTTACCGAATGCCGCCAAACACTGGCACTAGTAGCGATGAAGCGCCCACTGGGGTCCCACTCAACGTCGGTTATTCCGTAATGTTCCGCATTAGGGGGACTCAGAAGCTGGATGCCAGCCCCCCATTCATGCTCTTTTCCGCCTGGCATAACATCCTTCCGGTCGTCCATAGAGAAGTCGAGATCCCAAAACTCGAGACCAAACTGGTTGGAGTTCCCCATGGTGGTAAGGATAACGTGTCGGCCACGTGGACTCCATCGAATTGTGTTAGTCGTCTTGTTCACGAGGGTTTCTGGCACCAAAAATCAAACCGGGCACTAGGCACAAACAAGGGAGAGCCAGGAACATACTCAGGAGTTTGAAGTCACCTTTACCCTTGTCATGCGCGTAAAAACTAACTTCCGTTTTAATCGTGATGCCAGGGGCGGGCCCAGATGCTAGATTTGGGTCTGAACTATGAATAATTGCAAACCGCTCGCCCAAAGGTTCCCAACTGAAGTCCAGGACAGCATCTGCAAGAGGGTATAAGTAATCTGAATACCTTGGCCTGACGGAGTCGGACCTTTGAGCTCAATGACTTCGACAGGATAATCTTTTTCTCTGACTCGAAATATCTCCAGATTGCAGAAAATGGACTTCTTGGTCTTGGTATGACGGTCGACCTTGACGCATAGGAAATCGCCAGAATTTTGCCAATATATCTTGCACTAACGAACCAAAATTATAAAAGCAAGCGCAGAAATCTTCAACAGGAGACTTACGTCTGACACGTTGAATAGATTCTTGCTTCGTAGGACCGTTCGACTAGGAAAGGCCATGAGAGTAACTCGAGCAGGCTGATTTGAAACCTCAGGGGTCCAATATGCAAACATGTTTTCCCTGTCTTTCCTGGGGCCTTTCTTAGCAGCTTCCTTTTCCTCGGCCTCGCGATCGCGGTCGCCAATAGGGCACCATTCAAAATCGATCACACCATCGATTTTGATGCTCTTTTTCCCCACGAGGCCCATACTAGGCAGTTCATACACACTAATCTGAGACCCAAGGGTAACCCGCGCAACGTATTTGTCGTCGCCGCTCCATTTAAGTGCAGGCCAAGCCATCTGCTTGCGTTTTTCGGCCGCTGCGACAGCAGCTGCATCATCTTCTGAGGCAGCCTTTGGCGCAGGGGGCATGGGCGCGGGGGGAAAGGTTCGGAGAAGAGCACCAGTTTTGACGTCCCATATGGCAATCTGATTGCCCTCGTCATCTTCTGTAAATTTGTTTACAGCCAGTGGCCCATTCTCGAGGATGCTAATGGGTTCTGGTGACCAAGTGACGAAATATTTTTCGTTGGGAGAAAACGCGACCAGTTTTACTAGGGGGTGAACAAAACGGACCATGCGCGTCCAAGACGCCCCACCCCATAATTGTGCACCTTGTCGATGAATCGATACAAGATACGTGCCAAGGGGGGACCATGAACAGTATAAATCTGTCCATCCCTATAAGCCGGAGTCAGTGGGACCTGCCATGGAAATTAAACGGTCGAGCTCGCCGAACGCTGCTCCGCAATCTCGGATGGGCTTGGTTTTGCGTGCCAGTGAACAGATACCATATCATCTCGATAGGTCAAATATTGATCTCTACTTTGAGGATCGGCAAGCCACGCTCGAAGATGTTCCTAAATGACGATTGAGGTCTTACTAACTGCCAAATTCCAGAGCTCCACGCACTTTGGGTATATATTCTTCTACGAAGGGGCTCCAAGTATGTTTCGTCCAAGGCGGCAAATTTGTCTATGTCGGCGAAGCGATTCACAACTAAGGTGTGCGATTTATCGAAATGAGAGCCTTGCACACTCGCAATGGCGATATTTGCTTCGTCGGTAGTTGCGAACTCGGCGAAAACGTATCTGGGTAGGGCAGATCAACATCGTCGCTAAACGGAAGCCATGATATGACGGTACCCTTTGGACTCATTCTTGGCATAGTCCCATGGCATGAAGACATCGGTGGGTTGAGGCGAGTTACATTTCCTCAAGTGCTTCGAGAAAACTTGAAGTAATCTGTCTTTTCGCGATGCTTCTACGAGCGGGAGATTATCGATGACCAAGACCAAATCAAAGCCCTCCACAGTGGGCACCTGGTGTCTAGGAGCCGAAATAATCTCGTGAGTATGTAGAACGTATGCACAGAGATAGTCGGGCACTCACCTGGCTTCAATATCTGAGAAATCTATGCCATCATCGCTCTCAAGAGTCGTAGGTATTCCATTTGGTGGCGCCATCACAACAGCTTTCCTAGAAGTGAGCGCGTTTTTTCCTGTGGAAGATTCCGTCTACGAGTTAGAATTTGGATCCGGCGTTTCGTGTTCGGTGTGACTGTCAGTGTCAATCTGCTCGTGATGAGCACGAAGAAGACATCTCTGTCCACAGGTATGGTTGTTTCTGCATTGTTTCAAATCCTCTTCACTGCATGTGATAGGGACATTAAATCTCAAGTTCATGCAACGCGCAAGAACCTCCGCCAGCGAACCGATTCCATCTTTAGAAAGAAGAAAATTGTGGATGAGGGAGAGTGGGATGTAGGCTCCGAGGTTCGGAAGATATGGGGGCTAACCGCGGGATCAGACCTCAAGTAAGCTGCTCTGAATTGTCATCACATATTGTCGACCATGACCATGGGGCGTAGATCAACGAGTGCTCACATCGTATACGAGCCGTCCTATATCCCCTTTCTCTCAACTAAATCTATCAAGGGACGGAGCATTTTCAAGAATGGAAACGCAGAATCTGTGGACGAGGCATGCTAACATCCGTGAAATTTATGATACTTTAAAAAATACTGAAATCACGTCTAGAGAACCCTGGAGCCGGAGACTCACGATGACTCATCACCCGGTGAGATAACACGACAAAGTTCTGGACCTTCGAAACTGCCCCTCTCCATTTCGCGAAGACGACAGCCACCAGATTCGTTGTCAGCTGTGGAATCTAAAACGGAGCTTTCAAACACCGTCTCATCACCTCCGCCACGTACATTCCTGCGTCCAGCAGGCATTGATACACCATCACAGCGGTCTTCATTCAAACAGAATAAGCGTAAAGCTGCTGAGACTCCGAGGGGATGCCTGCAGGCACTCTTATTGATTTTGATCCAAAGAACACGACCGCTTCGGTATCATCCTCGGCCCCTGGCTCTACACAAGTCTCTAGGAAGAAGAACAAGCCCTAGTTAAGGTCTCTGCTTCCTATTCTTTACATCTTGGTCCTACATTCGTCCCCCTCTTTTTGTCCGTTCCACTTTGGGTTCATCTTGGAACAAAGACATTTATCCCTAGGGGAATGGCTTTGCTTTGCTCTAGGAGCTGGGCAGCCGTGATTTGGTCGTTGCCTCGGTATTGATGACTTCCAGATATTTTGATCTGTCTCTCGGCCTTGTAGTTCCGTAGTTACCCCTTTACAGTAACCAGCACACCATGAAATGTCCCTGTTGCATGTGTGCGCCATCAGGAGGCTTGGCTTCTCGGTATAGAGGAGTGCGGAACTTTCCAGAATCCACCTAAGCGGTTTAAGTACCCTGTCCTCACGTTCTTGTGTACTTCCGCCTCTCTTTGTGTCGTCCAACATGGCGATACCTGCTTCGACTGCGAATTGGCACTGGAAGTCTAAAGCTGTGACTCCTTGGGCTAGGTCTTGGTTTGAGAGTGAGCTACCAACTGTCATCGTGACGACTACTGAGAATATCACCATCGGTATATCCTCTGTCACGGACGTCGAGGGAGATGTTGAACTTGGGATGCGGAAATCAAAGCTCATTACCATTTTTGACGTGCGTTTGGTGCTAAAGTGGTCGGGTGAGCCATCCTTGTTGGATATGTACTTACACATCCCGTTGGCTCATGTCTGACACAATATATAAGCAACGCATCCCGATGGCACAAACGCTGGAGGATCCTTGACGATTCCCGAAGTATCTCACGAGGTCGTTGTCGATGGACTCACTGATTATGCTGTAAGGGTGCAATCACGTGTGATGACATCTCATTTTCATTCGTTGGACTATAGTTCGATTGGTCTCTGGACAAGTCATCCCCATCCGAGGCCGGGCCGTCTGCACGGGCCCTCCTCGCTTTGGCAAAGACTCATCTTCCCCCTCGACTGAAATCTAAATTCGAGGACTTTCCCAAGATCCTCCTCGAGACCCACGGCAAAGACCTTGTTGCAAGTCCCTCTCAGTCAGGAACTGCTACACCTTCTGCAGCAAGCACGGCTACCACGCTCCCCCTCCCTGCTGTGGTCGACGCAACAACGTCGAGCTCTGTACCTGAACCAACAAAGGTCTTGAAAAAACTGGTGAATAGCTCGACTGTACGAGTAGAGGCGCAGTTCATGGTTAGCGGGGATGATCTATTTGGATTCCTGACGGATGAGGCTCGGATTCCTTCTTGGTCTCGAGCTCCAGCGAAGGTGAGAACTCAGGGCTGGCATTTCCCATTTTCTCTAGAGATCGGCCATGTTGTTCCTATCAATTTCGAAATTGCTGAGCCTTTGATGTCTGACTTTCGCCGTGTAGTCCAGCCCTGTGGAAGGGGCCGCATTCTCTCTCTTTGGGGGTGGTGTGGTCGGAAATACTTATTGGTTGATCCTCCCAATCGCTTCGTGCAAAGCTGGAAGCTTAAGAGTCCAACGTGGCCCAATGGTGTGGTGGACTATCCGCTGGCATCGCTTCTGTACTGAAATATTGATATTGATTATCAGATCACGAGGGAACACTGACCGCGACGCTCGATCAGCAATCCGATTCAACCAAACTTGTCATGGAACTTTCTGGTGTTCCAAAAGGACAGGAGGACGAGATCGAGCGGAATCTAACAGGTTACTAGTTGAGTGTTCATCGCACCGGATCACTCATATCCAAGACTAAGACGGTTTTGTTCCTGCAACAGCATCAATTCGCTGAAGAGTATTGGGTACGTGCCCTTCAATATTCATTCTTCCCAGAATCATATTATCCTTTCCTCGCCTGCCAACCGTCGACGACGGGAAGACTGGGCCACCCTAAAATCATCACCTTTCGAATTTGTATTTCAGCGGCCTGCTCTGACGATCTTGATCGGGCTTGGTGCTTATATGCTGCTTGCCTATGGTCTCTCATTGCCCATCCCCTCCCGTTATGATTGGTTATCTTGAACGTGAAAATGTTGACGTTGATCGCGGTTTTGTTTGTTCGTTGCATTCTCCAGGCTTGGAAGTGTCTTGTAGCCTCCCATTTTACTGAGCCTCCCGCGACTATGAAAACAGATTTTTGACCTGGAGCATTTCAATGGAAACCACCAATATAATCTCAGGGGTGATTGGTTCTGTTGTCAAAAGGAGGGACAAGTAAGAGCTCCATTTGTGAGTCTTAGAAGTGGAAGAACTATATTATAAGAGAAATATATGCATCCACTTTTTCCTCTATTAAAATCTACTGGTCTCCCCCACAATTATTCACGGCCCCCGGAATATTTACCTGGATGGTAGCGAATAATCCTCAGGTTTCCTAGGGATTATTTTTAGCCTCATCTCATGGATAATCCAGGGGGGTTGGGTTTACAGTGACCTTTTCACTTCTCCTTTCTATGCTTCTTCAACTCGGCAATGCTATTTTATCAATCTATCACCCCTTGCCTCTTTACTGCCCTGGCAGCGAATCAGCATTCCTATGCGCATACATTCACAAAGCAAATCCACATTCACTCATGCTAGTTATAACGATCCACTAGAGTGATGGCGTTGGACAATATTAATCTCGCCCATATACTGAGTCCAAGTCATATACCTACAATCATCTTAAACGCTTCATAGCATCTCAAAATCTCACGCCTGTTGTCCAAAGGTTTCATCCCCTCACTACGCCGACGCGTAGGACAGGAAACGGGCGGATAACAATAGGTCACGCGGGTTTCCTCCTCAGGGTAGGTTCCATGGCGAATATGAGTCGACAGAGTTTGGGTGATGGGAATCTTGAAGAACACAGGGGACGCGCCGACCACGACAATACCGGGGATGACCTAAGAAATATAAGCTCTCAGAAAAAGGTGCACAAACTTACGAAACGACTTGCCTTCTCGGCCAGAGGAGGGAGTCCAGCCACTTCCCGTTGCACATTATTCTCGTTGAAGGATGCAACTGCCCTGCTACAAGCTGAGCCTGCGCATTGACGGGATCACTGAGCTCTAACCTCTTGTCCTCCTAGACAAGGAGAAGAATATCGTTCTGAGAGCGATCGACGATACACACATCGGTCTTTGGTGCCTTTTTTCGCCGCAAATAAGAAACGAGAGATCCACCCGCGTGCGTGCTATTCGCTCTCGGCGAACATAGCCCAGAAGCTTGAAGAGCTCGACGGCAAAGTCGTCCACGGCGGTTTCACCCTATCCGGGTTTCATGGCGAGATCAAGATATGGGATCAACTCAGCGTGGCGATCTTGTTGCATGGCACCAGCGTTGATATTGCTTAGCAGCTCTTGATCAACCAATGGTTGTGGCAACTCCTGCAACGCGAAAAGCTGTTGTAGTCTTTCCAAGAGCTACAGCAAATGTAACCTCGCCTACCGGTGCACCAAAGAACGTGAGGGGGTCTACCTGATAGAGGCTGATGTGGTATGAGTCTAGTTCGTTGAGTGTCCAGTCACTGCCAGATTTGGCGGAACGAATGAGGTTAGCCATGATGATGCCGGTCGGCAGAGGATGGTGTGCGGCAGTACCCGATAGATAGCGGCGGCAGGTCTCAGGCAGAAAGTCGAGTCGGCCAGAGAGAGGGGGGAAGGAGGGGAGAGAGCAGGGGGCACAACGGGCAATCCGATCAGGGGGAAAGAGGCATGGCATGGAATATATAGTGAATGTCGTGAGATAAACCGAGGAAGGCGAACGGCTGGCAGATGGATGAGAAAAATGGAGAGAGATCAGGCCTGGTGCATGAGGCCGGATGCAGATGCGGCATCGCCCGATCTGGGACTGTCTTTATCGTTATCGGCAGCCGTTTCTCGCGGCACCATCGGACCATCCTAATATAAATCTACTAGGAGTCCGTCTATTCGCGATTTCCCACGGAGCAAAAAGACAGTCCCGAGACGGTCCCACCGGAATCAATTTGGCTCATAGGCCTTGGTTGGTTGTTCCCTCTTCCTTTTCCGTTCCGTTCATGTCTGCTCATTAGGCGCTTACATGCCCCACAAAATTTACCTGTCAGTGGCTTTGAAAGCCCCCGAGGGTGACTTGCAGCGGAACAGAGAGGTGGCCTGGCATTCATTTGGTAAGTGAGATTTCACCCGTCGCAACTTCTCAAGCCCATCTCTGACAATCAGTTCCTCTCTGTGAACTGATGGCATCTTCGCTTTCACGCATAGGCACGAAAATGCAAGATCGTTTCCAGTATTTTCTCTCAGAAGAACATGCTCGGATTTGACCTACACATTCGTTCCGCTGTTGCCTTGCTATTCAAGAAATGGGACGACTTTTACGACACTGAGAGGTGACACATGAGGGATGTTTTCAAGGGAGAGATTGCCGTGTGTGGTTTGATTGCCTTGATTGTACGCTCTTGTTCTCGTTCATCTCCGGATCCATGTATTCACTATTGCCATCCAGGGTTCAACTACCTTGCCTTTGACATCATCGGTGACCTCGCATTTGGCATGCTCAAAGCGGGATGCGATGCTGCACCAGTATTGGCCCCAGGAGAGACTCCTGACAAAGACAAGGTACCTCCCTGCTATCAAGATCTTGAACGACCGTGGGACGTATTCTGCCAGCTTGGGCATCACTCTGGTGTGGAGCCGACCAATTGTCAAACATCTACCATGGTTTGCACCCGGATGCCGGGCAGTGGACAACCTCGTAGGGGTACGCAATACTTCACTGACACCTATATTTGTCCATCTCCACTCATCGTCGCACTCTGTGCTCCTAGGTTGCTGTTGCTGCCGTGGAGAAACACATTCAGGAACCAAGCGACCAAACTGATCTCCTTGCGAGACTGCAACAAGAGACGCCAAGGGGAAACCAATGGGTCATGCCAAATTGACCGCTGAGCTCTTGACCCAGCTCATTGCCGGGAGCGACTCCACTGCCAAGTACGTACCCCGTCTCCCCTCCTGGCTTTTTAAAAAAAAAGTTTTCGTTGTTATTAAAACCATGCACCCAATAGCACTAGTTGTATCATCATGTTCTATCTCGCATTGAACCTGGATGTTCAGCATAAACTACAGGCAGAATTGGACAAAGCACTAGTCCCACCATTATCACTGACTCTCACGAGAATGCGACAGCAAATTGTGAATTGGCTGTTACTCCCTATGATATTCCTCGCCTCCAACGGTCCACATTGTTGTCTTTTTCCTCTTTTTCCTTGCGACGATACTCTTTTGCATCAGGTGCATTTAACCAAAGCCTGTATACAAGATCTTCCACGAGCCATTGTCTGTTATGTTCTGAGTCGACCGTTCTGTCAGGCCCATCCGTTTGCTCTTTGTCCGAAGTTGGCTTTGAAGCATGATGTTGGTTTTGATTCTGGGCTGCATCGTGTTTCTGAGTTGCAATGGTTCGGTTATGGTTTGATCTTTTGGGCCCCATTGGTGCTGGTTCAGGTGCTTTTGGGCGGGCGGGGTGTTGATGTGTCTTCAATACTTCTGAGCCATGTCCCCATTGTGTGATAGCAGCGGCACCATAGATGTAGTGTAATAATAAGGCTGAGGGTGGTGGTTGTTGACTCTGTGTTTTGAATGCAGCATCCAAGTTGCTTGGTACGGCGCGTCCTCCACGGCCTGGATCTACCAGCCACTGGAGCGAATAGCGATCATTTGGGGGGTATGAAAGTGATGGATCGAATGGTTCATCTCGCTGCGCACGGGGAGGAACATCTGCGACATCAAGATAAAGGTTTGGAGTCTGGTAGATCATGTGGAGTGAGAGAAGTAATCAAGGATAATCAAGGAATGGGAAATGTGGCAGACCTTGAGTATGACTACCCCGCGTTGATCAAATGATCTAGGTAGCAAGCTGACGAGGTGGAGACCATTGCGTACATCGTTTATATCTGTGAGGTCATCGACGCTCTCGTCATAAGCTCGACGACTGCGTACAAGTGCCTCAAACCACTGGAGTGGGGCAGGGACAGATGTTCAGAGACCACAGTTAACAGGAATGTTTCTGAGCAGTACCTCTGAACCCTGCTAAAGGGAATAATATGGACAGCTTCAGTAAATCCATCTGCGTATCCAGTGAAGACACAGAAGCCATCGCGTTCAAGAAGCCTTGTACGAAAATCATCGCGGGTGGTGTTGGTCTGTGAAGTTACTGCTGATTTGTACTTGATGACTTCGAGATCAACTGCACGGCTGAGGTCTATGTTTGATGAGAAGAGTGTGATTGGTGTTTGTTTGGAGTATGAAAGAAAGGGAGGATACCTTCAGCATCTGCTAGGGCTGATGTTAGGATATAGGAGTAAATACCGCCATCGACCAGATTGCCAGTGAGATCTTGGAATGGGATGGGCTCGGGGGTGTGAGGAGCAGCCAAGGTGCCTTCCTGACCAAGGATGGACCAGGCAAGGAAGGTGAGATATTTAAGGGGTCTGAGGCAAAGAGACTGGATGCATGGTATTGGTATTTCAAGATAGAAGCCTTTCTTGGGAAGGAGGAGGAGGCGAACATAACCCTGAGGGACGGGTTGGAGAAGTTCTGGGGAGGGTAAGGGAGACATGGAATGGCCATCAGGGTCAGGTGGGGGAGGTTGGAGGGATGAGGAGGTAGACATGTGGTGGGAGTGGGAGTGTTGTAATGAGACCAAATATGAAGGCAAGAAGATGGATAAGGGTTGACTGGAGGGAATCAGAAAAAGTGTTGACCGGTGTTTGCCGAAACTTTGATGTGGGAGCACTTGGGAGCACTTGGGACTTTGGGAATGTCTGTTGGGTCTGAACAGAGGTGAGGATGGTGTTACAGGGACATACTTTTTGTGATGTGATTGTGTCTGCTTGAAAAAGTAGACAAATGACTAGGACTAGGAAGAGAATGACAGTTTGTGGAGTAGGAGGGGTTGTTGTAGTGTTGGGTCTCTGATTATGAGTATTTAGATCTTGATGCATGTGTTGCATGTGTTGGGACATGATGCAGACATGTGACTTGCTGAAGGACATGTTGAAGGAATAAGTCTGCTGTCGAGTCTGATTGACCCTGGCTTCAATCTGGCACATTATCAGCACTTGCATTTTTACTCATATTGTGTGCATCTGCCTGCACTATATTCCCTGGCACTCTACCGCCTGTTAACCTGTATATTTACCATACATATGTCATATAGTTTCCCCACTGATTTGTAACCTGCCACCCACATCTTTCAATAGGACAGTCCTGCAGTGTGGTGTGGAAGATAAAAACATCCAGTATCAGAAAATGCGAAATCACACCACTCCCAGCTTTTGGACGATCACATGACCAATTATGAAATTAATTATGGCTATGCACAGAAATTGAATTTGTTCTATAACTCCATCAGTTTTGATTGGAGAGGTATGCCCATATAATGCTTAGAAAGCTACGATTCACACCTTTCAAATGGTACCAAACACAAGTCAAATGGACCAAAACTGCACTCTCCAGGCCAATTTTACTATCAAAATCCAGGATTTCCAGTAAAAAACGAATTTCTCCCTCAGTTCGCATTCAATCCTCTCGGAACAACCGGGTCTAGAAAGACATAAAAAATCTGCATCCAACAGTACTGAGCATGCAAAGAACAGATCAAAACTGAACTCTACAGAATGATATTACTATCAGAATCAACACCCATCAGTATAAAACGAATTTCTCTGTCAGTTTACACTGGATCTGCTCAGAACCACCATGCCCAGAAAGCTGTTAAAAATCTGCATCTAATGATACCAAGAAACGTCTATTACAGTGTTGGAGGGACAAATCCCTACTATGTGCAAACCCTATCCGAGGATGATCTTTCAATTAAATGAACCATTTCTCGTGTCAATCCGGATGTCAATTCCCACATCGTCATTCATTTGAGAACAAGCCTGAATCCCATATGCCTAGAATCCACGAATCCATGTCATTCCTTTACCTATACACAAGCCAATTTATTGTTCATCCACAGCACTTCAACAGGCCACCCTAAATTCCACCTTTTTATGCTGTACCTCAATGTGGCAACAGCAATTCAACTTGCTTGTTTTGTTTGATCTTCAATCAATCCCACTCCTGATACATGCTTCCCAGCACCCTAAATTCCACCCTTTTTATGCTGGGTACA
>MU128972.1:17814-28143 GCA_014904985.1 Hydnum rufescens UP504 | reverse complement strand
TGTGCCTCGAGGGTGACTCTAACAAATTGTGATTATGTAATGTGACGGATTACACACCCGGGCCTTGATTCCGACTCGCGGACTTGTCACATGACAAATAGGGCTAATGCGGTGCTCTCTCAAGGGGTAAACATGCAATATCTCCCTCAGTTTTGATCGGATTGGCTCGGCAAGATAGCTCCAGAAAGCTACAGTTCACACCTTTCATATGATACCAAACATGAGCCGAATGAGTCAAAGCTGCACCTTTCAGGTCAATTTTACTATGTGTTTCATATATCCCTTCAGTATTCTTCAATTTTCTCAGTCAGTTTTGATCCAATTCATTTGGGACAAGCACGCCTAGAAAGCTGTCGACAATCCGCATCCAATGGTACAAGGGAAAAATGAGCGGATTAAAACTTGGCTCTCTACAATTTAACTCCCCCATGTCTCATTCCATTATTGCCTCCGCTTTTTTGATTATTAATGGCAATTATTCTCTGCCCCTCTTATATCTGACCAAGGGCATCTAGGACGACCAGTTCCACCATTCCCCAAGGGATTCTGTTCAGTAGGAGAGGAGGAAAGCTTGGTTAAGCCATATTCCCCTATTCTGACTTAATTTGGAATATCTCCTTCAGTTTTGAAGCTTTTGACTTTATTTATTTTTCATCTTTTCGCTTTAATCTCACCTTTCTGCCGGTTACCATAGCATTTTTCTTTATGTACATTAAGTGCAGGAGATCCAAATTCTATAGTTTTCCCCCTCCCAGTTTTGTGGCACTGATGTATTGCTGCTGTGGAAGATAAAAACATCCAGTATCAGAAAATGCAAATATCCATTGATCCCAGCCATTGGAATGATCATGTGACCTATTACGAATCAATTACAGCTATGTGCAGAAATCGAATTGTTCTATAACTCCATCAGTTTTGATTTGGAGAGGTACCGCCATATAACTCTCCGAAAGCCACGATTCATACCTTTCGAATGGTACCAAACACAAGTTGAACGGACCAGAAATGCACTCTCTCAGACAATATTACAGTCAAAATCCGGTATTTTCAGTAAAAACAAATTTCTCCGTCAGTTCGCATCCAATCCTCTCGAAAAACTGCGCTTGGAAAGATATAGAAAATCCGCATCCAACGGTACTGAGCACGTGAAGAAACAGATCAAACTGAACTCTACAGATCAAAACTGAACTCTACAGAACAATATTACTATCAGATCAACACCCATCAGTAAAAAACGAATTTCTCTGTCAGTTTACACCAGATCTGCTCGGAACCACTGCGCCAGCAAGCTGTTAAAAATCCGCATCGAATGATACCAAGAACGTCTATTACGGATGCAAACTGTTGTTTCTACATCAAATCCCATCCCATGTACTTGTCCCCATTATCAACCAGCAACCAAAAACATCTAACCACTGGACTACAAACAAATTAATCTCCAAGAACTTGGAAATATCCTTTGATTTCATCTCCATTGCCACAAATAACTTCTAGAACCTCACAGATAAGAAAGATACACCCCCATGACTACCCTTTGTTCTGTTTATGAATGACTCACCTTCCTTGGCAACTGCTTGATGAAAGATAACACCTTCTTAGCAACCCCTTTTGTTCTGTTTATGAATGACTCACCTATCATGCAACCACCTTATGAATGACTCACCCTCCTTGACAACCCTATTGTCTCACATATGACTCACCTAGTAGTGAGTCATATTCTTTAAGCACAGCCACCTTCAGAAAGGTATAAAAGCTGGTAGATTTTTCCTGTATCCCCACCATCATTCTCACTACTGGAATATACTACTGTCTACAAATCTGCTTGCATCTGAAGAGGAGTACTGATCTGAAAGCCATCTGGAGCTAAGTCACATACAAGGTTGTTAAGACTAAGTCACTGGAAGCCCTCTACACGAAATACTAAGCCAAGGATAGTTGCAGGACCTAAGGTTAGAGTTGCTGACATCCAAGGAAAGGTGAGTAATAATAAAGTCAAGTCAGAAGAGAAAGAATACATTGACACACTGAATCAAGCTTAAACTGGCCCAGAACCCTCTTTAGAATCCGCATTTTGACCAGGAGGACACAAATAGGTACACACAATAGCAGTTAACATTCAATACAACATGTATAAAGCCTTTCATAAGCATCCCATGATATATCATTGACTATAGCTAGTCCATACCCTGCCTTACCATCATGATACCATACACAACTTGTTGAGAGAGTGACAACTCATCCCAGAGCAAACCAGCCCATGAATAAAAACAGAAATACAGTCTCCCCAATCTACACACTTGGCTGAATCCAGAAGTTTGATTTGACAGTTCATTGGAGCTCCAATCCTTCTTCTATACTGCTGGTTCCTATGGGACCATTCCACTAAAACTACTACAACTTTTGTCTAGGGCCTCAAGAGGAAGCCTTAGGGTGTGGTTTTGTGATCCATATTCATCTTTTTCTATTGCTTGAGCAGGTGTTCTTACAGATTAGATTGTCTATCACCCAAAAGACCTTCATTCCTTCGAGCTTTAACATTCAGATTGATCACCATGGTCCTTCTTTTCGTTCCGATTCCTATCATGGACTGTCTGGATCCTCCCTCGTTTCCTGCTTACAATGGTGTAGCAGGAATTGAAGTCGACTCCAGCTACAGTCCATATATGAGATCGAGATGAAGAGAAGGGATCACAGGATCAATCCGGTGTTCAGGTCCCTGAGAAGGAGCGGTCTTTGGATGGAGAAATGTAGCTGCTCTGATAGAGACTATCTAAACGTGAATGAAGGGATCAAATCACACACTAATTTCCCCTATTGAGAACCTATCAAAAGCGTGATAAGTAGTATTGTGTTGTGGAGTTTCCCCTTGACCAGTGCAGTTTTTAACCTTCAAAACTGGGGAGAGGGAAAGACAATGGAAATTTGCATCTCCTGCACTTAATATAATCACAGAAAAACTATGTAACAGCAGAAAAGGGGGATAAAGCAAAATGATGAAAAAGAAATCAAAGTCAAAAGCTTGAAAACTGAGGAGATATCTAATATAACAAAGTCAGAACAGGGATATGGCTCTAACCAAGGGTATTCCCCTCTCCTACTGAACAGAATCCCTCGAGAAAGGTGGAACTGGTCACCCTAGATGTACCCTCCATTCAGACAATAGGGGTGCCGGAACCATAATTGCCTTAATAATCAGAAAACGCAGAGGTAAAAGTGAAATGAGAATGGGGAGACTAAATCACAGAAAAGCGAGTTCTAATCGCAGTCGTTTTGCCCTGTACCATTTGATGTGGTTTTGTCAGCATCTTCTAGGGTGGTTGTTACTAACAATTGATCAAAACTGGTGGAGATATTTGCGAAATACTGAAGGATAGGTCTGGAACATGAGGTAAAATTCGACCTGAGGATGCAGTTCGTATCGATAAATTGCATGTTGGGTACTTTTGTACCCACTAATTGCCTCGCGAAGTTAAAAAAATCATGTAAAAAACCATTTCCAAAGTTTCAGATAGCCTCCAGACTTGCGTATAATACAAGAAAATAACAATATCTACCAGCTGAGAAAAATTTTAAACAACTTCTTATGGGCAAATATAACACTGTTACCCTATGCCTCTATGTTTTCCATCGTGTCTGGGTAGCCTACATCTGACTCCTTCCCTAATGGTGGTACTCACCTAAGCTCTAGGGTCTTTGTTGAGGCCCTGGAAGGCTTGCAAGACCCTGCGCTCTGTTGCGCTCTACGGTCTTAAGAGCGCGTCAGGGATGGGAATGGTATCAATATTGTAGCTGTGACTCTGTGGGTGATTTTAAGCCCACTATGATGTCTGTGAGTGGCTTGTTGATGAGTATGGTGGAGAGAGACCTTGCACTCATATTGGGCACTCCTATGGTTTATGACTGGCCAATAAACATGGAGTGGTAACCATACTGGAGGGGTGATTCTGTAGGAAATTTGATACCACTCATGTGCTGGGGTGGACATGGTTGTTGATATACAGACGCTGCGCTCCTCCCTGAGGGACCTGCGGCTCTGTTCACTCTATGCTTATCATGACTTCAATAGAGCATGGAGTGTTGCATATTAATGAGGGGGGTGATCTGTAGCAACATTTGATTACCAACTCAATGTGGTGGGGGGAACTGGTTGTTTGATATACAGGACCGCCGCTCCTCAATTGGAGGGACCTGCACTCCTGTCTGCGCTCTATGCTTATATGACCTGCCATAGACATGGGAGTGGACCATATTGAGGGGTGATCTTAGAAGATTTGATCGACTCCAATAGTGGCTGGGTGTGATGTTGTTGATTACAAGACTTGCGCCCTGTTGCGCTCCTATGCTTATGACCTGCAATAGACATAGAGTGGCCAATTCAGAGGTTATTGTAGGGAGCATTTTAGTACCATTCCACAGCAGCCATTGTTGTGGATTGGTTGTTAGTTACAGGTCATACACTCTGTTGTTCTCTGGCATCTATATCATTATGATCTGGAATGACATGGGAGTCAGATTATATTGGAGGTCATCAGTAGGCGAATTTTGATAAGCTCTTGCTGAGATCAGCCTTGTTCCTAATAATGTTGATATAGAGGCAGGAGTTATGAATGTATGGAGATATACATGCCTGTCAAGATATAGTAAGACCAAGTTCTGACATGGGACCAAAGGGAATTCCACTTGAAGAATGAATGTGGAGGCCCTGCTGATTGATTAAATCAGACTACTGTATGTTGCTGAGCTGTCAAAAAGATGATGGTGGTTTCTATTAGTTGGGCAAAGGATTGATCATGCCGTATCCACCTGTCAGATTGTTCATATGCTGCATTCAAATGGAATTTAAATGCCCTGAAGGACCAAAAACATATATAAGGACTCTTTTCAGCTCACCTATACCCCCCCAAATTTGAGACCCCTGCTCCCCCGAATGAAACATCTCTACAACTGATCTTAGGAATTGACAGCTGGTGATATTGTTGGGAACCACTCCAGGGCATCCTATCCTGCAAGCCCATGAGGTTTTTTCTGAGTCTTTGATGCGTGTTCTAGGAACATGCGAGAGTAATGCTAACAAGTAATTGGAACTGTTGAATAAGACTCCTGGACAGTTCTGATTGATTAGTTCTGGAGCTGCTGTTACTGTTTTCTTTTTTTTTTTTTCAGAAACCACCATCAGAATCAATCCTAAATCAATCCTGAAGAATAACATCATGCTAAGTGTGTAGACCAGTGGTTTGCTCCCCTATTTTCAGAAACTAATCGTGTCCTTGGGAAATAAAAACTCCTCAGAATGTGATTTCTCTGACATGGAGTTCACCAACAACATCCAATACAAAGCATCATCTGAGGCCTCCATCAAGAGCCACAGATGTCACCACTCTTGGAGTCATTGCTAGGCAGCCAGATGGTTTCCACTGCCCAGAGTGTTTCTTATATTCACACCATGTGGAAACTTCGTGCCATGTCACATCAGTGGCTCTCATCTAAGGTGCGCAGGGTCCACCAAGCTCCTGCTCCAGTCTACCCATCCCGTCTAATTCACGAAAACGTCCCCATTCCCCTCCCCCCTCCAATGCAACAGCCCTCTAGACAACGAACTGCATTCTCCTGAGAGGGGGAGGCGCATCATTGCTGACCAGACCCAATCATTCCTGATGTGCCAGAGGGTGTCTAATCAAGAGTGGAGTATTGCCATAGGTGATGGCTTCAGAAGCCAGCACCTCCATCTTTGACATGCTCCTGATTCACCGCCTGAGGCTGGTGCCTCTCCAACGTTGGGATTGATCTGTGCAACCCTGTCACCTGCGGGAGCCATGGGTATGCTGTGCCTTGGAAGGATCTTTGCTCTCACTCGACTCGAAATGAAACACTGAACACAAAGGCAAGCACGCTGCCAGCCGACATTGATGAGATCCTTGAAGGCCCACGATGCAAGCCAAAGAATCTTGCAGCCCACACTGGACTTGTGGCTCCATATGCATGCATTCCCTGTCACCCCTGGTTCGCACTGTTCCAAATTGCACCATGCCAATAATCCAGGAAACTCCATGCTAAAGCATCTCTCCCTTGGAGCCACCCCTGGCTAGTGTAGCAAAGACTGCAGTCAAAGCCTGTACAGTGCAGATTTCTGTTGGGGGAAGAGGGTGGGACAGGTATGGGCAGGGAGCCAATACTCCACATATTCCTGCAGCACAACCATCAATCAGTCAGTTTCTGGAGCATTCAAGCCAAGAGCTGAGCTGGAGTGTTTTGATTCATCAACCTGAATCCTCGCCAAACCTCAAATTTCTAAGCGTCCCATATGTTGACTGCAACTGATGAAAAGCCCTTTAAAAAGCTTCATGATCACTGCTAAGCCGTGAAACAATAGAGCAGAACTCTTGCCTAGAGAGAGAGTCGAGGGCTATTTCACTAGGCGTCAGACCTCTGGTCGATGGAGATGCAGCCTATTAAGTCTGAAATGGATTAATACCCCAGAGAGTGAGTCCATTTTATCCTGGATTTGATTATTGATAATCAAATGGAATACCACTCTTCATCTTTATACCTCAATGTGGCAATAGCAATTCAACTTGCTTGTTTTGTTTGATCTTCAATCAATCCCACTCCTGATACATGCTTCCTGTTGCCTCGAGGGTGACTCTAACAAATTGTGATTATGTAATGTGACGGATTACACACCCGGGCCTTGATTCCGACTCGCGGACTTGTCACATGACAAATAGGGGCTAATGCGGTGCTCTCAAGGGGTAAACATGCAATATCTCCCTCAGTTTTGATCGGATTGGCTCGGCAAGATAGCTCCCAGAAAGCTACAGTTCACACCTTTCATATGATACCAAACATGAGCCGAATGAGTCAAAGCTGCACCTTTCAGGTCAATTTACTATGTGTTTCATATATCCCTTCAGTATTCTTCAATTTTCTCAGTCAGTTTTGATCCAATTCATTTGGGACAAGCACGCCTAGAAAGCTGTCGACAATCCGCATCCAATGGTACCAAAGGGAAAAATGAGCGGATTAAAACTTGGCTCTCTACAATTTAACTCCCCCATGTCTCATTCCATTATTGCCTCCGCTTTTTTGATTATTAATGGCAATTATTCTCTGCCCTCTTATATCTGACCAAGGGTACATCTAGGACGACCAGTTCCACCATTCCCCAAGGGATTCTGTTCAGTAGGAGAGGAGGAATAGCTTGGTTAAGCCATATTCCCCTATTCTGACTTAATTTTGGAATATCTCCTTCAGTTTTGAAGCTTTTGACTTTATTTATTTTTCATCATTTTCGCTTTAATCTCACCTTTCTGCCGGTTACCATAGCATTTTTCTGTGATGTACATTAAGTGCAGGAGATCCAAATTTCTATAGTTTTCCCCCTCCCCAGTTTTGTGGCACTGATGTATTGCTGCTGTGGAAGATAAAAACATCCAGTATCAGAAAATGCAAATATCCATTGATCCCAGCCATTGGAATGATCATGTGACCTATTACGAAATCAATTACAGCTATGTGCAGAAATCGAATTTGTTCTATAACTCCATCAGTTTTGATTGGAGAGGTACGCCCATATAACTCTCGGAAAGCCACGATTCATACCTTTCGAATGGTACCAAACACAAGTTGAACGGACCAGAAATGCACTCTCCAGACCAATATTACAGTCAAAATCCGGTATTTTCAGTAAAAAACAAATTTCTCCGTCAGTTCGCATCCAATCCTCTCGAAACAACTGCGCTTGGAAAGATATAGAAAATCCGCATCCAACGGTACTGAGCACGTGAAGAACAGATCAAAACTGAACTCTACAGATCAAAACTGAACTCTACAGAACAATATTACTATCAGAATCAACACCCATCAGTAAAAAACGAATTTCTCTGTCAGTTTACACCAGATCTGCTCGGAACCACTGCGCCCAGAAAGCTGTTAAAAATCCGCATCGAATGATACCAAGAACGTCTATTACGGATGCAAACTGTTGTTTCTACATCAAATCCCATCCCATGTACTTGTCCCCATTATCAACCAGCAACAAAAACATCTTAACCACTGGACTACAAACAAATTAATCTCCAAGAACTTGGAAATATCCTTTGATTTCATCTCCCATTGCCACAAATAACTTCTAGAACCTCACAGATAAGAAAGATAACACCCCCCATGACTACCCTTTTGTTCTGTTTATGAATGACTCACCTTCCTTGCAACTGCTTTATGAAAGATAACACCTTCTTAGCAACCCTTTTGTTCTGTTTATGAATGACTCACCTATCATGCAACCACCTTATGAATGACTCACCCTCCTTGACAACCCTATTGTTCTCACATATGACTCACCTAGTAGTGAGTCATATTCTTTAAGCACAGCCACCTTCAGAAAGGTATAAAAGCTGGTAGATTTTCCTGTATCCCCCCATCATCTTCTCACTACTGGAATATACTACTGTCTACAAATCTGCTTGCATCTGAAGAGAGTACTGATCTGAAAGCCATCTGGAGCTAAGTCACATACAAGGTTGTTAAGACTAAGTCACTGGAAGCCCTCTACACGAAATACTAAGCCAAGGATAGTTGCAGGACCTAAGGTTAGAGTTGCTGGACATCCAAGGAAAGGTGAGTAATAATAAAGTCAAGTCAGAAGAAGAAAGAAATACATTGACACACTGAATCAAGCTTAAACTGGCCCAGAACCCTCTTTAGAATCCGCATTTTGACCAGGAGGACACAAATAGGTACACACAAATAGCAGTAAACAGTTCAATACAACATGTATAAGCCTTTCATAAGCATCCCATGATATATCATTGACTATAGCTAGTCCATACCATCGCCTTACCATCATTGAATACCATACACAACTTGTTAGAGAGTGATCAACCATCAGAGCAAACCAGCCCATTGAATAAAAACAGAAATACAGTCTCCCATCTACACACTGGCTGAACCAGAGTTTGATTTGACAGTCATTGGAGCTCCCAATCCTTCTTCTATACTGCTGGTTCCTTGGGTGAATTCCACTAAGACTACTACACTTTGTCTAGGGCCTCAAGAGGAGAGCCTTAGGGTGTGGTTTTGTGATCCATATTCATTCTTTGTTCTATTGCTTGAGCAGGTGTTGCTTACAGCATTAGATTTCTATCACCAAAGACCTTCATTCCTTCGAGCTTTAACATTCAGATTGATCCCATGGTCCCTTCTTTTCGTTCTCGATTCCATATCATGGACTGTGGCTGGATTCCTCCCTCTGTTCCTGCTTACAATGGTGTAAGCAGGAATTTGAAGTCGACTCCAGCTACAGTCCATGATATGAGATCGAGAATGAAGAGAAGGGATCACAGGATCAATCCGGGTGTTCAGGTCCTTGAGAAGGAGCGGTCTTTGGATGGGAGAAATGTACTGCTCTGATAGAGACTATCTAAACAGTGAATGAAGGGATCAAATCACACACTAAGTCCTCCTATTGAGAACCTATCAAAAGCGTGATAAGTAGTAATTGTGTTGTGGAGTTTCCCCTTGGACCAGTGGCAGTTTGTTAAGCCTTCAAAACTGGGGATGAGGGGAAAGACAATGGAAATTTGCATCTCCTGCACTTAATATACATCACAGAAAAATTCTATGGTAACCAGCAGAAAGGTGGGATTAAGGCAAAAATGATGAAAAAGAAATCAAGTCAAAAGCTTGAAAACTGAAGGAGATATTCAATTAACAAGTCAGAACAGGGGAATATGCTTAACCAGGGTATTCCTCCTCTCCTACTGAACAGAATCCCTCGGAGAAAGGTGGAACTGGTCACCCTAGATGTACCCTCCATCAGACATAGGGTGCCGGAACCATAATTGCCTTTAATAATCAGAAAAGCAGAGGTAAA
This sequence comes from Hydnum rufescens UP504, assembly GCA_014904985.1. Classification (NCBI taxonomy): domain Eukaryota; kingdom Fungi; phylum Basidiomycota; class Agaricomycetes; order Cantharellales; family Hydnaceae; genus Hydnum; species Hydnum rufescens. The sequence goes on along the minus strand of MU128972.1, from coordinate 18,272 downwards.
AGTGAAATGAGACATGGGGAGACTAAATCACAGAAAGCCGAGTTCTAATCCGCTCGTTTTGCCCTTGGTACCATTTGATGTGGATTTTCAGCATCTTTCTAGGGTGGTTGTTACTAACGAATTGGATCAAACTGGTGGAGATATTTGCGAAATACTGAAGGATAGTCTGGAACATGAGGTAAAATTGACCTGGAGATGCAGTTCGTATCCGATAAATGCATGTGTGGTACTATTGTTACCCACTAATTGCTGCGAAGTTAAAAAATCATGTAAAAAACCATTTCAAGTTCTCAGATAGCCCTCAAACTTGTATATACATAGAAATAACAATATCTACAGCTGAGAAAAATTTTAAACAATCTCTTATGGGGCAAAGATAACACTGTTATCTTATGCGCTCTAGGGTTTTTCAATCGTGTCTGGGTAGCCTACATCTGACCCTTTCTAATGGTGGTACT